>JAAALK010000080.1:95860243-95888423 GCA_019279435.1 Zizania palustris
GAGGATTTCTTCTTGATGAAGACTGGGTTGGCTAACCATTCTGTGTGAGCCACTTCTCTGATAATCCTAGCCTTCAACAATTTTTCAACTTCGTCTTTTGCAAGAACAGCTCTTTCTGCAGACATTTTTCGGAGTCCTTGCCGAACAGGCTGGGCCTTCAGGTTTACAAGTAAACTATGTTCAATAATATCCCGATTGACTCCGGTGATGTCTTCGTCAGACCAAGCAAAGACATCTAAATTCTCCTCAACTACTTTTTCCAATGAGGTGGCAACTTCTGGAGGTAAATCTTTACCAAATTGAAATGCATATTCTTTACCATCTTTAACAATAATCTTCGTTGCAATCTCTCCTTCAGGACTTGGTCTTGGGAAGGATTTCTTCGAAGATTTGGAAGGAGCAGAAAAACTTTCTTGATTATCTTGCACATTATTCACTTGTCTTGGATCATGAGGGGGCCATGACCATATTCCGCTCTTCGGGCGGTAGCTTGATCTCCGAATATAGTGAGCACTCCCGCTTGTGTGGGCATCTTCATGCACAAGTAATTGTGGTGTGCCACAGCTCCGAACTGATTTAACATGCCTCTTCCGAAGATGACGTTGTAGGCATATGGATCATCCATGACGTCGAAGATTACTTCCTCTGTCCTGGCTAACAATCCTTCTCTGAAGGTAACTTCCAGGCCAATTTGGCCAAGTGCATCAAGCGGAGGTCCTGCGAAGCCTTGCAAAGGACGAGCCGCTGGAAGGAGGTGCTTTCTGGAGATGCATAATTGATCGAAGGCTTGAACAAAAATAATGTCTGCCGAACTCCCTCTGTCAATTAGCACTCTTCGAACCTCAGTTCCTGCAATGTCGGCAGTAATGACAAGTGGATCTGCATGTGGAAATTTAATGGCAGCTGCATCCTCTGTAGAAAAAGATATTGGCACATGGGACCATTCAGGCATAGCAGCTGTAGACGACGAAGTTCCAATGTACCCCACTTCTCGGACATACTCTCTCCTCTGCCTTTTTGACATGCTTCCGAGAGTACCTCCTCCGGAGATAGGGAGGACTACTCTTTTTCCTCGGTCTTGCCCCTCTTCTTGCTTCGGAGGTGGCATAATATTGACCACCGGAGGGCGTCTTGCAGCTCCGAAGTTTTCTATCCGCGCCACAGCCTAGACAGGCTCTGGACTGCACTTCAGCTAGAACTCGGTCAGTAGTACCTCGACCCGAAGTTCTCTCTAGATATTCTCCTCTCAGGGTAAGTATAGCTTTGCACGTATCAGTTGCGTGACTTTGGTTTTCACCATGAATACAGCAGAAAAGGGTCTGGCCCTTGCCAGCCGGTTTCCCTGGCGGCCTCCAGCCGCTGACCTTGTTTCCCTAAGGTTGTGGAGCTCTTTGGGCAAACTTCTGCGGGGGTGCAATGTTCAGAACTTCTGAACGAGGATGCTTTTGCCCCCTTCTCCTATCATTCTGAACTTCGAAGGCAGGTTCTCGCGGCTGTGCCGAAGTTTTCACTTCCAATTTTACTTCCTGCAGTATGGACGGAGAAGCTGCAGTTCTCCGAAGCCAGCCCTCTTCTGACCTTGCATATTCTTCAAAATAGGACATTAGCTGAGAAACAGAAGATATGCTTTTCCGGTGGAGTTTATCAAGGAGGCCTGGATGAATGACTCCTTCCTGAGCTGCGTCAACTACTGAAGACGTAGTTAACCCTCGGATCTTTGACTTCGTATGAGCGAAGAGCTTGAAGTATTTTCTTAAGGTTTCCCCGGGGAGCTGCTTCACCTGGAAAAGACTTCCCATGGACATTGGAGGCAGGAAGGTGCCTTGGAAGTTACTCACGAACTTTTTCTTCAATTGTCTCCATGAACTGATTGATCCTGGTTTTAAAGACCAGAACCATCGCAAAGCTACTCCCTGAAGAGCTAGGGGAAAACATTTTTCCATGGTGTCCCGCACTCCTCCACTGGCTTCAATCGCCAAAGCATAAGATCGGACAAATTCTCCAGGATCTTCTTCACCGGCATACTTGCAAAGCTTCGAAGTCTTAAACTTCGGGTCAAAGCGAACTTTTTGCAGTTCAGGATGCAGCGGAGATTCGGTATCAAAGGAGGCGTTCTCCAGGGCTTCAGGATAGATAGGTTCGTCGTCTTCAGGCACTTCTGAAATAACCGGGATGGCTTGAGAGCGAAGCCTATTTGCAGCTTCTTGTCGCCATCTCTCTACTTCAGCTTGGAGACTGGCCATTTGAGCGGCCATATCACCAAGATTGTCTTCATCTCCTCCGGAAGGATCTTCCGGGTCTTGAGAACTGTAAGGATCAGTTTGGAGTGGAACTTGAGGTGGGAGAGGAACTCCGGGTGGTCGAAGTATAGATGGAGTTGGCGAAGGAACTCCGTATACTCGAGGAATGGGAATCCCTTCTGGAGTTTGAGGTGGAGGAAACGTCGAAAGTCCTCCGACCTCAACTGTGTCTAGAGATATCACTCCGGAGGTCCGAGGGGACCTCCGAACAGGGTTACCAGTTGCGCTCCGCTTAGGAGGCATGGTGTAAGAAGTTGGTAGAGAACGAAGTTTCTTGGACTAAGTTCCCCACGGACGGCGCCAACTATTGGCGTAAAAGATTACGCTAACAGGTTTCTGAAGATTAGAAACTAACAAACGAAGTGTTTGCGAAGTAAACTATTCTAAGCCTCCGAAAGGATAATAACTTAGAATAGTTCGAATGTGTATATTGAATAACTTGTATTCGGTCCTCATTACAGGGTAAAACGGGGGGTATTTATAGGCCCAAACATTAAGGAAAAGACCTTTTTACCCCTCTATTACAACCGACATAGTGGAAACTATTCGGTACCCTTAATAGGGCTAAAATGGTAAAAGACTAATCTAGTTAGAAAGAAGATAAGTCTTCCATCTTAGCTGGCAAAGAAGTTCCTGGAAGAGTCTAAGTTCGAAGATGTACTCCGAACTAGAGCCCATCATCATACTTCGAACTTGACCGGATGCATCTCCAAAATTATATATCAGATATCTTCATCTTAATCACCAGTCTTTATCTTGTTGCTACGATAATCTTGAAGATTGAATATTTTCCCCCAACACCTATGAATAGACTACTCTACCCCTAGGTTTTACACTGATTTTGTCTCATCAAAACAGGGTGTACAGATGGTAGTCTACTTTATTTGGAGGCTTCTTTTGTCAGCTTTGCAGAGGAGACAACATCAGCTTTTGTAGAGCAGACACGATCAGCCTTTGCAGTTTTGGAGTCCTATGCTCATCGAGTATCGTCCTAGCCATCTCAACCAAAGTGCGGTTTTTCCTCTCAACAACACCATTTTGTTGAGGGACCCACGGAGCAGAGAATTGATGTTCTATGTCATGCTCCATGCAAAAGTCAACAAAAAGACTGTTCTTGAACTCAATGCCATTATCACTTCGAATGAATTTCAATGCAACAGGGAGTTCAGTGAAAAGTCTCGAAGCCAAGCTCCGAAAGTGTGAAAACACTTCATCCTTGCTGGCAAGAAAGAAGACCCAAGAGTAGCGAGAGAAATCATCAACAATGACTAGCACATACCACTTGCCGCCTAAAGAACTATCCCGAGAAAGACCTATAGTGTCCAGGTGGAGAAGTTCTCTGAGTTGTTCAGTCATCACCGTGGTGACTGGTGAGTGCGAAGCGGCAATCATTTTTCCATGTCGACATGGAGCGCAAACTAAATACTTCTCAAACTTGAGCTTGGACAATCCTCGGATCAGACCTAGGGAACTCAGACAAGCAAGCAAGTCAAACTTCATATGCCCTAGTCTCCTACGCCACTTCCAAAGCTCACAAGTCGAATGTGCAACAAGACAATGAGAAGAACTAGATGACTCAGAAAAATCAGCTACAAAAACTCTCCCAACTCTAAAGATCTTATAGACCACAACGCCATCAGAATTGAGTACTTGCGAAGTATCGCGATGGAATCGCACTTCGAAGCCCTCATCAAGCAATTGTGATATAGAAAGCAAATTGTATCCCAAATTTTCAACCAAAGAAACATCTTTGAGAGTGAAATTTGAGTTGATTCTTACCACAACTTTACCTTTCACTCTACTCCTTCTATTGTTGCCGAAGGTGATATGTTCCTTTTTCTTGGTTGTGGTGAGGCTGGAGAACCATGTTGCATCTCCGGTCATGTGGCGCGAACAACTGGAGTCCATGATCCATGTGCCCTCCAAGCCTCGGTCTGGCGCCTACACATGATAAGAGAATCTCGATCGCTTAGTGCTGGGGTGAGTGAAAACATGACGAGGCATCCAGCACTGAGTGATACGAGTAGTAGGCACAGTAAAAATAAATTGTCTGCGCACAAGAATATCAGAATGATGCAATGTGCGAGGTCTACCTACATGTTGTGACCCAAATGCATGACGGGGTCTCCTAACCTGTCGAGGCATAAAGTTACTCACACGGGGTCTACCACCATATGGAACATGGTGAACACCTCGAGGAGCAAAACCTCTCTAGGAAGTACGAGGAGCCTCGAAAATAGGACGTGAGTAAACCTCAGACTCATGCATACCTAGAGATGGGTAATGCATGTTCTGGAAACTCATCGCCTGAGAGCGTCGCTCATCTTTGATGCGATGAAAACAAAACCCAACCAGATGACCCACCCGCTGACAATAGGAACAATGAAACACTCTCCTAGGGGCACTCTCATGGGTCATAGGAGCAATCCTCATAGGCTCCTTGGGCTTCTACTGAGTTGTTTTCTTGGGAGGAATTTTCTTGGCAGGAGGAGTGGTTTTCTTTTGAGTTTGGGTAGGCTTTTTGGCTGAGGAAGTGTCTAACTGGGCTCTTTCTTTCTATAAGGTAGTGAGTGAGGTAAAAATAGTTTTGTTCTCACTATCTGAAGGTATCCTCTCAAAACCCAATCCCAGAGCTAATCCTGCCCTATCAGCACACATCTTGGTCTTGGCCAAGAGCAAGTCCATCCTACCCTTTCCCTCAGTGCATTTGTTAACCATGGAAAGAAGGTATTCGTTTTCAGTCATGAGGTTTTCAGCTCGCTCTCTAACAGTACCTAGCTGGTCCTTAAGGGTTATGAAAGTGTCACACATAGGTTGCACATCCTTAGAACTACCGGCCCTCTCTAATCTAGCCTCTAAATCATGAACATGCTTATCACGTAAATCAATGATGTCACGTAATAAAGAACAATTCATGCATTCATTTATATCTTGAGGACTAGAATCAACCATCAAAAGTTGCTTCTGTGCAGTCTCAAGCTCAAAAAGAGTTTGAGCATGCACAGAACGCAACTGAGCAAGCTCACCCATGACAACAGTGCAAGATTCACATTCAGTATCATTAACCCTAGACATAAGTATGTCATAATCAGTAGAAATAGATTCTAGCCTAAGTCTAAGGTCTTTCCTATCTCTAGCGGCTTGCACAAGCAACCTATCCTGTCCAAGAACTACTTCATTCAGTTCATCTCTACGTCGGATGAGTAAAGCTCATCGCCGCTGTGATCGATGTCGTCCATGTAGCAGAGGCCAGTGAAATCTCGTCCCTTCTTGTCCTTCTTCTCCTCCTTCCTTGGAGACTCCTCCTCCTCATCAGAGCTCGACTCCTTAGTTGAGGAAGTGTTGATGTCGCTGAGAGCAGCAACAAAAGCTCTTGAAGCCGCTTTGACTACCCTCTTAGCCACCTTGTCGCACTTTCCCTTCACAAAGGGTTTCCTCTCCTTTTTGTGGTATTTGGGACGCTCACTCTCATCTCTTTTCTTGAGTTTAGGATAGTTGGCCGTGATGTGAGAAGTGTCGCCACACTCAAAACAACCACTAAAACCACTTCTCCTCTGATCCCATCTCTCATGGTGAAAACGGGTGAACCTTTTAGCAATGAGAGCAAGCTCTTCATCATCCAGAGTATCCACATGCTCCTTAGTGATGGAGACCAGGGAGGACAAGGCAAAACAACCTGCTAGAACACAAGTGCTAGATGAGCTTGGTTCTATAGTGGTGCCACGGCTAGTGCTAGAAACTAGTGCCAAAGGGTGTGGCAAGGAGTTCCTATGCACTGCAAGAGATGCCTTGGCAATCTCCGTGGACTTCAGCTTGCTGAAGAGCTCATCATAGGTCAATGTGTCATAACCTGCGGACTCCTCAATACTGGATTCTTCACTTCCCATATGCTACAATCAAGAGGATAGAGAAGCTTGATAGCCCTGTCATGATCATTGTAAGCAAGCGTCCCATTGGACCGCAAGTTACTCACTAGCGCATCAAAGCGAGAAAACATGGCATCTATAGATTCACTAGGCGCCTGCACAAACAGCTGATACTGTTGATTGTACGTGCTTTGGCACCTAGAATTAATCTGTGTAGAGCCCTCATGAAAAATAGTGAGTGTAGTCCAAATCTCACTAGCTTTCCTTAGGTGCTGAACCCTATCAAACTCACTCCGACTCAAACCAATGAACATTATATTTCTAGCCTTGGAGTTAGCATTATACTGATCCTTTTCTGTTTGAGAGGTGCGAGTTTCAGGGATGGAGTATTGTGAGTCCACAATCTCCCAAATTGCATTTCCTTGGCTTAGCAAGTAAGCCTCCATGCGCACCTTCCAGTATGAAAAATTAGTCTCATCGAATAGAGGTATTTTACTAACTCTGTCCATGTCGCCAACAGATCACAAAACCGGTTAAGGTCATCTGGTGATCTTAACCTTCTCTAATACCAATTGTTGGACCAGAAATGGCGACCAGAGGGGGTGAATGGGAGCTTTTAAACTTTCAGGCTAAAAATAGCCTTCTGTTTTAATACTATTGTTGGCGTAAAAGATTACGCTAATATGTTTTCGGAGATTAAGAACTAACAAATGAAGTGTTTGTAAAGCGGACTATTTCAAGCATCCGAATTGGATAATAGCTTGAAGTAGTTCGAAGTTGTGTATTGAATAACTGAGTATTCGATCCTTATTACAGGGTAAGAAGGGCGGTATTTATAGGTAAAAATCTCAAGGAAAAGACCTTTTTACCCCTCAATTACAACTGACATAGTGGAAACTATTTGGTACCCCTAATAGGGTTAAAATGGTAAAAGACTAATCTAATCAGAAAGAAGATAAATCTTCCATCCTCGCTGGCAGATAAGCTCTCTGAAGATTCAACCTTCGAAGTCATACTCCGAACAGAAGTCTGCATGGATTCTTTGAGCTTGATCATGTACTAAACCGGAGTTAATACTCGAACTTCAGTTTAGTAGATTGGCTTTGTCTTATTGCTGTAGAGACCCTGAGGATGAAGTATTTTCCCCCAACAGTAGCCCCTCGAATACGCTTCTCCGAGTGATCTATAAAGTTAGGAGAGTAGTATACGCAAGAAAAATAATCATGCGCAGGGGTTAATAAAATTTATCAACCTTGGAAGTATTCAAAAATTTAGAAACTTCGAATCGATTTCCAAGCAAAGGTCTTATTCGAACAGCTCCGAAGTCAATTTCTACGAAGCTGAAAAGACCGTTAGACTCTGAAAAATAGTCGTTATCTTTTTCCTTTCAGAAGAAGCTATAATGTTGCTTTAATTTCATAAATAATAATGGTACAGAAGACGGAACACCGAGTATGAACGGTAAAAAATCGTGAGTTCAGGCTATAAATAGAGGAGCAAGAGACATTCGAGATACTTTTCCCACTGTTCTCGCGCAATCCCTTATTTAGGCTCCAGAGTCTAGTTCCAAGCTTCTCGTTCTGTTCGATGGCGAAGACAAGCTTCAAGGCTCCCGGAACAGCCTCGACCTTGGCCAGGCAGCAAGCCATGGCAGCAGCAGCAGCGGCAGCGCCTGCGGAGAATCCCCCACAAGCCGGCCCCCACGACCTCCTCCCAGCTTCCTCCAATTACTCAGACCAATCCTACAAATTGGGGCCATCAACCTGCAAGAAGAAGATGATCGCAGCAGCAGTTGCAGGGAAGATTAGCCCAGGAGTCAAGATCCGTGCACTCGTTCAGGAAGTGATCCCCTCGCCTCGGCCCAGAGAGGTGGTTTTTTCGAAGCCTTCTTCGAGGCAGGGTTAGGGCTTCTAGTTGTGGACTTCTTGTCGGAGATATTAGAAATTTTCCATGTCACCCTTCTTTAACTCTCTCCGAATGCCATAGCGTGCCTTGCGATCTTCGAGTGGGTGTTGTGAGCCGAAGGCTGCGAAGGGAGAGCAGAAATCTTCGCAGCGCTTCACAAGGCCTCATGCCAGCCGAAGACTTACTAGGGCTCCAGAGGAGAGAAGATCATAGTTGCCTTCGGCATCATCAACTTCAGGCTCCAAGACGAGTACCAAATGCGATTTCCAGCGAAGGCCATCAACGCCAGATGGTACACAGATTGGATTCTACGGTGGTTCTACGCCAAAGTTGGAGCAGATAGCAGTTTGGCCGGGCCTCTACAAGATATACATTTCTAGAGGGAAGCCAAAGTTCATCCAGACTCGGGCCAGCTCGAAGCACGCCTCAATCTGTTGCAAGCAATAAGTCATCGCATGAGCATGCGGGACTTAGCGGAGGAGTTCATCGGGCTCTAGATTCCGCCTCTGATGGCCAACTGGCCTATTAACATTGAAGAGGATCTGGAAGGTGGACTCCGAAAAATCTCTTCGAGCTCTACAGGTAACTTCAGAAACTGCAAAATGTTTCATGTATGATAATTTCACAAAAAATGGTATAACAGATAAAAACTTATCTTTCAGCTCCACACACCTCCTTGACTTCGGAGAAAGTCGTACGGGCTTCAGAAAAGATCCTCGGAGCCCCTACTTTTGCTGAGAAAGAATGGAGGGTGAAACTGGTAGGCAGTTGGGAGTGATTCAACTGGGTATGGAGCATACTCGGAGTTGACGCTCTTTCCCATCCGGACTGGAGCACTTCTGAGCCTGGTCCGAAGAACAGGAAACCTGAAGCTGGGACTTCGGTGCCAGCCAAGACTCCCGTGAAAAAGTTGGCCCGTAAACCGAAATATGTGGCCCCTTCCAAGTCTCCTACTTCGTCTTCGGATTCATCTGAAGATGAAGGATACAGAGAAATGCAAAGGGTTTTAATAGACCTTATTACCATAGATGAAGAGGTGCAGACAGATGTTGAAGTCCCGGCTGCAGGTGACATAGCGGCCGTGCCGACTACGCAAGTCAACCTCGAGCAAGCAGAGACTTCGAATGTCCTGCCAAGCCAAGAGGCCCCTGCCGCTAAAGGTGGAGTTGAGGTAGCAAATGATCAAGCTTCGGCTCTGGACAAAGTGATAACTGCTGTTCTAGGAGAGATCTCAGCAGCTAATCCTTCGGTCACCAACTCTGAATCTGAAGAGGACTTCCAAAAGGCATTTGAGCCTCCGAACAGTCCCATACTTGTCCGTCAACAAAATGTTGAAGGTAAGCCTCATTAGAGTACCTTTCCTTTCTTTTCATGTCATGCAAAACTATGCAATATATAATACCTTTGATTTTACAGGATCAACCCCCATGGAGATGACCCCTACCGCGAAGACTGCGCCTGAAACCTCGACATCTCGGAAGTCAATTCTGGAGGAGGTTATAAAAATGGGGCCCGGAAAAGGTAAAGGGAAAGTGGATCCATTTCCTGCTCCGAACTCTGGATTAACCCCATTGGAATCTACAGATGGAGGCCAGTCCACGGAAGGGGGCCAATCCACCGAGGTCTCTGGGGATGTGGCGTTGTGCTCCGGCCCTTCTCCCAATGAAGATGATCAAAGAGCCTTGTCAATGCTCCCCCTCCTATCTCCTTTTCTGGGGCGAAGGACTGGACTTCAGACTCTGCTAGAGCCTTTGGCTCGAGCTAATCGTGAAGTCAGGGATACTGACTTGGTGGCTATACTTGGGGAAGCCAAAGGGTCAGAGTTAGATACAGCCTTGGAGTCGGCAGCATACCAGGTACAAAGTATCTGCAATAACAGAGTTAGTTTCAACATGTAAATAGTTTACTCACATTGTTTTTTCCTTCGTAGCAAATAGTCTTGGCTCGAGATGCGACTATTCTAACGAGCGGGAATGCAATCGTCTTAAGGAGAAGATAACTGCCCTCCAAGGGAGTCTTGACAGCTTCGAAATTCGAAATTCTAGCTTGTATGAAATGGTAGCAGCGGAAAGGAAAGCCAGACTTGGTCTGGAGGCTGCTAATCGGAAGCTCGAAGCTGAACAAATCATGCTTCGGGCTGAAGTAGAGAAACTGCGAATGGAGCAAGTGACCACGGGGGCCGAGCTGGTCAAGCTTCGGGAGGAGCAGGCGAAGTTAATGGAAGAGGCCATCAACTTGCTCGGTCAGAAGAACTCCTTGGTTACGGAGGCAGCCAGGCTATCTTCTTTGATAGACGAGCTGTCTTCAGTTAAGGGATTTTTGTCCGAAGACTCGGTGAAGTCCGAGAAGGTGGCTTTAGAGACCATGGACAACCTTCGGGGTGTCTTGGAATATTTAGTACTTCTTGGACCTTACCTTCAACTGGCGACGTCCCTTTGCTGCGAAGATTGAAGATGATCCAAGCAGCGAAGATGTTGAAGACGGCGAGCATTCGGTATGGAGAAATCTCCGGCCAAGTGGCTGCTCTCAGAGTACTTCGCTACTATGAGGATCTAGGGCTATTAGTAGCACCAGACTCAGGGGCGGCTCCCATTATCTTCGACAACAACCGGCTCTTAAACCCTTCCGACGATGTAGCTGCAGCTTGGCAAGCCTTCCAAGCATCTTGGAGAGCCGAAGGTCGATCAGTGATCAAGGCTTGGATTGATGAAGGACTTCTCCAGAAGCAAGCATGGTCGTAGGCTTCGAGCAGCCAGCCCACACCGGACCTGAAGGTCTAGTTTTGTTTAGGGCCCGAAAATGTAAAAGTTTATATTTTTATCTTTTATGAATGAAAAGACTTATTTGGAAATGTTTTTAGGCTTTCCGACCTTTTATGGATGATCTCGAAGTGCTAGAGGTTAACGAAGAGCTTCGCCTGCTATGGGCTACCTTCGAAACTTTAAGACCTCACAAACGCCCTCGATTTTCAATTCCTCGAGAAAGCACCGGTGTAATTGTGCCCGAAATATGCAAAGATATACTATCTTACATTAAAGAGGAGGAAAAAGAAGTTATCTTGGAAACTTCATCTTCTAAAGACATTGAATGGTCCGAAGAAGAAAATACTGCGGAAGAACAAGTAAAGAAAAACCCTGAACAACTTTGAAGCTGGGAAAGAAGCCCCGAGCGACTTCGAACTTGGGCTAAACTTCAGCAGGAACAAAAGGATTTTTGAGTTATTAAAACTCCCGGCTCCGGAACTAGTGATTCTAGCTTTAGCGGTAGTTCTAGGGATCGAAGAGGTCTTCGTTTCCTTCTTGGTATAGATACAGACTTTTCATGATGTAATGTAATCTGTTTGAATGATAAAGATTAAAGTTTCAAAATTGTATCCCTACTTCCCAGCCCCTCTTTGGGTGTAAACAACTTCGAAACTTGGTCGAAGGTGGTTACGCGCAACGAAAATATTCTTTAGGAGTACAATTTTGGAGGCTCATAGCCCCTTATCAACTTAGAGATTGACTAAGATCTCAAAAAATGTCTTCGACTGTATTAACTTGGAGTCTGAAAACTGGTAACTTAGTACCTTTTTGTTTGAATGTAGTCACTTCGGACTATTTTTTCGGATACCTTAGCATCCAATAAAATTTGTCGCTTTGGACTCTTTTTACAGACGTTTGCTATTAGCTCAAAGTCTGTTTTGTTTGGCCTCCTTCGGCTCTTTTTGTAAATGCTATCAAACCAGTGGTTCGGAATTCGCATAGTGGTCTCCTTGGACTCTTTTTACGGATGCTTTC
This sequence comes from Zizania palustris, assembly GCA_019279435.1. Taxonomy (NCBI): domain Eukaryota; kingdom Viridiplantae; phylum Streptophyta; class Magnoliopsida; order Poales; family Poaceae; genus Zizania; species Zizania palustris. Next base: position 95,872,094 of record JAAALK010000080.1, read on the forward strand.
AAGCTGGAGCCTGGAATCCGTATCATTTGGTCTCCTTGGACTCTTTTTACGGATGCTTTCAAGCCGGTGGCTTGGAATCCGTTTTTCTATGACTTTCCCACCTCGTCGGAAGCTTTGAACCAGTGGTTCGAAGTCCACAAAATTGGTTCAAATGAATGACACTTCCGTCACAGCCAACTTCATTCCTCCAGTGCATCCACTAGAAGTATGAAGTGTTTGAGAGGTAGGCATTATCTGAACCATGAACTTTATTTATTTAGAAGGTGTTTATAGATTATTACAAGGAGCCCCTATGCGAAATATCGCTTTAAGTGCTCCGCATGTCAGGCATGCTTTAACTCTTTGCCTTCTATATTAGCTAGTTTAAAAGAACCAGGGCGTCCTGAACGTAGAATGATATATGGACCTTCCCACTTATTTCCTAATTTCCCTGGTGCTATGATGTTTCACAAAACTAAGTGACCTGGTTTAAGTTCATTGAGCTTAACCTTTGGGTCATACAAAGTCTTCGTTTGCTGTTGATATTTCGACAAATTAGCCACAACTTGAAGCCTTGTCTCTTCTGTTAAATCAAGCGAAGCGTGCCTTTCTCCTTCTATTTTAGGTTCGGTGATGCGAAGAGATCCTCCTTTAAGCTCTGTCGGTGTCATAGCTTCATCTCCGAATAATAATCTGAAAGGAGTAAAACCTATGGAACTTGTTTGAGTGGTCCGAATGGACCATAAAATCTTCGGAAGTTCTTCGGTCCACAACCCCTTTGCTAACCCTACTATTCTTCGATTCAGCCCTGATAAAATATTACCATTAGCCCTTTCGACAACTCCATTAGATTGAGGATGGCGCATAGCTGCAAAGCATATTTGTATGCCAAGATCTTCGCAAAACTTTCTGAAGGGCTCCGCATAAAACTGTGTCCCATTGTCGACTGTGAGTTGTCGAGGCACTCCGAATCTGTATATAATATTTTTTCCAAAAGAACTTTTGTACATTATTCGAAGTGATAGCTGTGAGGGGTTCTGCTTCGACCCACTTGGAAAAATACTCAATTGCTACCACTGCGAATTTCAGATTTCCTTTTGCTACTAGGAAGGGGCTAATGAGATCCATGCTCCATCTGGCCATGGGCCAAACTGGAGCAATGACTTGAAGAGTCGTTGGCGGACGATGACTTTGTCTTCCCATCCTTTGACAACCTTGGCAAGTGTGGACTAAGCTCTCCGCATCAGCCTCCATTGTAGGCCAATAAAGCCCCTGGCGATGTGTTTTTCCTGCTAAAGCCCGGGGGCCAGATTGCTACCACAAAGGCCTTCATGAATTTCTCGGAGTATCTCTTGACCTTCGACTTGAGATATACATCACAGTAGGGGGGAACATACTCTGGCCTTGTAGAGAATACCATTGATTACATGATAATTCCGAACTCTTATCTTCAACCTCGAAAGTTGTGGTCCTTCAGACAAATTTTCTTCACCTTGCAATAACTCCATGATTGAACTCCGCCAGTCAGTGCTTGGAATGCAAAGAACCTCTGCAGGAGGAATTTGTGGCACCGAAGGCAAAGTAAGTTCTTCGTAAAAGACTCCTTCTAGAATGTCCATGGCTCCGGCTGTAGCTTTCGCTAAGGTATTAGCTTGCACATTTTCAGCTCTTGGTATACTTCGGATGGAAATCCCTTTGAATGTTGCTTCAATCTTACGGATCTCTTCCAAATATTTTGCAAGCTACGGATGACGGACTTGAAAACTTTTATCAACGTGCCCTACTACAATTTCAGAATCTGTTTTAATAACAACTCTTGTAGCACCCAAAGCACGCGCTTTTTGAAGTCCTAACAAAATTCCTTCATACTCCGCTCTATTATTGGTGGACTTAAAGTTGAGCCTTGCGGAGTACATTGATCTTTGCCCTGAAGGCGAAATTATTACTGCTCCGATGCCTGCTCCAGATGCTTGAAAAGCTCCGTCGGAGTATATGGTCCAAATTCCTTCATTTGATTTCTCTGGAGCCCATATTACAGATGGAGTCCACTCTGCCACAAAATCTACCACCACTTGCAACTTGATTGTTGTCCTTGCTACGAAGGAGATGCCGAAGGGTGCTAGCTCAACAACCCATTTTCCAATTCTTCCTGTAGAATCTTTGCTTCGAAGCATATCTCCCAAAGGATACGAAGTTGGTACAATTACATTATGTGCTAGAAAATAATGTCATAATTTCCTTGATGCCATTATCAGAGCATAAGTGAACTTCTCAAGCTCGGAATATCTTGTTTTTGCTCTAGATAAGGCTTCAGACACAAAATAGACTGGATTCTGCACCAACTTCCCTTGAAATCAACTTCTCTAACAAGGACTGCACTGACAGCGAAGCCAGTAGCTACAAGGTAGAGGAGTAGGGTTTCTTCTGCAACGGGCACAGTGAGTGTAGCAAGGTTGCTGAGATAATTTTTAATATCATCAAAACTCTTTTGACACTCCGGTGTCCATGCAAAATCTTTGGACCCTTTCAATGCTTTGAAAATAGGCAAGCTTCATTTTGCAGATCTTGCTAGAAATCTGCTAAGTGCTGCTAGATGGCCAGTCAGCTTTTGTGCCTGCTTTAAATTTTCTAGCGGAGCCATCCTTTGCAATGTAGTTATTTGAGTAGGGCTAGCTTCAATCCCTCTACTTGAAACTAGATACCCTAGCAACTTCCCAGCTTGAGCCCCGAAGATACATTTTTTGGGGTTAAGATGGACTACACATGCCGAAGGCTCTCAAATGTTTCTGCTAAGTCTAGGCTATGTTGGTGCTTTAAAGCACTCTTTAGTACAATATCATCCATATAGGCTTCTACATTGCGATCTATTTGATGACCTAGAGCTTTAGCAATTAACCTCAAAAAGTTTGCCCCTACATTTCTTAAGCCAAAAGGAATTCTTACATAGCATAAGACTCCCGAAGGAGTTACAAAGCTTGTTTTGATTTCATTTTCGCGCTTTAACCAGATTTGATGATAGCCAGAATACACGTCGAGGAAGCTTAATAACTCTGAACCAGCAGTGGAATCAACAAATTGATCAATTCGGGGCATGGGATAGGGGTCACGTGGGCATGCTTTATTCAAAGATGTAAAATCAATATACATGCGCCACTTCCCGGATGATTTTTTCCTGACGAAGACCGGATTAGCTAACCACTCCGTATGAGCTAGTTCTCTGATGATCCGAGCCTTCAGTAATTTCTCCACCTCTGCTTTAGCAAGGATGGCCCTTTCTACGGATAACTTCCGAAGTCCTTATCGAACAGGTTGAACCCTCGGGTTCACAAGCAAGCTATGCTCAATGATATCTTGACTGACTCCTGTAATGTCTTCATCAGACCAAGCAAAGACATCCAAATTTTCTTCAACTACTTTTTCTAATGAAGTAGCGATTTCTAGAGGCAAATCTTTGCTGAACTGAAAAGAATGGTCTTTGTCGTCTTTTACAATGACCTTCGTTATGATTTCTCCGTCGGGGCTGGGTCTTGGGAAGTATTTTTTCGAAGATTCGCTTGAAGCATAGATATCGTCCAAATTGCCTTGTACATTATTCACTTGTTTCGGGTCGAGAGGGGGGCCATGACCATATTCTGCTCTTCGTGCAGTGGCTTGATCTCCGAAGACAGTGAGCACTCCCGCTTGCGTGGGCATCTTCATACATAAATAGTTATGATGCGCCATGGCTCCGAACTGATTTAACATGCCCCTTCCAAAGATAACATTATATGTATAAGGGGCATCTACAACATCGAAGATTACTTCCTCCGTCCTTGCCAGGAGCCCCTCTCCGAAAGCAACCTCCAGACCTATCTGGACGAGGGCATCAAGAGGAGGTCCTGCGAAGCCTTGCAGGGGACGAGCTGCGGGGAGAAGATATTTCCTGGAGATACAGAGCTGATCAAAGGCTTGAACGAAGAGGATATCTGCTGAACTCCCTCCTTCAATCAGCACTCTCCGGACTTCAGTCCCTGCTATATCGGCAGTAATAACAAGGGGATCTGCATGTAGAAACTTTATGCCAGCTGCATCATCTGCAGAGAAAGATATCGGCACATGGGACCATTCGGGCATGGTAGCTGCAGATGAAGAAGTTCCAATATGGCCCACTTCCCGGACATATTCTCTTCGCTGTCTCTTCGACATACTACCGAGAGTCCCTCCTCTGGAAATGGGGCTTCGGGATAAAGAAGAGATTTGTCGTCTTGAGGCACTTCAGGAATGATCGGGGTGGCCTGAGAACAAAGCCTATATGCGGCTTCTTGCCTACACCTCGCCACTTCATCTTGGAGACTAGCTATCTGGGTTGCCATGTCACCAAGACTGTCTTCATTTCTTCCGGAAGGATCTTCCGGGTCTTGAGAACTGTACATGTCAGCTCGAAGAACAGTCGGAGTTGGAGGAGGGACTCCGTCTAGCCGAAGCATAGATGGAGTTGGAGGAGGAACTCTATATGCTCGAGGAAGAGAATTCCCTTCAGCGGTCTGAGGTGGAAGAACTACTGAAGGTCCTCCGACCTCGACTGTATTCGAAGATCTTGCTCCGGAGGTCCGAGGGGACCTCCGAGTAGGACTACCACCTGAGCTCCGCTTAGCAGGCATGGTTTTAAGAAATTGGTAGGGAACAAAGTTTTTTTTGGACTAGGTTCCCCATGGACAGCGCCAACTGTTGGCGTAAAAGATTACGCTAACAGGTTTTCGGAGATTAAGAACTAACAAACAAAGTGTTTGTAAAGCGGACTATTTCAAGCCTACGAATTGGATAATAGCTCGAAGTAGTTCGAAGCTGTGTATTGAATAACTAAATATTCGATCCTTATTACAGGGTAAGAAGGGGGGTATTTATAGGTAAAAATCTTAAGGAAAAGACCTTTTTACCCCTCAATTACAACCTACATAGTGGAAACTATTCAGTACCCCTAATAGGATTAAAATGGTAAAAGACTAATCTAATTAGAAAGAAGATAAGTCTTCCATCCTCACTGGCAGATAAGCTCTCTAAAATTCAACCTTCGAAGTCATACTCCGAACAGAAGTCTGCATAGATTCTTCGAGCTTGATCATGTACTAAACCGGAGTTAATACTGGAACTTTGGTTTAGTAGATTGGCTTTGTCTTATTGCTGTAGAGACCCTGAGGATGAAGTATTATCCACCAACAATTGTCTTCTGCGGAACAGGCTTCGAACACACCCTTTGAAGTTCTGGTTTGGAGGTATTTTACAGCTCCGAAACCAGGCTTCGCAAGGAGCAAAATTCGAAGTCAAGAAGACTTCGCTCCACCCACAAAACCAAACCCTCAATTCTGCTAAGTCAGTGCAGGCTCTGCACACTAGGTGCCTTGAGCAGACTTCGCACTTCACCCTTCGCAGGAAGTGGTTTCCCTCTGCAGACTTTGACCAGAAACTCCGCACTAGCAACTGATACTAGGCATCGTGTTTTGAAGGTCTGAACGCACACTAAACACACTACGCTGAGGACTTCGATAGGGAAGAAATCAGGCTTCGAGTTAAGCCTTGAATAGTGCTTCGCTAGTAATCAGAGAGGACTAGCCTCCAGTTTACACAGAGCGAACACACATTGAGAACACACGCTTCACAAGCACAGATTATGCACACACTTCTCCAAAAACACCACTATAGTGCACTAACTTGAATCAGGAAGAAGTGGAGCAGAAAGAGATCAAAACTAGCAGTGCAAAACAAGCATACAAGTTCAAGCAGTAAATGAAAACAGAATCAAAGTTTCATTCCTTGAACAGGGAACACAAAATGAACTCACAGGTCTGAATACATGAGTGTGACAGCTAGCCTTCACTATTTATAGGCACTATTCAGCCCTGTGAATAGACTACTCTACCCCTAGGGTTTACACTAATGTTGTCTCATCAGAACAGGGGGTACAGATGGTAGTCTACTTTATTTTGGAGGCTTCTTTTGTCAGCTTCGCAGAGGAGACAGCATCAGCTTTTGCAGATCTGACACGATCAGCCTTTGCTATTTTGGAGTCTTCTGAAGCCCCCCTTCGCACGCGAGGGGTGCGGTAGCTTCGGCGAGAAGCCTTGAGTCTGACGGCCTTCTCTTCACCAAAGTCATCATTGGATACAGTGACAGTTTTGAGCCGAAGTCGTCAAAGCCCTTGAGCCTTCGCGCCATCACCTCCAGAGTGGACCACCATGGCTTCGCGGCTACTCCCAGCTCAAACTCCGTCAGTCCGTGTACCAAAGCCATGCATGGCCGAAGTACCTCAAGTCAGCCACACTCCGAAGCCCCACATTCGGAGTACCACCCTTCGAAGTCCCTCCTTCGTCCAAGGCCTCCGCATGAAGCATTCCATAAGCACTCCATCGCAGTGTCTCTCCCCGAGCACACTCCTCAACGAACCTCACCCGGACCATGCCTTCAATGCACCTCGACTTTTGAGACCTCCGTTGGGTGAACCTTCGAGTGTCTCCTTCTGGATCACACTTCGAATCCCTTGCCTCATAGCTGAGGATTTTGTCTTCCATACTCCGAAGTCACTCCATTTGGAGTACCCTTCGAAGTGACTCGCCTCTGAGGACATCATCTTGGGGTACCTTTAGCCGGATCCACCCTCTGCACTCTCTATCTTCACCTGGATCACCTTGACCCATGGACCGACCTCGACCCCTCGCAGCCTTCATGACCGAGCTTCCCGCTCACCCGACATCAAGCCTCTCACTTGACCAAGGTTCACTTGCTGCGAACCGCTCGTCTCCTCCAAAGTCACCTGCGCACCACAGACAGACAGACAAGTGTATCTAGTACCCCGGAGACCTCTTCGGGTAAACAACCTCTGGTACACACTCCGGTGTACCGCCCAAAGTACCAAACCCTTCGATACAACCAAGTAATTGTGTACTGTCAGACCCCTCCGACAGTCACACTCTGTTGCAACAGCCGCAGCAACCGAGCCCACCGAATCCTTCAGTGAAACAACCTCCGAACCCCTTCGGAGGGACCCCTTCGAATTCAGAGAATAAAATCTGTCAATCACTCATCACAGACTCCAAAACGAACCCTTGGTTTCTCAATATGCATGCACATATTTAATGCCCATGGATTCTAGGAGTTCGAGTCCTTGTAACAAAGCCTCATATTTGGCCTGATTATCGGTGAAAGGGAATTCTAAACGGGTCGATGTCTCGAAACTCATACCATTAGGTCATATGAGTACAACTCAAACACATTGGCCTTTTTTGCATGCCGAACCATCAAAGTAAAGTTTCATAGCACTACTTCAATTAGAGAAACGTCGCCACTCCAATTGACATCTACATGGTGATCAACTATAAAATTTGCAACGATCTGGCCTTTCATAGCTTTTAAGGGTTCTATTGACACGAAAACATGCCCCCGCACTTGGGTCAGTTCGACAATCCAAAAGTATGCAGATACTTAGGAACAGGCCTAAGCGTAACACAACACTAACGTCGCATTCCGACTACCCTTAACAGTGGCAAGGGGGTGGAGTCGTCGGGTAATCAGATCACACAGAAATTATCCAATTAGCCGAAAAGAAATATATTAAATAAAATAAACCAGGTACCTGACCGGAGCCTAACTGGTTCAAAGTGTACTGTGCGAAGAGGTTCACCAAAGGGACCTTCAACGTCTGGTGCGAAGGGTCTTGCCGAAGGTAGTCTTCGGCGTTCGGATCGATCTAGCCAAAGGCAGGCTCTGAACAGATCTTGACATGAAATCACTAACGAATAGCGGGGTTCGGTGCAAAGTCTCTATCATGACAAAAATACTCCAACGCAACATGCTAGCATGACTTCGTCATGAGCGAAGTGTGGGCATGGTGAATCCTAGTGCGACGAAGCCTGCTGTGAACCATTCTGGCGTACGGGACTTGGTCAAACCGACAACAGCGTGACGACCCGGCATAGGTAGTCAGAGCAAGGATTCCACCGAGGGGTGTTCTGGCAGCCTCCAAAATTAGCTTCCTAGCTTCGGCTTGGAGATCAAATTTCTTACGTAGATTAACGGATACTTCATAGGTGAAGTAACAAGGCGGTAGCAATTTGTTACGTAGTGAGAAACCAAGGGTTGGTTCGGAGTCTGTGATGAGTGATTGACAGTGTATCCTCTGATTCGAAGGGGTCCCTCCGAAGGGGTTCGGAGGTTGGTTCTCCGAAGGGGACTTCGGAGGCTGTTTCACCGAAGGGTTCGGTGGGTTTGGTTGCTGCAACTGTTGCAACGGAGTGTGCCTGTCGGAGGGGTCCGACAGTACATGATGACTGGGTTTGTACCGAAGGTCTCGGTACTTTGGGCGGTACACCAGAGTGTGTGCCGAAGGTTGCTAACCCGGAGAGGTCTCCGGAGTACTGGATACACTTGTCTGCTTGTCTGTGGTGCGCAGGGGACTGCGGAGGCGATGGACGGTTCGTAGCAGGTGAACCTGGGTCAAGCGGGAGGCTTGATGCCAGTGGAGCGGGGAGCTTCGTCACGAAGGCTGCGAAGGGGTCGAGGTCGGTCCTCGGGTCGAGGTGCGCCAGGTGAAGGTAGTAAGTGTGGAGCGTGGCTCTGGGTGAAGGTACTCCGAGACAAAGTCCTCGGAGGTGAGGCACTTCGAAGGGTACTCCGGAAGGAGTAACTTCGGTGTATGGTGGAACAAGTCCTCAGCAGAGGCAAGGTGTTCGAGGTGTGCTCCGGAGGGAGACACTCGAAGGTACCCGACGAAGGTCTCAGAAGTCGAGGTGCATCGAAGGCATCGTCCGGGTGAGGCTCGTCTTTGAGTGTGCTCAGGGAGAGACACTGCGACGATGTGCTCATGAAATGCTTCATGCGGAGGCCTTGGACGAAGGAGGGACTTCGAAGGGTGGTACTCCGAAGGTGGGGCTTCGGAGTGAGGCAGGCTTCGGAGCAAGGCTGGCTCCAGAGCAAGGATGACTTGTGGTACTTCGGCCATACATGGCTTCGGTACACGGACTGACGGAGTTCGAGCTGGGAGAAGCTGCGAAGCCGTGGTGCTCCACTCCGAAGGTGGTGGTGCGAAGGCCCAAGGGCTTTGATGGCTTCGGCTCAAAACCATCACTGTATCGGAGGCTGTCTTCGGTGAAGCGAAGGCCATCAGGCTCAAGGCTCAAGGCTTCTCACCGAAACTATCGCACCCCTCGCGTGCGAAGGGGGGCTTCAGAAAGGTCAAAGACTGTAAAGGCTGACAGTGTCTGCTCTGCAAAAGCTGACGCTGTCCCCTCTACAAAGCTGATAGAGAAGCCTCCAGAATAAAGTTGACTACCTTTTGTACCCCTCTGTTCTGTAGAGAAAAAACCAATGTAAACCCTAGGGGTAAAGTAGTCATTTCACTCGGGTGAATAGTGGCTATAAATATGGGGGCTGGGTAGGTAACATTTAACACTTTGAGCATTTACTGTTGAACTCCTGTACTAGCCACCACTCTTTGTATTCATCTAGTGAGTTCTTTTATTGTGTTCCTTGTTCAAGCAGCGAAGCCCTGCTTCTGTGTTGTGTTTCTGCTTGAGCTTGTTTGCATACCTCGCTTGCAGTAGTGCACCAAAGCCTGTCTAGGCAAAGTGTGTATTGTGCGAAGTGTGCTTTTTAGTGCGTGTTCGCTGTGTAACAGGATGCTAGACCTCGCTGCTTACTAGCAAAGCCCTGATCGAAGCCCGGTTTCTTATCGTGTCTAAGTTCCTAGCGAAGTCTGTTAGTGTGCATTTAGACCTTCGGTGTACGAAGTCCAGCACCAGTTGCTGTCGCTAAGTACTTGGTCAAGGTCCTCAGAGGGTAGTCCACTCTTGCGAACGGGTGAAGTGCGAAGCCTGCTCTAAGCACCCTGTGTGCGGAGCCTGCACTGACTTAGCAGAGTTGGTTTTTTCGGGTTTGAGTGGAGCGAAGTCTTCTTGGCTTCGAACTTTTGCTCCTTGCGAAGCCTGTGTTCGGAGCCGTCAAATACCTCTGAACCAGAACTTCGAAGGTTGTGTTCGAAGCATGTTCCGCAGTAGACTAGATTGAAACAGAAGGCTATTTTTAGCCTGAAATTTTAAAAGCTCCCATTCTCCCCCCTCTGGTCGCCGTTTCCGGTCCAACAATTGGTATCAGAGCAGGTTAAGATCACCAGTTGACCTTAACCGGTTTTGTGATCTCTTGGTGACATGGACAGAGCTAGTAAAATTCCTCTGTTCGATTGGACTGATTTTGCTTACTGGAAGGTGCGCATGGAGGCTTACTTGCTAAGCCAAGGAAATGCAATTTGGGAGATTGTGGACTCACAATACTCCATCCCTGAGACTCGCGCCTCTCAATCAGAAAAAGATCAGTATAATGCCAACTCCAATGCTAGAAATATACTGTTCATTGGTTTGAGTAAAAGTGAGTTTGATAGGGTGCAGCACCTTAGGACTGCTAGGGAAATTTGGACAACACTCACTATTTTTCATGAGGGCTCTACACAGATTAAGGCCAGGCGCCAAAGCACATACAATCAACAGTATCAGCTGTTTGTGCAGGCACCTGGTGAATCTATAGATGCCATGTTTTCTCGCTTTGATGTGATAGTGAGTAACTTGCGGTCCAACGGGACGCTTGCTTATAATGATCATGACAGGGCTATCAAGCTTCTCTATGCTCTTGATCGTAGCATATGGGAAGTGAAGATATCCAGCATTGAGGAGTCTGCAGGTTATGACACATTGACCTGTGATGAGCTCTTCAGCAAGCTGAAGTCCACAGAGATTGCCAAGGCATCTCTTGCAGTGCACAGAAACTCCATGCCACAGCCATTGGCATTGATTTCTAGCACTAGCCGTGGCACCACTGTAGAACCAAGCACATATGGTACTTGTGTTCTTGCATATGGTTTTGCTTTGTCCTCCCTGGTCTCCGTCACAAAGGAGCAGGTGGACACTCTGGATGATGATGAGCTTGCTCTCATTGCCAGAAGGTTCACCCATTTTCATCATGAAAGACGGGATCAGAGGAGAAGTGGTTTTAGTGGTTGCTTTGAATGTGGCGACACTTCTCATATTAAGGCCAATTGCCCGAAACTCAAGAAGAGAGATGAGAGTGAGTGCCCCAAATACCACAAGAAGGAGAGGAAGCCTTTTGTGAAAGGCAAGTGCGGCAAGGTGGCTAAGAGAGTAGCCAAAGCCGCTTCCAGAGCTTTTGTTGCTGCTCTCAGCGACATCGACACTTCCTCAACTGAGGAGTCGAGCTCTGAGGAGGAGGAGTCCCCAAGGAAGGAGGACAAGAAGGACAAGAAGGGACGAGACTTCACCGGCCTTTGCTTCATGGCCGACAGCGACCACAGCGGCGATGAGCTTGACTCATCTGAGGTACCACTATCCTCTAACCAGCTTTTAATTAAACTAGATGAACTGAATGAAGTAGTTCTTGGTCAGGATAGATTACTTGTGCAAGCCGCTACAGAAAGAAAAGACCTTAGACTTAGGCTAGAATCTGTTTCTACTGAGTATGCCATGCTTAAGTCTAAAGTTAATGATGCTTAATGTGAATCTTGTACTGTTGTCATGGGTGAGCTTGCTCAGTTGCGTTCTGTACATGCTCAAACTCTATCTGAGCTTGAGACTGCACAGAAGCAGCTTTTGGTGGTGGATTCTAGACCTCATGATAATATTGAATGCATGAACTGTTCTTTATTACGCGAGAGCATTAATTTACGTGATAAACATGTTCATGATTTAGAGGCTAGATTGGAGAGGGCCGGTAGTTCTAAGGATGTGCAGCCTGTTTGTGACATGTGCATTACCCTTAAGGACCAGCTAGGCACTGTTAGAGAGCGAGCTGAAAACCTCATGACTGAAAATGAATACCTTCTTCCGTGGTTAATAAATGCACTGAGGGAAAGGGTAGAATAGACTTGCTCTTGGCTAAAACTAAGATGTGTGCTGACAGAGCAGGGTTAGCTCTAGGTTTGGGTTTTGAGAGGATTCCTTCAGATAGTGGAAACAAAACTGTTTTTACCTCTCCCACTACCCTAGAGAAAGAGAGAGATCTGTTAGACACTCCATCAGCCAAGAAACCTACCCGAGCTCAAAAGAAAACCACTCCTCCTGCCAAGAAAATCCCTCCCAAGAAAACCACTCAACAGAAGCCCAAGGAGCTTGTGAGAGTTGCTCCTAAGACCCATGAGAGTGCCCCTAGGAGAATTTTTCATTGTTCCTACTGTCAGCGGGAGGGTCATTTGGTTGGGTTCTGTTTTCGTCGTATCAAGGATGAGCGACGCTCTCAGGCGATGAGTTACCAGGACATGCATTACCCATCTTTAGGTATGCATGAGTCTGAGTTTTACTATCGTCCTGCTTTTGAGGCTCCTTGTACGTCTCGTAGAGGTTTTGCTCCTCGAGGTGTTCACCATGTTCCATATGGTGGTAGACCCCGGGCGAGTAGCTTTGTACCTCATCAGAGTAGGAGACCTTGACATGTTGTTAGATCACAGCATGTAGGTAGACCTCGCACTTTGCATCATTCTGATTATCATGTGCGTAGACAGTCTACTTTTACTATGCCTACTACTCGTGTCACTCATTGCTGGATGCCTCGTCATATTTTCACTCACCCAGCACTGAGCGATCGAGGTTCTCTTATCATGTGTAGGCGGCAGATCGAGGCTTGGAGGGCACGTGGATCATGGACTCCGGTTGTTCACGCCACATGACCGGAGATGCAGCATGGTTCTCCAGCCTCACCACAACCAAGCAAAGGGAACATATCACTTTCGGCAACAATCGAAGGAGTAGAGTGAAAGGTAAAGGTGTGGTAAGAATTAACTCGAATTTCACTCTCAAAGATAGTTGCTTGGTTGAAAACCTGGGATACAATTTGCTTTCTGTATCTCAGTTGCTTGATGAGGGCTTCGAAGTGCGATTCCACCGCGTTACTTCGCAAGTACTCAATTCTGAAGGCGTTGTGGTTTGTAAGATTTTTAGAGTTGGGAGAGTTTTTGGAGCTGATTTCTCTGAGTCATTTGGTTCTTCTCATTGTCTTGTTACACATTCAACTTCTGAGCTTTGGAAGTGGCATAGGAGACTAGGGCCTGTGAGCTTTGAGTTGCTCGCTCGTCTGAGTGCCTTAGGTCTGATCCGAGGATTGCCCAAGCTCAAGTTTGAGAAGAATTAGTTTGCGCTCCTTGTCGACATGGAAAGATGATTGCCGCTTCGCATTCGCCAGTCACCACTGTGATGACTGAACAACCCGGAGAACTTCTCCACATAGACACTGTAGGTCCTTCTCGGGTTAGTTCTTTAGGCGGCAAGTGGTATGTGCTTGTTATTGTCGACGATTTCTCTCGCTACTCTTGGGTCTTCTTTCTTGTCAGCAAGGATGAAGTGTTTTCACACTTTCGGAGCTTGGCTTTGAGACTTTTCACTGAACTCCCAGGTGCATTGAAATTCATTCGAAGTGATAATGGCACCGAGTTCAAAATAGTCTCTTTGTTGACTTTTGCATGGAGCATGGCATAGAACATCAATTCTCTGCTCCGCGGGTTCCTCAACAGAACGGAGTCGTTGAGAGGAAGAACCGCACTTTGGTTGAGATGGCTAGGACGATGCTTGATGAGCATAGGACTCCTAGAAATTCTGGGCTGAAGCAATGAACACTGCATGTTACATCTCAAACTGAATCTTCTTGCGCTCAATTTTAAATCTGACATCTTATGAGCTACGTTTTGGGAGACAGCCCAAGGTTACTCATCTTTGAGTTTTTGGCTGTCGGTGCTTTATCCTAAAACGTGGTAATTTGGATAAATTTGAGTCGCGCTCTTCTGACGGGATCTTTTTGGGTTATACAACACATGGTAATTCTTATCGTGGTTTATAATTTGGAAACTAACACTGTCATCGGTCATGTGATTGACTTTTGATGAATCAACCCCCTCTGTTAGTTCTGCTCTTGAACGGGCAAATGAACACGACATGGAACAGACCATTTTTCGAAGAAGAAGATCCCGGAGATTTCGAGGATGAACCCATACTACCCTCGACATCACCCCGAAGCCGACCCCGCTTCGACCACTTCGGCATGAGGTCCCGAAGCAACTACCTCGACATCGGTCATCTTGGACCACTCCAACGCACAAGTTGAGGGGGAGACTGCATCCCGCCGCGAGGCTCCACACCATGTTCAAAGGATGCACCCTCCCGAGCAGATCATTGGTGACTTGATCAAAGGGTAACACGTTCTCATGCTCATTTCATTGATTCCACTTTTGTTGCTTCTTTCGAGCCTTTAGATGTTAGTCATGCACTTTCTGATTCTAGTTGGATCAATGCCATGCATGAGGAACTTGAAAATTTTGAGAGAAACCAAGTTTGGTCATTAGTTGATCCTCCACCAAATGTTCATTTCATTGGAACTAAATGGATTTTCAAAAACAAACAAGGGGAGGATGGGACAATAGTTAGAAACAAGGCTAGACTTGTAGCTCAGGGTTATTCTCAATTAGAAGGGATTGATTTTACTGAAACTTTTGCACCTGTTGCTCATCTTGAGGCCATTAGGATTTTGCTTGCCTTTGCGACATCCCGGGGATTCAAACTCTATCAAATGGATGTCAAAAGTGCTTTTCTTAATGGTTTCATAGGCGAAGATGTTTATGTAAAACACCCCCTGGTTTGAAAACCCCAAGTACCCACATAAAGTCCTTAAACTTCATAAGGCTCTTTATGGACTCAAGCAGGGCCCTCGGGCATGGTATGATGACTTAAGTCTTTTCTGCTTGAGCGGGGGTATTTGATGGGCTCTGTTGATAAAACCCTGTTCACTCTCAAGCATGGCAAATATTTCCTTCTAGTGCAGATTTATGTGGATGATATCTTCTTTGGTGGCTCTTCTCATGCTTTAGTTGCCGAGTTTGTAGATACCATGAGCAGGGAGTTTGAAATGTCCATGATGGGTGAACTCACCTTTTTCTTGGTTTGCAAATCAAGCAAAGCAAACAGGTACTTTCGTCCACCAGACGAAGTACACCAAGGACCTGCTCAAGAAATTCGACATGGCCGATGCGAAGCCTCTCGCCACTCCAATGGCTACATCTGTAGCATTGGATCCTGACGAAGATGGAGAAGCCGTAGATCAGAAGGAGTTCCGAAGCATCGGCTCCTCCTCTACTGACTGCTACGAGGCCGGACATACACTTCGCAGTATGTCTTGCGCTCATTTTCAAGCTTCACACGAGCTTCGCACCGCCAAGCGGTAAACGCATTCTCAGGTATCTCAAACATACCCTTGAGTTCGGCATATGGTATTCAGCGTCTTCCTCTTTGTGTCTTCGAGGTTATTCCGATGCGGATTTTGCTGGATGTAGGATTGATAGGAAGAGTACCTCTGGTATATGTCATTTTCTGGGTACTTCTCTGGTTTGCTGGTCTTCCCGCAAACAGTCTAGTGTTGCACAATCGACGGCTGAGGCCGAATATGTTGCTGCAGCTAGCTGTTGCTCTCAGATCTTGTGGATGGCTTCCACTTTGCGGGATTTCGGGTTAGATTATAAGAGTGTTCCACTTTTCTGTGATAACTCTAGTGCTATTTGTATTGCAATAACCCGGTTCAGCACTCCAGAACCAAACATATTGATGTGCGATATCATTTTCTCAGAGATCACAATGAGAAGGGTGATATTGAACTTCAATATGTTGATACCCAACACCAGCTAGCCGATATTTTCACGAAACCCCTCGATGCTTCTCGATTTGCCTACTTGCGTGGGGAACTTGGTATTTGTCACCCGTACGGCATTTTGTGAGGGGGAGCTGTCTTTAATTTTATTGCATATGCTCATCATGTGTGAATTGCATTTACATCTTTTGCACTTATATGCCTGAATTAATTCATGAAATCGGTCAGCTCAGCTCTATTTAATATATCTGAAACATTAATGTGCGTGATGTTTTCTTTCCAAACTCAAATCATGCTCACTGCTTAGCCTTGAATCTAGCATGTTTAGGCAGGACTGCTTTAGCTATCTTTTATCTGCTTGATAGCAAGACACTTTTCTTTGGATGCTAAAAATTGCAACTTGAAAATTGTTCTACATATTCATGGATACTCATAAAGTGCTAAACAATTTGTTCACTTAATCACAATTCCAAAATCCATGATTTGCATGCTTTAAAGTAAAAAGATCAGGTGGGTTTTGTCGCACTACTCTATTCTAGACTGCTTACCATTGCACATTGGTCTGAACTGGAATAGTGTAGTGTCTACCAAAATCATTGCCTTAAGCTTCTGATGGCTTTCATGCCTAGGCTTGGCCTGATTGGAAAGTATAAGGTGGACAAACAAATAACCCCTGGCATTAAGAAAAGAACAA
>JAAALK010000080.1:95889423-95922705 GCA_019279435.1 Zizania palustris
TTTTTAAAACCGTTATGATTACACATTTTTTATTTATATTTTCATGCCACTAGACAGAGAGGTTGTCATTTATTTATATAAATAGAATATTTCGTTATGTCGAGGTTGCTTTTCTTATCATATTTTTTTATATGTTTTATGATACATGCTGGGTACTGAAATATTTCATACCAATAGATAGTCGCACATATTCGAGGTATATTTACTATGAGTTTTTTTTTACTATATAAGTATATATATTTTTTAAGGAGCCGAAATTATTGTCAACACGCAGGACTATTTTAAACACACAGGTCGACTCGAGACTCCAAAAGAGACGAAACTAATGGCAAACGATCCGTCTTCTCCTCAGCTTTCCAAAAAGTCCAAGAACGCGCCAATCGGACTTCGTATGAGGAAGTTATGCCCATTTTGGTGCATGGTGGTCGATGTAGTCCGAACCAGCGAATTCTTAACTTCAAATCATCCGTGCGCCTCCGTCTTCAACTCCAACTCTTCTATTCCATCTCCCATGTTCCTAAGCAACAAAATATCACTAGTATTCAGTAGCATCCCATCCAAACAAATATTAACATAGTTGCTAAGGAAAGAATTAACCTCATAGTTCAAGCGACGGGCACGGGCGCGTGTGATCGGTCCTTGTAGTTGAATTGTAGGTGGAGGCTCCATGTGTGTATCATGTGAAGTGATGTCCTCATCATCCTCCCCTTCTTGAATTGGAGTCGTCCTCGACTCAAGCTCATCGTCATCTCCCAAATAGGGCTTTAAATCTGAAATGTTAAATGTGGGACTAACCCCAAAAGCTGCAGGCAACTCAAGTTTATATGCATTATCTTTTATCTTCTCAAGCACACGGAAAGGGCCATCAGCACGGGGCATCAATTTAGACTTTCGCAAATCAGGAAAACGATCCTTGCGCAAGTGCAACCAAACAAGATCACCCGGTTCAAATGTTATCTCTTTTCTACCCTTACTACCATAAGCACGATATTTCTCATTCATTTTCTCTATGTTTGCTTTAGTAGTTTCGTGCATCTTAAGCAATAATTCAGCACGTGTAGTAGCATCAAAATTTAAGTTTTCAGATGGTGGTAATGGTAGCAAATCAATAGGAGCACGCGGATTAAAGCCATAGACCACTTGAAACGGACTTACCTTAGTAGTGGAGTGTACTGACCTATTATATGCAAACTCAATATGAGGTAGACACTCTTCCCAAAGCTTCAAGTTGGTCTTCAAAACAGCCCTCAACATGGTGGACAATGTACGGTTGACGACCTCCGTTTGTCCATCCGTTTGGGGGTGACAAGTAGTAGAAACAGCAGCTTCGTCCCCAACTTATGCCACAACGTCCTCCAAAATGACTTAAAATTTAGCATCACGATCTGAAACGATGGTATTGGGAACTCCATGCAAGCGTACGACCTCTCTGAAAAACAAATCAGCAACATTTGTAGCGCCGTCGCTCTTGTGACAAGGTATAAAATGCGCCATTTTAGAGAACCGATCTACCACCACAAAAATACTATCTCTCCCCCTCCTAGTTCTAGGTAATCCTAACACAAAATCCATAGAAATATCTTCCCAAGGTACACTAGGAACGGGCAGAGGCATATAAAGACCGTGTGGGTTTAGACGGGACTTAGCTTTATTGCAAGTAGTGCATCGTGCCACATAGCGCTCAACATCTCGTCTCATCCTAGGCCAATAGAAGTGTGTGGACAACACATCATTGGTTTTCTTTGATCCAAAATGACCCATCAAACCACCACCGTGTGCTTCCTGCAATAACAACAAGCGAAGAGAGCTAGCCGACACACATAACTTGTTAGCACGAAAAAGATATCCATTATTCAGCACATATTTGTTCCAAGCACGATCATTTGTACAATTTGCAAAAGCATCTTTGAAGTCCAAATCAGTAGCATACATGTCCTTCAATGTTTCTAAACCAAATATCTTATAATCAAGTTGAGAAAGCAATGCATAACGTCTAGATAAAGCATCGGCAATAACATTATCTTTCCCTTTCTTATGCTTAATGATATATGGAAAGTCTCAATAAATTCTACCCATTTAGCATGTCTTTTATTCAGATTTGCTTGACTACGTATATGCTTCAATGCTTCATGATCCGAATGAATAATAAACTCCTTAGGCAAAAGGTAATGTTGCCAAGTTTCAAGCACACGCACTAAGGCATATAATTCCTTATCATAGGTAGAATAATTCAACTGTGGGCCATGTAATTTCTCACTAAAATAGGCCACAGGTTTACCTCCTTGTAGCAGCACACCTCCTAATCCAAAACCACTAGCATCACATTCTAACTCAAAAGGCTTACTGAAGTCGGGTAGCTGAAGTAGAGGTGCATGTGTAAGACGATCTTTGAGTGTGGCAAAGGCTTGTTCATGTGCTGGCTCCCAAGTAAAAGTAACTCCCTTCTTGGTCAACTCATGCAAAGGACCGGTTATGGTGCTGAAATCTTTCACAAAACGCCGGTAGAAACCTGTAAGACCAAGAAAACTACGTACCTGTGTGATAGTTTGGGGTTGCGGCCAGCTGTTGATTGCTTCTACCTTTGCCGCGTCAACCTCAATACCTTGTGAAGTCACAACATATCCAAGAAACACAACTCGATCCGTGCAAAACGTGCACTTCTCAAGGTTACCAAACATTCTAGCCTCACGGAGGACAGAAAAAACAGCACGTAGGTGTTCAACATGTTCAGTGAGAGACTTACTATAAACCAAAATATCATCAAAGTATACAACCACAAAGCGTCCTATAAAGTGCCGTAGGACTTCATTCATCAAGCGCATGAAGGTACTAGGTGCATTAGTAAGTCCAAAAGGCATGACAAGCCACTCATATAATCCAAACTTTGTTTTAAAAGCAGTTTTCCATTCATCACCTAGTTTCATGCGAATTTGGTGGTAGCCACTACGGAGATCGATCTTAGAAAAGATAATGGCACCACTAAGCTCATCAAGCATGTCATCCAATCTAGGAATAGGGTGTCGATATCGAATGGTGATATTATTAATAGCACGACAATCAACACACATGCGCCAACTACCATCTTTCTTAGGTACCAAAAGAACGGGTACTGCACAAGGACTAAGGCTTTCACGAACGTACCCACGATCAAGAAGGTCCTGTACTTGGCGCTCAATTTCTTTTGTCTCCTCCGGATTGGTGCGGTACGCTGCACGATTAGGAAGAGATGCCCCCGGGATTAAATCAATTTGGTGCTTGATGCCGCGTATCGGTGGCAGCCCGGGTGGTATCTCAGCAGGAAAAACATCGTTAAACTCCTGCAAAAGGTCAGTGACTGCAACAGGAACAGAGCTAGGAATGTTCGCAAGTGAAAACAACACGTTTGTGCAAATCAAGCCGTATAGCAAGGGAGTATCATCACAAATTTCAGCAAGGTCAGTTTTAGTTGCAAGCATGACATGTCCTTTCAGATTAATAACTTGTGATGAAGAAGGAGAAGCAATTTTATCTTTCTGTTGTCTCAAAAGCGTCTTAGCTACTTGCTGATTTTCAGAAGGTTGTTTGCTCTTTTGTGCATCCCTAGCACGTTTTTCTTGTTCAAATTTTACAATTTCAGCAGGAGTCATAGGAAGCAATGTAACTTTCTTTCCTTTATACATAAATGTGTACTTATTGCTCCTACCATGGGGTGTAGCATCAATATCATACTCCCAAGGTCTACCAAGTAACAGAGAACATGCTTGCATTGGTACTACATCAAAATCAGCAACTCCGAAGTATGTACCAATGGAAAATTCGATGTGAGCAGTTTTTGTTACCTTGACCTTACTGCTATTGTTCAACCATTGCACATGGTAAGGGTGTGGATGCGCACGTGTGGGAAGTTGAAGCTTCGTTACCATGTCGTGGCTCACCAAATTGTTGCAACTACCGCTGTCGATGATGACATGTACACGACGGTCATTGACGACGAAGAAGGTCTGAAACAGATTATTCCGTTGTGCCCGATCGTCCTGCTCCATGTGAGTGCTCAAGACGCGTTGTACAATAAGTGCTTCAAGGTCGGCAGAGGCATCCGGCGCAAAAACAGCGTCATCGTCGAATGTATCGTCATCTCCTGCAATGTTAGCAGCAAGCGCATATTCATCTTCAACATCACTATCACTTACGTAGCCACCGTCTTCCGTAGCAATATAAGCCCGCTGACTAGGGCAGTCCTTCATAACGTGTCCGAATCCTTTGCATCGGTGACACTGGATCGCTGCAGAACATGCGGTAGAGGCCGCCGAGGAGGTGGGCTTGGCTGGCGCCTTGGAGGCTGTAGTCTTGGAACTCTCAACCTGGGCTGTAGATGTAGAAGGTGCTGATGTAGCCGCCGGTCGAGAAGGGGGTGGGGGTGGGGGTGGTCGTTGCTGCTGCCCACTTGAGCGTGAAGTAGCACCACCAATGTTGGTCCTCATGCTGAATTGTGGTTGTTGGCGACCCTGCAATTCTTTTTCTGCAAGCATAGCAAGGTGGAAAAGACGAGTGATAGTATTGTATTCTTTATAATCAATGATATCCTAAATTTCACGTCTTAAACCACCATAAAAACGGGCCATTTTATCCTCATTGTCCTCCTCAATTTCAGCACGCATGCAACCTATTTGCAACTCCTGATAATACTCCTCTACCGATTTATTTCCTTGGTTTAGGCGCTGCAATTTTTTTCTCAAATCACGTTTATATGAAGGAGGAACCCATCTACCACGCATTTGCTGTTTTAACATATCCCAATTTTGTGGTTCATTGCCAACCTGAACTATTTCAGTCCACCAAAGAAGAGCATATCCAGTGAAGTCACTAGTAGCTAAGCGCACGCGGTGGATAGCAGGAACCATGTGAGCATTAAATTTTTGTTCGACTGACATCTTCCAATCTAAATATGCATCTGGATCATAGGTGCCAGCAAAATGAGGTACTGAAAATTTTACCTTAGAGTAGGGATCATGATCATTGTTCCTGTGGTTGTCATTGTTACCTCGTGGAGGGCGGTTGCGGTGGCCGCCCATACCTTGACGGTTGAACTGAAAGCGATGACGTGCAGCCTCATCAGGGTCAATGCCATTGTTCGTGGCATAGGATAGGTCGTCTTCCTCTCCAATATGGTCGTCTTCCTCTTCAACATGGTCATCGTTGGCTCGTGCAGCAGGCAAACGTGTTTCCAAGGCAGTCATTCGGTCCACTAGGTCAGCCACAGTACGCGCGAGACGTTCGATGGAATGTTGGGTCTGCCGCTGAGACTCTAGTAGAGCACGTCGTGAGACACAGTCATTAAAATCAGATGGAGGGGTACCGCTGTTATCTGCCATGTTAGTGAAAGACAACACAACAAAGAATAATCCTTATGGAAAACAGCTAGGTGGGGTGGTGGGTGTGTGGTGGAAGCAATCCGTCAAGCACCTTACCCACGCTTGCAAGTGTTCTTACAACGCCGCAGTGAGGTCACCGGCCTACAGGTGATGAACCAAGTGGAGGGTGGTGTGCAATTGCAAGAAATGATCCTGTCCTGACTAAGAGAAAGGTGTAGCTTGGAAGGCAAAGTGAGTAGCAAGGATTAACGATAATAATAACAGTTAAACCAAGTTCAATAAGTATTCCCTAGTACTCGTCAAAGTTGCTGGCCTTAGTGCTCCCAATGTGAAAATTCAAGCAATAGAGGGAAACTATGTGCCCAAAACTCAAATGGAAGCAACACAGGCCAAAATCAGCTCTCTGCACATCGGACAAGAGATCGGACAAGAGATCGGACAAAGGAATCTGTTACTGCCGCTGATAATTCTGTTACTACCGCGGATCGGACAAGAGTTCGGACAAGAGATCGGACAAGCAGAATCTGTTACTGCCGCTGATAACTCTGTTACTACCGCTGACCGGACAAGAGTTCGGACAAGAGATCGGACAAGCAGAATCTGTTACTGCCGCTGAGAAGCTGTTACTGCCTAATCTGTTACTGCCGCTGAGAATTCTGTTACTACCGCTTCTTCTTTTTTTTTTGATTTTTTTTTCTCTTCTTTTTTTTCACTCTATTTTTTTTGAACAAGGATGACCAGAGATGCAACCACAAAAATTGGCACCTAAAACTGAGGTGGGATGTGGCTCACAGAAATTCAACAAGTTCGCTGACCGGCGAGCAAAAACTTTGACCAATTTTTTTCTTTATCTTCCTTATTTTTTTTGGCGATTTTGGTGAGGGCTAACAGGTGAACCTGTTAGGGTACCCACCCAAATTGGGTCAGGAACACGCTCAAAAAATTTCAGATTTTTCTGCCAAACGAGCAAAAAGTTATGCCTGTTTTACTGAAGGGGGGGTCACAAAGACTCGATGTGGAAAAAAACGAAATAGGGTTGCGGAAGGGGGTTTTTCGGTGTGGAATTTTTGAGACACAAGAACAACTACTACTCAAACGACACAAAGGGATTACTAAACCAGCAACAAGACTCGACCAAGAACACGAACTCAACAAATTTAAAACTGAAATTAAAATCGCAAGGCACAAAGGGGTTCTCGGTGGGGATTTTTTTGTGAGGTTTTTCTGGACTCTAGGTAAAAATAAAAGCAGATCGAGATTACCTAACGGGAAAACTGAGCTCTGATACCAACTGATGGGGGATTGGTCCCGATCTTTTGCTAGGTAAAGGATAAACTTGGGTTGGTGGAGAATCTCGACGTTGGCGATCCAAGGCTCCGGTCCGGCGGATCAAAACCTTGCAATCGTTACACCACTGTCTCCGTTGGTTATCAACCACGCAGGATGCGATTGACCTCGCCACGAAGGCTAATTCCTGCAAGCGAACCCAAGAACACAAGCAAGAACAGGAAGGATACAAATCGAATGCCAAATCACAGACAAACGATGATAAGGTGAGGTTTCACAAACGCCAATGCAGCAGCCAATCGGTCCGGTGCAAGAGGCGGGATCTAAACACACAAGTGTAGATGCAAACAAAGCAAAACCTAACCCTAGAGGTGGCTGGAGTGAATATATAGGGCGTGGGCAGCCTGTGGAAGGTGAACATACTTGGGCTGTGGGCTAGAAGACGTAGAGACTTGGACTATGGGCCAACACGGCCCAGTTCTGTCACGCAGGACTGTTTTAAACACACAGGTCGACTCGAGACTCCAAAAGAAACGAAACTAATGGCAAACGATCCGTCTTCTCCTCAGCTTTCCAAAAAGTCCAAGAACGCGCCAATCGGACTTCGTATGAGGAAGTTATGCCCATTTTGGTGCATGGTGGTCGATGTAGTCCGAACAAGCGAATTCTTAACTTCAAATCATCCGTGCGCCTCCGTCTTCAACTCTAACTCTTCTATTCCATCTCCCATGTTCCTAAGCAACAAAATATCACTAGTATTCAGTAGCATCCCGTCCAAACAAATATTAACATAGTTGCTAAGGAAAGAATTAACCTCATGGTTCAAGCGACGGGCACGGGCGCGTGTGATCGGTCCTTGTAGTTGAATTGTAGGTGGAGGCTCCATGTGTGTATCATGTGAAGTGATGTCCTCATCAATACTCCTCAAAATACATCATGAGCTAGGCCACCGAAGATATCGGCTTCCGGTGGAACTTGTCGAGGAGGCCAGGGTTGGTGACACCTTCACGGGCAGCGTCGATGATGGAGGAGGTTGACAACCCCTTAATCTAGGCTTTGGTGTGTGTGAAGCATTGTGAATACTATCGCAACGTCTCCCCGGGCTGCTGCTTCACTTGAAAAAGACTTCTAGTGGACATGGGAGCTACGAAGGTCCCCTGGAAGTAGTTGATAAACTTGTTTTTCAGCTGGTCCCACAACCTGATGGTCCCTGGCCTCAGCGACCAAAACCACCGAGGAGCGATTCCTTTGAGGGATAAAGGAAAGCATTTCGCCATTGTGTCTTGACCTCCCCCGCAGGCTTCTATCACCAAGGCATACGAACGAGAGAACTCCCCGAGGTCGGATTCACCGGAGTACTTCGGGAGCTTCGCGGCGTGGAACTTCGAGTCGAACCGCACCCTTTGCAAGTCAGGATGCAGCGGAGACTCCTCATCGTAGGACGTGTTCTCCTCCTCCCTTTGGTCTTCGTCATTGCTTAGCACGACGGCCTCGACCCCCAGCGCTCGTGAGGGCTCGGGGGGGGGGGTGGAGTGAAGCCACCTGGTGACATTGCGCCAGCTCAGCCTTCAACCTTGCATTTTGAGCAGCCAAGGCGTCGGCTTGGCTCTCGCTGCCTCTAGAGTTTGTCTCTAGGTCTTGCGAGCAGACATAGTCGGTCTGGAGGGCCACGGCTAGGGGACCACCTAGAAGGTGCAGTCCGAAGAACCCCTCCTGAGGAGCTGGCGGATTCCCCGATGCGGGCCCTGCTGAGATGGTGAGGTCCCAGACCTCCAGCACCTCTCCTGGGGCCTGGTCTGGACCTCCTCCTGGCACCTTGGGAGGATTGGCGGAAGGGGGGCCTGCAGGAGGAATAGGTCCCACGGCAGGGATGGGCCCTGCCCCCGTAGTGTGAGCCGACCTTCGGAGGGTAGCCGTGCTCACGCCCTTCCTGCTCGACATACTTCTTCTTGGATGATGGAAGGAGAGGACGCTAGCTTCTTGAAGTAAGATCCCCACGGACGGCGCCAACTGTTGGTGTAGAAGACTAGACCAACAGGTTTCAAAGATGCTTTGGAATAGGAGGTAGACTCAGAGCCGTATTCTTGGATCAAGTGTCTTCTGTCCTTACAATGCGGAGAGGGGGGAAGTATTTATAGTGGAACCCTATAGTGGCCCGATACTTCCAAACCCTCTGACTGATACTTCCAAACCCTCTGACAGTAGTACTACATGTAATGACCCTATAGTACAGACAAAGGGTACAGTGCCGACAGCGTGTCAGCTATTCTGGGCACGGCACAGTGACAATCACTGTGCAAATGACCGCGATCCTGCCGCTAGACTAGCTTGACCGGACTGACTTCGGTCTCCCGCCTTGGTGCTGAGGCCACAGCGAAAGCCAGAGATGCGCCTCCGGCTTTCGGTCGGCTCCCTAGGCTCAGACATCCTCTGGACCTGGACCCTTGGCCAAGGGCCTCCGAACCCTAGATCTCGAGCCGAGGTGGGTGTCCAAGCTGCCTCCTCTGTTCTGGACCGGAGGTTCTCTTACAAAGGGGGTCAGAGGCCGTTCGACCTCTGTACCGTTCTGCTTCAGAGCCAATGGCTTCGCTGATCATGGCCTGTGGAACCCCTTCTTCAAACTTCACTCCACGTCCTTCGTGCTCCTAAGCATCATCAGGATTATCTTCCCCAATAGTCAGCGTCTCTGAGGGGAGGTTTGTTCCTATTTCTGTAAAAACTGCCTGGTGTAGCTCAGCTATCGCTGAACTAGTTGTCATGTCAGATAAGAACAATCTTGATTGTCTAAAGTCTCATGTAGAGCAATATTTGTCTTCTAAACACGGTATCACCGAATCCATTGAAGATTTTAGTGAAGTAGAAAAGTTAGGTCAATGTTTTGTGTTGGCCGATCCTTTAGAACAAGTAGACATAGGAGATAGTAGTGTTCCAAGGCTGACTTTTGTAAATCAAAATTTACAAGCTAGTGATAAGGCTGAAGTAATAAAATTGCTTCGGTCATATATTGATTGTTTTGCATGGGAGTATAGTGAGATGCCCGGACTTATCCGTGAGCTCATTGAGCATCGGC
This sequence comes from Zizania palustris, assembly GCA_019279435.1. Classification (NCBI taxonomy): domain Eukaryota; kingdom Viridiplantae; phylum Streptophyta; class Magnoliopsida; order Poales; family Poaceae; genus Zizania; species Zizania palustris. The sequence continues at coordinate 95,899,132 of JAAALK010000080.1, forward strand.
TCCCTATTAAACCTAGGTTTAGGCCGTATAAACAGCACCCTCATCGCTTTAATTCATCCTTTTATGACCGAGTTAAAGAAGAAATAGATCGATTGCTGAAGGCAGGGTTTATCAGGTCATGCAGGTATGTTGAATGGGTTGCTAACATTGTGCCTGTGGAAAAGAAAGGGAGTGGAAAGATTAATGTGTGCATCTATTTCAGGGACTTGAAAAAGGCCACTCCGAAGGATGAATATCCCATGCTGATAGCCGACATGTTGATCAACGATGCTTCAGGACATAAGGTACTAAGTTTTCTTGATGGTAATGCTGGTTATAATCAAATTTTCATAACCGAAGAGGATATTTACAAAGCAGCCTTTAGATGTCTTGGTTTTGTCGCCTTGTTTGAGTGGGTAGTGATGACTTTTGGTTTGAAGAATGCTAGTGCTACATATCAACATGCTATGAATTTGATCTTTCATGACTTGCTAGGAGTTATGTTAGAAGTCTATATAGATGATGTTGTAGTCAAATCCGATGCTATGGGTAACCATTTAGCCGATTTGAGAGTTTCTTTTGAGAGAATGCGCCACTATGGTCTGAAAATGAACCTACTCAAGTGTGCTTTTGGTGTGTCGGCGGGAAAGTTATTAGGATTCATGATCCACGAGAGAGGTATTGAAATTGATCCTAAGAAACTGGAGAAAATTATAGAGTTTGAAGCACTGACATGCAAGAAAGATGTACATAAGTTGCTAGGCAAGGTGAATTATTTACGTCATTTCATATTTAACTTGTCTAACAAGATTGATGCTTTTGTCCCTATACTTTGGCTAAAGAACGAAGCCGAATTCACTTGGGGGGCAAGTCAGCAATGTGCTTTTGACCAAATCAAGAAGTGCTTGAAATCACTGCTAATGGTGAGGGCGCCAAAACCTGGAATTCCATTTCGACTGTATGTTGCTACAGAAGATAGCGTGATAGGAGACATGTTGACTCAAGAGGTAGAAGTGAAGGAGTACATCATCATTTTCTTGAGTCACCACCTGTTGGCTGCCGAGACAAGGTACATGTTTTTAGAGCATTTATGTTTATCACTTTACTATGCATGTACCAAACTTCGATACTATCTTCTATCTAGCACATGTATTGTTATTTGTCAAACCGATGTTATAAAATACATGCTACAGAAGCCAATTCTAAGTGGAATAATCAGAAAGTGGGCATATGATTTGATAGAGTATGATTTTGCTTATGAACCTGTTGATAGCAAGAAATGGCATTAATGGTCGAGATTGTCAAAATATCAATTTTGGTAATTTGGGCCAAAAATACACAACTCCTGGATCAGGCCGAAGCCCTATAGGGCCGAAGGCCCATTGAGCATTGGGCTTCGGAGGTCCTCTAGCGGCCTGTTACCCTCGGCCCAAAGGCCAATTGAACATGGGCTTCAGGAGCCTTTTGGAGGCCTGCTACCTTCGGCCCAGAGGCCCTCGGAGGCTTGCCTCACCGAAGCTTCAACCCAAGGAGCAGGCTTCGGCAGGCCTTGCCGAAGGTCCACATTGGGCTGATTTCCAGAGATAGGGTTTGAGTCTGATTCTGGCTAATTTTATCCCTAAGTTTGATTCGGCCGAATCCTACCAGATTAATCTTAGAGATAAGAAGACTAGCCCCTATAAATATAGGGGTGAGGCCGGTTCATTAGACCGCCCCAACACAAATCAATCACAAAGCCTTAGCTTTGAACCATACTTTTACCTTTTATTTACTTTTATGCAACCTTCATGGGTTTGCCTGGAATCCCTACGCCGGCCATGCCGAAACCGTGTTAAGCCTTGTTACTTCACTCATGAGTACCCGTTAATCTACGTGTTGGACCGGAAACGGCGACCAGAGGGGGGGGGTGAATGGGAGCTTTTAAAATTTCAAGCTAAAAATAGCCTTCTGTTTTAATCCAGTCTACTGCGGAACAGGCTTCGAACACAACCTTCGAAGTTCTGGTTCGGAGGTATTTGACGGCTCCGAACACAGGCTTCGCAAGGAGCAAAATTTCGTAGCCAAGAAGACTTCGCTCAACTCAAACCTGAAAAACCAACTCTGCTAAGTCAGTGCAGGCTCCGCACACAGGGTGCTTCGAGCAGGCTTCGCACTTCACCCTTCACAAGAGTGGACTACCCTCTGAGGACCTTGACCAAGTACTTAGCGACAACAACTAGTGCTGGACTTCATACACCGAAGGTCTAAATGCACACTAACAGACTTTGCTAGGAACTTAGACACGATAAGAAACCCGGGCTTCGATCAGGGCTTCGTTAGTAAGCAGCGAGGTCTAGCCTCCTGTTACACAGCGAACACGCACTGAACAGCACACTTCGCACAAGACACACTTCGCCTAGACAGGCTTCGGTGCACTACTGCAAGCGAGGTATGCAAACAAGCTCAAGCAGAAACACAACACAGAAGCAGGGCTTCGCTGCTTGAACAAGGAACACAATAAAAGAACTCACTGGATGAATACAAAGAGTGGTGGCTAGTACAGGAGTTCAACAGTAAATGCTCAAAGTGTTAAATGTTACCTACCCAGCCCCCATATTTATAACCACTATTCACCCGAGTGAAATGACTACTTTACCCCTAGGGTTTACATTGGTTTTGTCTCTACAGAACAGAGGGGTACAAAAGGTAGTCAACTTTATTCTGGAGGCTTCTCTGTCAGCTTTGCAGAGGGGACAGCGTCAGCTTTTGCAGAGCAGACACTGTCAGCCTTTACAGTCTTTGACCTTTCTGAAGCCCCCCTTCGCACGCGAGGGGTGTGGTAGCTTCGGTGAGAAGCCTTGAGCCTTGAGCCTGATGGCCTTCGCTTCACCGAAGACAGCCTTTGATACAGTGACGGTTTTGAGCCGAAGCCATCAAAGCCCTTGGGCCTTCGCACCACCACCTTCGGAGTGGACTACCACGGCTTCGCAGCTTCTCCCAGCTCGAACTCCGTCAGTCCGTGTACCGAAGCCATGTATGGCCGAAGTACCACAAGTCATCCTTGCTCCGGAGCCAGCCTTGCTCCGAAGCCTGCTTCACTCCGAAGCCCCACCTTCGGAGTACCACCCTTCGAAGTCCCTCCTTCGTCCAAGGCCTCCGCATGAAGCATTTCATGAGCACATCGTCGTAGTGTCTCTCCCCGAGCACACTCCACGACTGAGCCTCACCCGGACCATGACTTCGATGCACCTCGATTTCTGAGACCTTCGTCGGGTACCTTCGAGTGTCTCCCTCCGGAGCACACCTCGAACACCTTGCCTCTGCTGAGGACTTGTTCCACCATACTTCGAAGTTACTCCTTCTGGAGTACCCTTCGAAGTGCCTCGCCTCCGAGGACTTTGTCTCGGAGTACCTTCACCTGGAGCCACGCTCCGCACTTACAGCCTTCACCTGGCGCACCTCGACCCGAGGACCGACCTCGACCCCTTCGCAGCCTTCGTGACGGAGCTCCCCGCTCCACTGGCATCAAGCCTCCCGCTTGACCCAGGTTGACCTGCTACGAACCGTCCGTCACCTCCGCAGTCCCCTGCGCACCACAGACAAGCAGACAAGTGTATCTAGTACTCCGGAGACCTCTCCGAGTTAGCAACCTTCGGCACACACTCCGGTGTACCACCCAAAGTACCGAGACCTTCGGTACAAACCCAGTCATCGTGTAATATCAGACCCCTTCGACAGGCACACTCCGCTGCAACAGCTACAGCAACCAAACCCACCGAACCCTTCGGTGAAACAGCCTCCGAAGTCCCCTTCGGAGAACCAACCTCCGAACCCCTTCGGAGGGACCCCTTCGAATCAGAGGGTACATTGTCAATCACTCATCACAGACTCCGAAACCAACCCTTGGTTTCTCAATCTCCCCCTTGATGAGTGCATTGACAACCAAATTCAAGTTCAAGAAAATTTAAAGAATTTCAGCACACAAGTGACCATAAAAACTCAGAAACGAGCCAAATCATGTCACTTGACAAAAGAATTTTCCTCCCCCTTTTCAAAAGAGTAAAAGCCCCTTCAGCAAATCTCCCCTTGGCAAGATAAAAACTCCCCCTGAGTTAATTTTCCCCCTTTGCAACAGAGAACTCAAATTTCTCCCCCTTTGGCAATGCAAGCATCAAGGAGCATTCAAAAGATGCATAGCTTCAAAATGGACAGAGTTGCAAAGACATATGAAGCAAAAATATGCCAACATTAATACCAATTTTTCATGTGCTCAGCTCAATTTAATATTCTCTAAAAACATGATGATAGCATGTGATTTTATCATTTTGAAATAAAAGCATCACCACTTAATCAAGAAAACTAGACAAGGAAAAGCAGGGACTGCGCAAAGCTAGTCAATTTCTACTTTAGACAAACAAGTCCAATTCAAATGGAGCATTGAAAGCAAGCTTGAAGAACAATAAATTTTGTTGTTCTTTTCTTAATGCCAGGGGTTATTTGTTTGTCCACCTTATACTTTCCAATCAGGCCAAGCCTAGGCATGAAAGCCATCAGAAGCTTAAGGCAATGATTTTGGTAGACACTACACTATTCCAGTTCAGACCAATGTGCAATGGTAAGCAGTCTAGAATAGAGTAGTGCGACAAACAAACCCACCTGGATCTTTTTACTTTAAAGCATGCAAATCATGGATTTTGGAATTGTGATTAAGTGAACAAATTGTTTAGCACTTTATGAGTATCCATGAATATGTAGAACAATTTTCAAGTTGCAATTTTTAGCATCCAAAGAAAAGTGTCTTGCTATCAAGCAGATAAAAGATAGCTAAAGCAGTCCTGCCTAAACATGCTAGATTCAAGGCTAAGCAGTGAGCATGATTTGAGTTTGGAAAGAAAACATCACGCACATTAATGTTTCAGATATATTAAATAGAGCTGAGCTGACACGATTTCATGAATTATATTCAGGCATATAAGTGCAAAAGATGTAAATGCAATTTCACACATGATGAGCATATGCAATAAAATTAAAGACAGCTCCCCCTCACAAAATGCCGTACGGGTGACAAATACCAAGTTCCCCACGCAAGTAGGCAAATCGAGAAGCATCGAGGGGTTTCGTGAAAATATCGGCTAGCTGGTGTTGGGTATCAACATATTGAAGTTCAATATCACCCTTCTCATTGTGATCTCTGAGAAAATGATATCGCACATCAATATGTTTGGTTCTGGAGTGCTGAACCGGGTTATTTGCAATACAAATAGCACTAGAGTTATCACAGAAAAGTGGAACACTCTTATAATCTAACCCGAAATCCCGCAAAGTGGAAGCCATCCACAAGATCTGAGAGCAACAGCTAGCTGCAGCAACATATTCGGCCTCAGCCGTCGATTGTGCAACACTAGACTGTTTGCGGGAAGACCAGCAAACCAGAGAAGTACCCAGAAAATGACATATACCAGAGGTACTCTTCCTATCAATCCTACATCCAGCAAAATCCGCATCGGAATAACCTCGAAGACACAAAGAGGAAGACGCTGAATACCATATGCCGAACTCAAGGGTATGTTTGAGATACCTGAGAATGCGTTTTACCGCTTGGCGGTGCGAAGCTCGTGGTGAAGCTTGAAAATGAGCGCACAGACATACTGCGAAGTGTATGTCCGGCCTCGTAGCAGTCAAGTAGAGGAGGGAGCCGATCATGCTTCGGAACTCCTTCTGATCTACGGCTTCTCCATCTTCGTCAGGATCCAATGCTACAGATGTAGCCATTGGAGTGGCGAGAGGCTTCGCATCGGCCATGTCGAATTTCTTGAGCAGGTCCTTGGTGTACTTCGTCTGGTGGACGAAAGTACCTTGTTTGCTTTGCTTGATTTGCAAACCAAGGAAAAAGGTGAGTTCACCCATCATGGACATTTCAAACTCCCTGCTCATGGTATCTACAAACTCGGCAACTAAAGCATGAGAAGAGCCACCAAAGAAGATATCATCCACATAAATCTGCACTAGAAGGAAATATTTGCCATGCTTGAGAGTGAACAGGGTTTTATCAACAGAGCCCATCAAATACCCCCGCTCAAGCAGAAAAGACTTAAGTCTATCATACCATGCCCGAGGGCCCTGCTTGAGTCCATAAAGAGCCTTATGAAGTTTAAGGACTTTATGTGGGTACTTGGGGTTTTCAAACCCAGGGGGTTGTTTTACATAAACATCTTCGCCTATGAAACCATTAAGAAAAGCACTTTTGACATCCATTTGATAGAGTTTGAATCCCCGGGATGTCGCAAAGGCAAGCAAAATCCTAATGGCCTCAAGATGAGCAACAGGTGCAAAAGTTTCAGTAAAATCAATCCCTTCTAATTGAGAATAACCCTGAGCTACAAGTCTAGCCTTGTTTCTAACTATTGTCCCATCCTCCCCTTGTTTGTTTTTGAAAATCCATTTAGTTCCAATGAAATGAACATTTGGTGGAGGATCAACTAATGACCAAACTTGGTTTCTCTCAAAATTTTCAAGTTCCTCATGCATGGCATTGATCCAACTAGAATCAGAAAGTGCATGACTAACATCTAAAGGCTCGAAAGAAGCAACAAAAGTGGAATCAATGAAATGAGCATGAGAACGTGTTACCCTTTGATCAAGCTCACCAATGATCTGCTCGGGAGGGTGCATCCTTTGAACATGGTGTGGAGCCTCGCGGCGGGATGCAGTCTCCCCCTCAACTTGTGCGTTGGAGTGGTCCAAGATGACCGATGTCGAGGTAGTTGCTTCGGGACCTCATGCCGAAGTGGTCGAAGCGGGGTCGGCTTCGGGGGTTGATGTCGAGGGTAGTATGGGTTCATCCTCGAAATCTCCGGGATCTTCTTCTTCGAAAATGGTCTGTTCCATGTCGTGTTCATTTGCCTGTTCAAGAGCAGAACTAACAGAGGGGGTGATTCATCAAAAGTCACATCACATGACTCGATGACAGTGTTAGTTTCCAAATTATAAACACGATAAGAATTACCATGTGTTGTATAACCCAAAAAGATCCCGTCAGAAGAGCGCGACTCAAATTTATCCAAATTACCACGTTTTAGGATAAAGCAACGACATCCAAAAACTCAAAGATGAGTAACCTTGGGCTGTCTCCCAAAACGTAGCTCATAATATGTCAGATTTAAAATTGAACGCAAGAAGATTCAGTTTGAGATGTAACATGCAGTGTTCATTGCTTCAGCCTAGAATTTTCTAGGAGTCCTATGCTCATCAAGCATCGTCCTAGCCATCTCAACCAAAGTGCGGTTCTTCCTCTCAATGACTCCGTTCTGTTGAGGAACCCGCGGAGCAGAGAATTGATGTTCTATGCCATGCTCCATGCAAAAGTCAACAAAGAGACTATTTTTGAACTCGGTGCCATTATCACTTCGAATGAATTTCAATGCACCTGGGAGTTCAGTGAAAAGTCTCAAAGCCAAGCTCCGAAAGTGTGAAAACACTTATCCTTGCTGACAAGAAAGAAGACCCAAGAGTAGCGAGAGAAATCGTCGACAATAACAAGCACATACCACTTGCCGCCTAAAGAACTAACCCGAGAAGGACCTACAGTGTCCATGTGGAGAAGTTCTCCGGGTTGTTCAGTCATCACAGTGGTGACTGGCAAATGCGAAGCGGCAATCATCTTTCCATGTCGACAAGGAGCGCAAACTAAATTCTTCTCAAACTTGAGCTTGGGCAATCCTCGGATCAGACCTAAGGCACTCAGACGAGCGAGCAACTCAAAGCTCACAGGCCCTAGTCTCCTATGCCACTTCCAAAGCTCAGAAGTTGAATGTGTAACAAGACAATGAGAAGAACCAAATGACTCAGAGAAATCAGCTCCAAAAACTCTCCCAACTCTAAAAATCTTACAAACCACAACGCCTTCAGAATTGAGTACTTGCGAAGTAACGCGATGGAATCGCACTTCGAAGCCCTCATCAAGCAACTGAGATACAGAAAGAAAATTGTATCCCAGGTTTTCAACCAAAGCAACATCTTTTAGAGTGAAATTCGAGTTAATTCTTACCACACCTTTACCTTTCACTCTACTCCTTCGATTGTTGCCGAAAGTGATATGTTCCCTTTGCTTGGTTGTGGTGAGGCTGGAGAACCATGCTGCATCTCCGGTCATGTGGCGTGAACAACCGGAGTCCATGATCCACGTGCCCTCCAAGCCTCGATCTGCCGCCTACACATGATAAGAGAACCTCGATCGCTCAGTGCTGGGGTGAGTGAAAATATGACGAGGCATCCAGCACTGAGTGACACGAGTAGTAGGCATAGTAAAAGTAGACTGTCTACGCACATGATAATCAGAATGATGCAAAGTGCGAGGTCTACCTACATGCTGTGATCTAACAACATGTCAAGGTCTCCTACTCTGACTGAGGTACAAAGCTACTCGCCCGGGGTCTACCACCATATGGAACATGGTGAACACCTCGAGGAGCAAAACCTCTACGAGACGTACAAGGAGCCTCAAAAGCAGGACGATAGTAAAACTCAGACTCATGCATACCTAAAGATGGGTAATGCATGTCCTGGTAACTCATCGCCTGAGAGCGTCGCTCATCCTTGATACGACGAAAACAGAACCCAACCAAATGACCCGCCCGCTGACAGTAGGAACAATGAAAAATTCTCCTAGGGGCACTCTCATGGGTCTTAGGAGCAACTCTCACAAGCTCCTTGGGCTTCTGTTGAGTGGTTTTCTTGGGAGGGATTTTCTTGGCAGGAGGAGTGGTTTTCTTTTGAGCTCGGGTAGGTTTCTTGGCTGATGGAGTGTCTAACAGATCTCTCTCTTTCTCTAGGGTAGTGGGAGAGGTAAAAACAGTTTTGTTTCCACTATCTGAAGGAATCCTCTCAAAACCCAAACCTAGAGCTAACCCTGCTCTGTCAGCACACATCTTAGTTTTAGCCAAGAGCAAGTCTATTCTACCCTTTCCCTCAGTGCATTTATTAACCACGGAAAGAAGGTATTCATTTTCAGTCATGAGGTTTTTAGCTCGCTCTCTAACAGTGCCTAGCTGGTCCTTAAGGGTAATGCACATGTCACAAACAGGCTGCACATCCTTAGAACTACCGGCCCTCTCCAATCTAGCCTCTAAATCATGAACATGTTTATCACGTAAATTAATGCTCTCGACGTAATAAAGAACAGTTCATGCATTCAATATTATCATGAGGTCTAGAATCCACCACCATAAGCTGCTTCTGTGCAGTCTCAAGCTCAGATAGAGTTTGAGCATGTACAGAACGCAACTGAGCAAGCTCACCCATGACAACAGTACAAGATTCACATTAAGCATCATTAACTTTAGACTTAAGCATGGCATACTCAGTAGAAACAGATTCTAGCCTAAGTCTAAGGTCTTTTCATTCTGTAGTGGCTTGCACAAGTAATCTATCCTGACCAAGAACTACTTCATTCAGTTCATCTAGTTTAATTAAAAGCTGGTCAGAGGATAGTGGTACCTCAGATGAGTCAAGCTCATCGCCGCTGTGGTCGCTTGTCGGCCATGAAGCAAAGGCCGGTGAAGTCTCGTCCCTTCTTGTCCTTCTTGTCCTCCTTCCTTGGGGACTCCTCCTCCTCAGAGCTCGACTCCTCAGTTGAGGAAGTGTCGATGTCGCTGAGAGCAGCAACAAAAGCTCTGGAAGCGGCTTTGGCTACTCTCTTAGCCACCTTGCCGCACTTGCCTTTCACAAAAGGCTTCCTCTCCTTCTTGTGGTATTTGGGGCACTCACTCTCATCTCTCTTCTTGAGTTTCGGGCAATTGGCCTTAATATGAGAAGTGTCGCCACATTCAAAGCAACCACTAAAACCACTTCTCCTCTGATCCCGTCTTTCATGATGAAAACGGGTGAACCTTCTGGCAATGAGAGCAAGCTCATCATCATCCAGAGTGTCCATCTGCTCCTTTGTGACGGAGACCAGGGAGGACAAAGCAAAACCATATGCAAGAACACAAGTACCATATGTGCTTGGTTCTACAGTGGTGCCACGGCTAGTGCTAGAAATCAATGCCAATGGCTGTGGCAAGGAGTTTCTGTGCACTGCAAGAGATGCCTTGACAATCTCTGTGGACTTCAGCTTGCTGAAGAGATCATCACAGGTCAATGTGTCATAACCTGCAGACTCCTCAATGCTGGATATCTTCACTTCCCATATGCTACGATCAAGAGCATAGAGAAGCTTGATAGCCCTGTCATGATCATTGTAAGCAAGCGTCCCGTTGGACCGCAAGTTACTCACTATCACATCAAAGCGAGAAAACATGGCATCTATAGATTCACCAGGTGCCTGCACAAACAGCTGATACTGTTGATTGTATGTGCTTTGGCGCCTGGCCTTAATCTGTGTAGAGCCCTCATGAAAAATAGTGAGTGTTGTCCAAATTTCCCTAGCAGTCCTAAGGTGCTGCACCCTATCAAACTCACTTTTACTCAAACCAATGAACAATATATTTCTAGCACTGGAGTTGGCATTATACTGATCTTTTTCTGTTTGAGAGGCGCGAGTCTCAGGGATGGAGTATTGTGAGTCCACAATCTCCCAAATTGCATTTCCTTGGCTTAGCAAGTAAGCCTCCATGCGCACCTTCCAGTAAGCAAAATCAGTCCCATCGAACAGAGGAATTTTACTAGCTCTGTCCATGTCACCAAGAGATCACAAAACCGGTTAAGGTCAACTGGTGATCTTAACCTGCTCTGATACCAATTGTTGGACCGGAAACGACGACCAGAGGGGGGAGAATGGGAGCTTTTAAAATTTCAGGCTAAAAATAGCCTTCTGTTTTAATCCAGTCTACTGCGGAACAGGCTTCGAACACAACCTTCGAAGTTCTGGTTCAGAGGTATTTGACGGCTCCGAACACAGGCTTCGCAAGGAGCAAAAGTTCGAAGCCAAGAAGACTTCGCTCCACTCAAACCCGAAAAAACCAACTCTGCTAAGTCAGTGCAGGCTCCGCACACAGGGTGCTTAGAGCAGGCTTCGCACTTCACCCTTCGCAAGAGTGGACTACCCTCTGAGGACCTTGACCAAGTACTTAGCGACAGCAACTGGTGCTGGACTTCGTACACCGAAGGTCTAAATGCACACTAACAGACTTCGCTAGGAACTTAGACATGATAAGAAACCCGGGCTTCGATCAGGGCTTTGCTAGTAAGCAGCGAGGTCTAGCCTCCTGTTACACAGCGAACACACACTAAAAGCACACTTCGCACAATACACACTTTGCCTAGACAGGCTTTGGTGCACTACTGCAAGCGAGGTATGCAAACAAGCTCAAGCAGAAACACAACACAGAAGCAGGGCTTCGCTGCTTGAACAAGGAACACAATAAAAGAACTCACTGGATGAATACAAAGAGTGGTGGCTAGTACAGGAGTTCAACAGTAAATGCTCAAAGTGTTAAATGTTACCTACCCAGCCCCCATATTTATAGCCACTATTCACCCGAGTGAAATGACTACTTTACCCCTAGGGTTTACATTGGTTTTTTCTCTACAGAACAAAGGGGTACAAAAGGTAGTCAACTTTATTCTGGAGGCTTCTCTATCAGCTTTGCAGAGGGGACAGCGTCAGCTTTTGCAGAGCAGACATTGTCAGCCTTTACAGTCTTTGACCTTTCTGAAGCCCCCCTTCGCACGCGAGGGGTGCGGTAGCTTCGGTGAGAAGCCTTGAGCCTTGAGCCTGATGGCCTTCGCTTCACCGAAGACAGCCTCCGATACAGTGATGGTTTTGAGCCGAAGCCATCAAAGCCCTTGGGCCTTCGCACCACCACCTTCGGAGTGGAGCACCACGGCTTCGCAGCTTCTCCCAGCTCGAACTCCGTCAGTCCGTGTACCGAAGCCATGTATGGCCGAAGTACCACAAGTCATCCTTGCTCTGGAGCCAGCCTTGCTCCGAAGCCTGCCTCACTCCGAAGCCCCACCTTCGGAGTACCACCCTTCGAAGTCCCTCCTTCGTCCAAGGCCTCCGCATGAAGCATTTCATGAGCACATCGTCGCAGTGTCTCTCCCCGAGCACACTCAAAGACGAGCCTCACCCGGACGATGCCTTCGATGCACCTCGACTTCTGAGACCTTCGTCGGGTACCTTCGAGTGTCTCCCTCCGGAGCACACCTCGAACACCTTGCCTCTGCTGAGGACTTGTTCCACCATACACCGAAGTTACTCCTTCCGGAGTACCCTTCGAAGTGCCTCGCCTCCGAGGACTTTGTCTCGGAGTACCTTCACCCAGAGCCACGCTCCGCACTTACTACCTTCACTAGGCGCACCTCGACCCGAGGACCGACCTCGACCCCTTCGTAGCCTTCGTGACGAAGCTCCCCGCTCCACTGGCATCAAGCCTCCCGCTTGACCCAGGTTCACCTGCTACGAACCGTCCGTCGCCTCCGCAGTCCCCTGCGCACCACAGACAAGCAGACAAGTGTATCCAGTACTCCAGAGACCTCTCCGGGTTAGCAACCTTCGGCACACACTCCGGTGTACCGCCCAAAGTACCGAGACCTTCGGTACAAACCCAGTCATCATGTACTGTCGGACCCCTCCGACAGGCACACTCCGTTGCAACAGTTGCAGCAACCAAACCGACCGAACCCTTCGGTGAAACAGCCTCCGAAGTCCCCTTCGGAGAACCAACCTCCGAACCCCTTCGGAGGGACCCCTTCGAATCAGAGGGTACACTGTCAATCACTCATCACAGACTCCAAAACCAACCCTTGGTTTCTCACTACGTAACAAATTGCTATCGCCTTGTTACTTCACCTATGAAGTATCCGTTAATCTACGTAAGAAATTTGATCTCCAAGCCGAATTGGCACTTGATCTCTATTCTGTTGTAGGTTTTCACGCTCAGAGCCCCTTCACCAGAGGTATCCGAAGCTAGGAAGCTAATTTTGGAGGCTGCCAGAACACCCCTCGGTGGAATCCTTGCTCTGACTACCTATGCTGGGTCGTCACGCTGTTGTCGGTTTGACCAAGTCCCGTACGCCAGAATGCTTCACAGCAGGCTTCGTCGCACTAGGATTCACCATGCCCACACTTCGCTCATGACGAAGTCATGCTAGCATGTTGCGTTGGAGTATTTTTGTCATGATAGAGACTTTGCACCGAACCCCGCTATTTGTTAGTGATTTCATGTCAAGATCTGTTCAGAGCCTGCCTTTGGCTAGATCGATCCGAACGCCGAAGACTACCTTCGGCAAGACCCTTCGCACCAGACGTTGAAGGTCCCTTTGGTGAACCCCTTCGCACAGTACACTTTGAAACAGTTAGGCTCTGGTCAGGTACCTGGTTTATTTTATTTAATATATTTCTTTTCGGCTAATTTGATAATTTCTGTGTGATCTGATTACCTGACGACTCCACCCCCTTGCCACTGTTAAGGGTAGTCGGAATGCGATGTTAGTGTTGTGTTACGCTTAGGCCTGTTCCTAAGTATCTGCATACTTTTGGATCGTCGAACTGACCCAAGTGCGGGGGCATGTTTTCGTGTCAATAGAACCCTTAAAATCTATGAAAGGCCAGATCGTCGCAAATTTTATAGTTGATCACCATGTAGATGTCAATTGGAGTGGCGACATTTCTCTAATTGAAGTAGTGCTATGAAACTTTAATTTGATGGTTCGGCATGCAAAAAAGGCCAATGTGTTTGAGTTGTACTCATATCACCTAATGGTATGAGTTTCGAGACATTGACCCGTTTAGAATTCCCTTTCACCGATAATCAGGCCAAATATGAGGCTTTGTTACAAGGACTCGAACTCCTAGAATCCATGGGCATTAAATATGTGCATGCATATTGAGAAACCAAGGGTTCGTTTTGGAGTCTGTGATGAGTGATTGACAGATTTTATTCTCTGAATTCGAAGGGGTCCCTCCGAAGGGGTTCGGAGGTTGTTTCACCGAAGGATTCGGTGGGCTCGGTTGCTGCGGCTGTTGCAACAGAGTGTGACTGTCGGAGGGGTCTGACAGTACACAATTACTTGGTTGTACCGAAGGGTTTGGTACTTTGGGCGGTACACCGGAGTGTGTACCAGAGGTTGTTTACCCGAAGAGGTCTCCGGGGTACTAGATACACTTGTCTGTCTGTCTGTGGTGCGCAGGTGACTTTGGAGGAGATGAGCGGTTCGCAGCAAGTGAACCTTGGTCAAGTGAGAGGCTTGATGCCGGGTGAGCGGGAAGCTCGGTCATGAAGGCTGCGAGGGGTCGAGGTCGGTCCATGGGTCAAGGTGATCCAGGTGAAGATAGAGAGTGCAGAGGGTGGATCCGGCTAAAGGTACCCCAAGATGATGTCCTCAGAGGCGAGTCACTTCGAAGGGTACTCCAAATGGAGTGACTTCGGAGTATGGAAGACAAAATCCTCAGCTATGAGGCAAGGGATTCGAAGTGTGATCCAGAAGGAGACACTCGAAGGGTCACCCAACGGAGGTCTCAGAAGTCGAGGTGCATTGAAGGCATGGTCCGGGTGAGGTTCGTTGAGGAGTGTGCTCGGGGAGAGACACTGCGATGGAGTGCTTATGGAATGCTTCATGCGGAGGCCTTGGACGAAGGAGGGACTTCGAAGGGTGGTACTCCGAATGTGGGGCTTCGGAGTGTGGCTGACTTGAGGTACTTCGGCCATGCATGGCTTTGGTACACGGACTGACGGAGTTTGAGCTGGGAGTAGCCGCGAAGCCATGGTGGTCCACTCTGGAGGTGATGGCGCGAAGGCTCAAGGGCTTTGACGACTTCGGCTCAAAACTGTCACTGTATCCAATGATGACTTTGGTGAAGAGAAGGCCGTCAGACTCAAGGCTTCTCGCCGAAGCTACCGCACCCCTCGCGTGCGAAGGGGGGCTTCAGAAGACTCCAAAATAGCAAAGGCTGATCGTGTCAGATCTGCAAAAGCTGATGCTGTCTCCTCTGCGAAGCTGACAAAAGAAGCCTCCAAAATAAAGTAGACTACCATCTGTACCCCCTGTTCTGATGAGACAACATTAGTGTAAACCCTAGGGGTAGAGTAGTCTATTCACAGGGCTGAATAGTGCCTATAAATAGTGAAGGCTAGCTGTCACACTCATGTATTCAGACCTGTGAGTTCATTTTGTGTTCCCTGTTCAAGGAATGAAACTTTGATTCTGTTTTCATTTACTGCTTGAACTTGTATGCTTGTTTTGCACTGCTAGTTTTGATCTCTTTCTGCTCCACTTCTTCCTGATTCAAGTTAGTGCACTAGAGTGGTGTTTTTGGAGAAGTGTGTGCGTAATCTGTGCTTGTGAAGCGTGTGTTCTCAATGTGTGTTCGCTCTGTGTAAACTGGAGGCTAGTCCTCTCTGATTACTTGCGAAGCACTATTCAAGGCTTAACTCGAAGCCTGATTTCTTCCCTATCGAAGTCCTCAGCGTAGTGTGTTTAGTGTGCGTTCAGACCTTCAAAACACGATGCCTAGTATCAGTTGCTAGTGCGGAGTTTTTGGTCAAAGTCTGCAGAGGGAAACCACTTCCTGCGAAGGGTGAAGTGTGAAGTCTGCTCAAGGCACCTAGTGTGCAGAGCCTGCACTGACTTAGCAGAATTGAGGGTTTGGTTTTGTGGGTGGAGCGAAGTCTTCTTGACTTCGAATTTTGCTCCTTGCGAAGCCTGGTTTCGGAGCTGTGAAATACCTCCAAACCAGAACTTCAAAGGGTGTGTTCGAAGCCTGTTCCGCAGAAGACAATTGTTGGTAGATAATACTTCATCCTCAGGGTCTCTACAGCAATAAGACAAAGCCAATCTACTAAACCAAAGTTCCAGTATTAACTCCGGTTTAGTACATGATCAAGCTCGAAGAATCTATGCAGACTTCTGTTCGGAGTATGACTTCGAAGGTTGAATCTTTAGAGAGCTTATCTGCCAGTGAGGATGGAAGACTTATCTTCTTTCTAATTAGATTAGTCTTTTACCATTTTAATCCTATTAGGGGTACCGAATAGTTTCCACTATGTAGGTTGTAATTGAGGGGTAAAAAGGTCTTTTCCTTAAGATTTTTACCTATAAATACCCCCCTTCTTACCCTGTAATAAGGATCGAATACTTAGTTATTCAATACACAGCTTCGAACTACTTCGAGCTATTATCCAATTCGTAGGCTTGAAATAGTCCGCTTTACAAACACTTCGTTTGTTAGTTCTTAATCTCCGAAAACCTGTTAGCGTAATCTTTTACGCCAACAGTTGGCGCTGTCCATGGGGAACCTAGTCCAAAAAAAACTTTGTTCCCTACCAATTTCTTAAAACCATGCCTGCTAAGCGGAGCTCAGGTGGTAGTCCTACTCGGAGGTCCCCTCGGACCTCCGGAGCAAGATCTTCGAATACAGTCGAGGTCGGAGGACCTTCAGTAGTTCTTCCACCTCAGACCGCTGAAGGGAATTCTCTTCCTCGAGCATATAGAGTTCCTCCTCCAACTCCATCTATGCTTCGGCTAGACGGAGTCCCTCCTCCAACTCCGACTGTTCTTCGAGCTGACATGTACAGTTCTCAAGACCCGGAAGATCCTTCCAGAAGAAATGAAGACAGTCTTGGTGACATGGCAACCCAGATGGCTAGTCTCCAAGATGAAGTGGCGAGGTGTAGGCAAGAAGCCGCATATAGGCTTCGTTCTCAGGCCACCCCGATCATTCCTGAAGTGCCTCAAGACGACAAATCTCTTCTTTATCCCGAAGCCCCATTTCCAGAGGAGGGACTCTCGGCAGTATGTCGAAGAGACAGCGAAGAGAATATGTCCGGGAAGTGGGCCATATTGGAACTTCTTCATCTGCAGCTACCATGCCCGAATGGTCCCATGTGCCGATATCTTTCTCTGCAGATGATGCAGCTGGCATAAAGTTTCTACATGCAGATCCCCTTGTTATTACTACCGATATAGCAGGGACTGAAGTCCGGAGAGTGCTGATTGAAGGAGGGAGTTCAGCAGATATCCTCTTCGTTCAAGCCTTTGATCAGCTCTGTATCTCCAGGAAATATCTTCTCCCCGCAGCTCGTCCCCTGCAAGGCTTCGCAGGACCTCCTCTTGATGCCCTCGTCCAGATAGGTCTGGAGGTTGCTTTCGGAGAGGGGCTCCTGGCAAGGACGGAGGAAGTAATCTTCGATGTTGTAGATGCCCCTTATACATATAATGTTATCTTTGGAAGGGGCATGTTAAATCAGTTCGAAGCCATGGCGCATCATAACTATTTATGTATGAAGATGCCCACGCAAGCGGGAGTGCTCACTGTCTTCGGAGATCAAGCCACTGCACGAAGAGCAGAATATGGTCATGGCTCCCCTCTCGACCCGAAACAAGTGAATAATGTACAAGGCAATTTGGAGGATATCTATGCTTCAAGCGAATCTTCGAAAAAATCCTTCCCAAGACCCAACCCCGATGGAGAAATCATAACGAAGGTCATTGTAAAAGACGACAAAGACCATTCTTTTCAGTTCAGCAAAGATTTGCCTCTAGAAATCGCTACTTCATTAGAAAAAGTAGTTGAAGAAAATTTGGATGTCTTTGCTTGGTCTGATGAAGACATTACAGGAGTCAGTCAAGATATCATTGAGCATAGCTTGCTTGTGAACCCGAGGGTTCAACCTGTTCGATAAGGACTTCGGAAGTTATCCGTAGAAAGGGCCATCCTTGCTAAAGCAAAAGTGGAGAAATTACTGAAGGCTCGGATCATCAGAGAACTAGCTCATACGGAGTGGTTAGCTAATCCGGTCTTCGTCAGGAAAAAATCCTCTGGGAAGTGGCGCATGTATATTGATTTTACATCTTTGAATAAAGCATGCCCACGTGACCCCTATCCCATGCCCCGAATTGATCAATTTGTTGATTCCACTGCTGGTTCAGAGTTATTAAGCTTCCTCGACGTGTATTCTGGCTATCATCAAATCTGGTTAAAGCGCGAAAATGAAATCAAAACAAGCTTTGTAACTCCTTCGGGAGTCTTATGCTATGTAAGAATTCCTTTTGGCTTAAGAAATGCAGGGGCAAACTTTTTGAGGTTAATTGCTAAAGCTCTAGGTCATCAAATAGACCGCAATGTAGAAGCTTATATGGATGATATTGTACTAAAGAGTGCTTTAAAGCACCAACATAGCCTAGACTTAGCAGAAACATTTGAGAGCCTTCGGGCATGTGTAGTCCATCTTAACCCCAAAAAATGTATGTTCGGGGCTCAGGCTGGGAAGTTGCTAGGGTATCTAGTTTCAAGTAGAGGGATTGAAGCTAGCCCTACTCAAATAACTACATTGCAAAGGATGGCTCCGCTAGAAAATTTAAAGCAGGCACAAAAGCTGACTGGCCATCTAGCAGCACTTAGCAGATTTCTAGCAAGATCTGCAGAATGAAGCTTGCCTATTTTCAAAGCATTGAAAGGGTCCAAAGATTTTGCATGGACACCAGAGTGTCAAAAGAGTTTTGATGATATTAAAAATTATCTCAGCAACCTTGCTACACTCACTGTGCCCGTTGCAGATGAAACCCTACTCCTCTACCTTGTAGCTACTGGCTTCGCTGTCAGTGCAGTCCTTGTTAGAGAAGTTGATTTCAAGGGAAGTTGGTGCAGAATCCAGTCTATTTTGTGTCTGAAGCCTTATCTAGAGCAAAAACAAGATATTCCGAGCTTGAGAAGTTCACTTATGCTCTGATAATGGCTTCAAGGAAATTATGACATTATTTTCTAGCACATAATGTAATTGTACCAACTTCGTATCCTTTGGGAGATATGCTCCGAAGCAAAGATTCTACAGGAAGAATTGGAAAATGGGTTGTTGAGCTAGCACCCTTCGGCATCTCCTTCGTAGCAAGGACAACAATCAAGTTGCAAGTGGTGGTAGATTTTGTGGCAGAGTGGACTCCATCTGTAATATGGGCTCCAGAGAAATCAAATGAAGGAATTTGGACCATATACTCCGACGGAGCTTTTCAAGCATCTGGAGCAGGCATCGGAGCAGTAATAATTTCGCCTTCAGGGCAAAGATCAATGTACTCCGAAAGGCTCAACTTTAAGTCCACCAATAATAGAGCGGAGTATGAAGGAATTTTGTTAGGACTTCAAAAAGCGCGTGCTTTGGGTGCTACAAGAGTTGTTATTAAAACAGATTCTGAAATTGTAGCAGGGCACGTTGATAAAAGTTTTCAAGTCCGTCATCTGGAGCTTGCAAAATATTTGGAAGAGATCCGTAAGATTGAAGCAACATTCAAAGGGATTTCCATCCGAAGTATACCAAGAGCTGAAAATGTGCAAGCTAATACCTTAGCGAAAGCTACAGCCGGAGCCATGGACATTCTAGAAGGAGTCTTTTACGAAGAACTTACTTTGCCTTCGGTGCCACAAATTCCTCCTGCAGAGGTTCTTTGCATTCCAAGCACTGACTGGCGGAGTTCAATCATGGAGTTATTGCAAGGTGAAGAAAATTTGTCTGAAGGACCACAACTTTCGAGGTTGAAGATAAGAGTTCGGAATTATCATGTAATCAATGGTATTCTCTACAAGGCCAGAGTATGTTCCCCCCTACTCTGATGTATATCTCAAGTCGAAGGTCAAGATATACTCCGAGAAATTCATGAAGGCCTTTGTGGTAGCAATCTGGCCCCCGGGCTTTAGCAGGAAAAACACATCGCCAGGGGCTTTATTGGCCTACAATGGAGGCTGATGCGGAGAGCTTAGTCCGCACTTGCCAAGGTTGTCAAAGGATGGGAAGACAAAGTCATCGTCCGCCAACGACTCTTCAAGTCATTGCTCCAGTTTGGCCCATGGCCAGATGGAGCATGGATCTCATTAGCCCCTTCCTAGTAGCAAAAGGAAATCTGAAATTCGCAGTGGTAGCAATTGAGTATTTTTCCAAGTGGCTCGAAGCAGAACCCCTCACAGCTATCACTTCGAATAATGTACAAAAGTTCTTTTGGAAAAAATATTATATGCAGATTCGGAGTGCCTCGACAACTCACAGTCGACAATGGGACACAGTTTTATGCGGAGCCCTTCAGAAAGTTTTGCGAAGATCTTGGCATACAAATATGCTTTGCAGCTATGCGCCATCCTCAATCTAATGGAGTTGTCGAAAGGGCTAATGGTAATATTTTATCAGGGCTGAATCGAAGAATAGTACGGTTAGCAAAGGGGTTGTGGACCGAAGAACTTCCGAAGATTTTATGGTCCATTCGGACCACTCAAACAAGTTCCACAGGTTTTACTCCTTTCAGATTATTATTCGAAGATGAAGCTATGACACCGACAGAGCTTAAAGGAGGATCTCTTCGCATCACCGAACCTAAAATAGAAGGAGAAAGGCACACTTCGCTTGATTTAACAGAAGAGACAAGGCTTCAAGTTGTGGCTAATTTGTCGAAATATCAACAGCAAACGAAGACTTTGTATGACCCAAAGGTTAAGCTCAATGAACTTAAACCAGGTCACTTAGTTTTGCGAAGCATCATAGCACCAGGGAAATTAGGAAATAAGTGGGAAGGTCCATATATCATTCTACGTTCAGGACGCCCTGGTTCTTTTAAACTAGCTAATATAGAAGGCAAAGAGTTAAAGCATGCCTGACATGCGGAGCACTTAAAGCGATATTTCGCATAGGGGCTCCTTGATGAGGACATCACTTCACATGATACACACATGGAGCCTCCACCTACAATTCAACTACAAGGACCAATCACACGCGCTCGTGCCCGTCGCTTGAACCATGAGGTTAATTCTTTCCTTAGCAACTATGTCAATATTGTTTGGATGGGATGCTACTGAATACTAGTGATATTTTGTTGCTTAGGAACATGGGAAATGGAATAGAAGAATTGGAGTTCAAGACGGAGCCGCACGGATGTTTGAAGTCAAGATTTCGCTGGTTCGGACTACATCGACCACCCTGCACCAAAATGGGCATAACTTCCTCATACGAAGTCTGATTGGCGCGTTCTTGGACTTTTTGGAAAGCTAAGGAGAAGACGGATCGTTTGCCGTTGGTTTCACCTCATTTTGAGTCTCGAGTCGTCCTGTGTATTTAAAACAGTCCTGTGTGACAGAACTGGGCCGTGTTGGCCATAATCTGAGTCTGTACGTCTTCTAGCCCACAACCCAAGTCTGTTCCCCTTCCACAGGCCGCCGCCCTATATATTCTCACGCCAGCCAACTCTAGGGTTAGGTTTTGCTTTGTTGCATCTACACTGTTGTGTTTAGATCCCGCCTCTTGCACCGGACCGATTGGCTGCTGCATTGGCGTTTGTGAAACCTCACCTTATCTTCGTTTGTCTGTGTTTTGGCATTCGATTTGTATCCTTCCTGTTCTTGCTTGTGTTCTTGGGTTCGCTTGCAGGAATTAGCCTTCGTGGTGAGGTCAATCGCGTCCTGCGTGGTTGATAACCAACAGAGACAGTGGTGTAACGATTGCAAGGTTTTGATCCGCCGGACCGGAGCCTTGGATCGCCAACGTCGAGATTCTACACCAACCCAAGTTTATCCCCTACCTAGCGGAAGATCGGGACCACTCCCCCATCAGCTGGTATCAGAGCTCAGATTCCCCGTTAGGTAATCTCGATCTGCTTTTGTTTTTACCCAGAGTCCAGAAAACCGCACCAAAAAATTCCCCACCGAGAACCCCTTTGTGCCTGCGATTTTAATTTCAGTTTTAACTTTGTTGAGTTCGTGTTCTTGGTCGAGTCTTGTTGCTGGTTTAGTCATCCCTCTGTGTCGTTTGAGTAGTAGTTGTTCTTGTGTCTCAGAAAAAAAATTCCCCACCGAAAAACCCCCCTTCCGCAACCCTACTTTGTTTTCCACATCCAGTTTTTGTGACCCCCTTTCGGTTAAAACAGGCATAACTTTTCGCTCGTTTGGCAGAAAAATCTGAAATTTTTGAGCGTGTTCCTGACCCAATTTGGAGGGTCCCCTAACCGACAAAGTCGGTTAGCCCTCACCAAAATCTCCAAAAAAAATCGGGAAGATAAAGAAAAAAAAATTGGACAAAGTTTTTGCTCGCCGGACAGCGAACTTGTTTGAATTTTTGTGAGCCACATCCCACCTCAGTTGTAGGTGCCAATTTTTGTGGTTACTCCTCTGGTCATCCTTGTTTCAAAAAAAATAGAGTGAAAAAAAGGAGAAAAAAAATATAAAAAAAAGAGAAGCGGGCTGTTATTTTGCTTGTCCGAACTCTTGTCCGAACTCCTGTCCGAACACTTGTCCGATCTGAGGAAGGCATTGGCTGTTGTTGCTTGTCCTATCTCTTGTCCGAACTCTTGTCCGAACTCTTGTCCAATCTGAGGCAGTCTTTGGCTGTTTGTTGCTTGTCCGATCTCTTGTCTGAACCTTTGTCCGAACTCTTGTCCGATCCGAACAGCAGCAGAAAAAAAAAGAGAAAAAAAAACTGCACATACCCTTGTCCGATCACTTGTCCGATCTCTTGTCCAATCCCTTGTCCGATCTATAGAGAGCTGATTTTGACCTGTTTTTGCTTCCTTTTTGATTTCTGGGCACATAGATTCCCTCTATTGCTTGAACTTTCACTTTGGGAGCACTACGGTCAGCAACTTGACGAGTACTAGGGAATACTTATTGAACTTGGTTTAACTGTTATTATTATCGCTAATCCTTGCTACTCACTTGCCTTCCAAGCTACACCTTTCTCTTGGTCAGGACAGGTTCATTCCTTGCAATTGTACACCACCCTCCACTTGGTTCATCACCCGTAGGCCGGTGACCTCACTGCGGCGTGGTAAGAACACTTGCAAGCGTGGATAAGGTGCTTGACGGATTGCTTCCACCCCACAGTCACCACCCCACCTAGCTGTTTTACATAGGATTATTCTTTGGTGTTTTATCTTTTCACTAACATGGCAGCACTTATTGTACAACGTGACTTGAGCACTCACATGGACCAGGACGACCAGGCACAACGGAACAATATATTTCAGACCTTCTTCTGCGTCAAAGACCGTCGTGCGCGTGTCATCATCGACAGCGGTAGTTGCAACAATTTGGTGAGCCTCGACGTAGTAACTAAGCTTCAACTTCCCACACGTGCACATCCACACCCTTACCACGTGCAATGGCTCAACGATAGCGGTAAGGTCAAGGTAACACAAACTGCTCACATCGAATTTTCCATTGGTACATACTTCGGAAGTGCTGATTTTGATGTAGTACCAATGCAAGCATGTTCTCTAATACTTGGTAGACCTTGGGTATATGATACTGATGCTACACACCATGGTAGGAGCAATAAGTACACATTTATGTATAAAGGAAAGAAAGTTACATTGCTTCCTATGACTCCTGCTGAAATTGTGAAATTTGAACAAGAAAAACGTGCTAGGGACGCACAAAAGAGCAAACAACTTTCTGAAAGTCAGCAAGTAGCTAAAACACTTTCGAGGCAACAAAAAGAAAAAGTTGTTTCTCCTTCCTCATCACAAGTTATTAATCTGAAAGGATGTGTCATGCATGCCACTAAAACTAACCTTGCAGTACGTAGTTTTCTTGGTCTTGCAGGTTTCTACCGGCGTTTTGTGAAAGATTTCAGCACCATAGCTGGTCCTTTACCTGAATTGACCAAGAAGGGAGTTACTTCTACTTGGGAGTCAGCACAAGAACAAGCT
>JAAALK010000080.1:95922805-96097928 GCA_019279435.1 Zizania palustris
ACAAACGTGTTGTTTTCACTTGCGAACATTCCTAGCTCTGTTCCTGTTGCAGTCACTGACCTTTTGCAGGAGTTTAACGATGTTTTTCCTGCTGAGATACCACCCGGGCTGCCACCGATACGCGGCATCAAGCACCAAATTGATTTAATCCCGGGGGCATCTCTTCCTAATCGTGCAGCGTACCGCACCAATCCGGAGGAGACAAAAGAAATTGAGCGCCAAGTACAGGACCTTCTTGATCGTGGGTACGTCCGTGAAAGCCTTAGTCCTTGTGCAGTACTCGTTCTTTTGGTACCTAAGAAAGATGGTAGTTGGCGCATGTGTGTTGATTGTCGTGCTATTAATAATATCACCATTCGATATCGACACCCTATTCCTAGATTGGATGACATGCTTGATGAGCTTAGTGGTGCCATTATCTTTTCTAAGATCGATCTCCGTAGTGGCTACCACCAAATTCGCATGAAACTAGGTGATGAATGGAAAACTGCTTTTAAAACAAAGTTTGGATTATATGAGTGGCTTGTCATGCCTTTTGGACTTACTAATGCACCTAGTACCTTCATGCGCTTGATGAATGAAGTCCTACGGCACTTTATAGGACGCTTTGTGGTTGTATACTTTGACGATATCTTGGTTTATAGCAAGTCTCTCACTGAACATGTTGAACACCTACATGCTGTTTTTTCTGTCCTCCGTGAGGCTAGAATGTTTGGTAACCTTGAGAAGTGCACGTTTTGCACGGATCGAGTTGTGTTTCTTGGATATGTTGTGACTTCATAGGGTATTGAGGTTGACGCGGCAAAGGTAGAAGCAATCAACAGCTGGCCGCAACCCCAAACTATCACACAGGTACGTAGTTTTCTTGGTCTTGCAGGTTTCTACCGGTGTTTTGTGAAAGATTTCAGCACCATAGCCGGTCCTTTGCATGAGTTGACCAAGAAGGGAGTTACTTTTACTTGGGAGCCAGCACATGAACAAGCCTTTGCCACACTCAAAGATCGTCTTACACATGCACCTCTACTTCAGCTACCCGACTTCAGTAAGCCTTTTGAGTTAGAATGTGATGCTAGTGGTTTTGGATTAGGAGGTGTGCTGCTACAAGGAGGTAAACCCGTGGCCTATTTTAGTGAGAAATTGCATGGCCCACAGTTGAATTATTCTACCTATGATAAGGAATTATATGCCTTAGTGCGTGTGCTTGAAACTTGGCAACATTACCTTTTGCCTAAGGAGTTTATTATTCATTTGGATCATGAAGCATTGAAGCATATACGTAGTCAAGCAAATCTGAATAAATACATGCTAAATGGGTAGAATTTATTGAGACTTTTCCATATATCATTAAGCATAAGAAAGGGAAAGATAATGTTATTGCCGATGCTTTATCTAGATGTTATACATTGCTTTCTCAACTTGATTATAAGATCTTTGGTTTAGAAACATTGAAGGACATGTATGCTACTGATTTGGACTTCAAAGATGCTTTTGCAAATTGTACAAATGATCGTGCTTGGAACAAATATGTGCTGAATAATGGATATCTTTTTCGTGCTAACAAGTTATGTGTGTCGGCTAGCTCTCTTCGCTTGTTATTGCAGGAAGCACACGGTGGTGGTTTGATGGGTCATTTTGGATCAAAGAAAACCGATGATGTGTTGTCCACACACTTCTATTGGCCTAGGATGAGACGAGATGTTGAGCGCTATGTGGCACGATGCACTACTTGCAATAAAGCTAAGTCCCGTCTAAACCCACACGGTCTTTATATGCCTCTGCCCGTTCCTAGTGTACCTTGGGAAGATATTTCTATGGATTTTGTGTTAGGATTACCTAGAACTAGGAGGGGGAGAGATAGTATTTTTGTGGTGGTAGATCGGTTCTCTAAAATGGCGCATTTTATACCTTGTCACAAAAGCGACGACGCTACAAATGTTGCTGATTTGTTTTTCAGAGAGGTCGTTACGCTTGCATGGAGTTCCCAATACCATCGTTTCAGATCGTGATGCTAAATTTTTAAGTCATTTTTGGAGGACGTTGTGGCATATGTTGGGGACGAAGCTGCTGTTTTCTACTACTTGTCACCCCCAAACGGATGGACAAACGGAGGTCGTCAACCGTACATTGTCACCATGTTGAGGGCTGTTTTGAAGACCAACTTGAAGCTTTGGGAAGAGTGTCTACCTCATATTGAGTTTGCATATAATAGGTCAGTACACTCCACTACTAAGGTAAGTCCGTTTCAAGTGGTCTATGGATTTAATCCGCGTGCTCCTATTGATTTGCTACCATTACCACCATCTGAAAACTTAAATTTTGATGCTACTACACGTGCTGAATTATTGCTTAAGATGCACGAAACTACTAAAGCAACATAGAGAAAATGAATGAGAAATATCGTGCTTATGGTAGTAAGGGTAGAAAAGAGATAACATTTGAACCGGGTGATCTTGTTTGGTTGCACTTGCGCAAGGATCGTTTTCCTGATTTGCGAAAGTCTAAATTGATGCCCCGTGCTGATGGCCCTTTCCGTGTGCTTGAGAAGATAAATGATAATGCATATAAACTTGAGTTGCCTGCAGCTTTGGGGTTAGTCCCACATTTAACATTTCAGATTTAAAGCCCTATTTGGGAGATGACGATGAGCTTGAGTCGAGGACGACTCCAATTCAAGAAGGGGAGGATGATGAGGACATCACTTCACATGATACACACATGGAGCCTCCACCTACAATTCAACTACAAGGACCGATCACACCCGCCCGTGCCCGTCGCTTGAACCATGAGGTTAATTCTTTCCTTAGCAACTATGTTAATATTTGATTGGACGGGATGCTACTGAATACTAGTGATATTTTGTTGCTTAGGAACATGGGAGATGGAATAGAAGAGTTGGAGTTGAAGACGGAGGCGCACGGATGATTTGAAGTCAAGAATTCGCTGGTTCGGACTACATCGACCACCATGCACCAAAATGGGCATAACTTCCTCATACGAAGTCCGATTGGCACGTTCTTGGACTTTTTGGAAAGCTGAGGAGAAGACAGATCGTTTGCCGTTGGTTTCGTCTCTTTTGGAGTCTCGAGTCGACCTGTGTGTTTAAAACAGTCCTGCGTGACAGAACTAGGCCGTGTTGGCCCATAGTCCAAGTCTGTACGTCTTCTAGCCCACAGCCCAAGTCTGTTCACCTTCCACAGGCTGCCCACGCCCTATATATTCACTCCAGCCGCCTCTAGGGTTAGGTTTTGCTTTGTTTGCATCTACACTTGTGTGTTTAGATCCCGCCTCTTGCACCGGACCGATTGGCTGCTGCATTGGCATTTGTGAAACCTCACCTTATCATCGTTTGACTGTGATTTGGCATTCGATTTGTATCCTTCCTGTTCTTGCTTGTGTTCTTGGGTTCGCTTGCAGGAATTAGCCTTCGTGGCGAGGTCAATCGCGTACTGCGTGGTTGATAACCAACGAGACAGTGGTGTAACGATTGCAAGGTTTTGATCCGCCGGACCGGAGCCTTGGATCGCCAACGTCGAGATTCTCCACCAACCCAAGTTTATCCTTTACCTAGCGGAAGATCGGGACCAATCCCCCATCAAGTATGCCTGGTCTGAAGAAGGTCAGCAGCGTCGCAAGGATAATGATTGCCCCTGTTTGGGCTACGAGCGTCAAGATCTATGAAGCACCCTCTGCCCCCACCCTCGGATCTTCGCCATCAGGATTCTCGGCGAGGGCGGAAGCACCTCCGAGGAGAAGTCCTCAGCATTGCCCCCAAAGGCCCTACCAAGTACCAGCACACCTCAGGCAGGGGGCAATCCTTCGGTGCCAAGCCGCCTACGAAGGCACTCCCGGGAGGAACAAATTTCCACTTCAGTGTTCATGGTGAGAACTGGAGCCACGACACAGACTCCTACCGTACCATCCTCGCCCTCCAGAATGACTACCTCGAGCAAAGCTACGGTAGAGGTTCCTCTGATAGGGCGCCTCCCATGCCCCGCACCGAGTCCATCCAGGTGGTCGGGCGCAATGACGAGCCAGGGGCTCCGAGGCTCACTCCGGAGGCTGGTAAGTTCTAGCTCCCAAGATTGAATATGGGGCAGACTGGGGAAGCACGTGGTGCTGCCCATATCTGGAGGTGGATCTCTAGGCGCCATGTCAAAGCGGCAGCGAAGGGACTACGTCCGGGAAGTCAGGCACATCGGGACTTCTAGCCTCACCGTACTTCCCGAGTGGTCCCATGTTCCCATCTCCTTCACCGCCAACGACGCTGCCGGTGTCAAGTTCCCACATGCCGATCCCCTCATCATATCAGCAGATATTGCCAGCATCGAGGTGCGTCCATCCTAGTCGATGGAGGTAGCTCTGCTGACATCATTTTCATGCAGGCCTTCGACCAGCTGTGTCTCTCGCAGAAGCACCTGCTGCTAGCCTCTCGACCATTGCAAGGCTTCGCAGGGCCACCCCTCGACGCCCTCGGCCAGATTGGGCTGGAGGTGACCTTCGAAGCAGCCCCCCTGTCCTGCAATGAGGAGATCATCTTTGACGTCGTCGACACCCCCTATGCCTACAACGCCATCTTCGGGAGGGGCATGCTCAACCGCTTCGAAGTTGTCGCGCACCACAACTATCTATGCCTCAAGATGCCAACTCCCGGAGGTGTGCTATCTGTCCTCGGTGATCAAGCCGCGGCTCGGTGGGTGGAATATGTTCACTCCGCACCTTTGGAACCAAGACAAGTCCACAACGTTCGTGATAGCACGAAAGCAACCGAACCCTTCGGCGTCAACAATGTCCCTCTACTCCGCGACGGGCCCCAAAGGCCTCTCCGCCAAGCCACACTAGGAGGGGAAGTCATCACCAAGGTCCTGGTCAAGGATGGCAAGGAGTACCCCATCTAGTTCGGAGGAAGCCTAGAGCCAGAAGTACTGGCGTAGCTCGAAGAAGTCGTTCGAAGAAACCTGGATATCTTCACATGGTCCGATGAAGACATACCGGGCGTCGATCGCTCCATCATCGAGCACTCCCTGGCAGTCAATTCAAAGGCCCACCCAGTGCGCCAGGGGCTCCGCAAGCTATTCTCCAAACGGGCCGACCTCGCCAAGGCCGAAGTCGAGAAGCTGCTCAAGGCTAGAGTCATTCAGGAGATCAGTCATACGGAGTGGTTAACAAACCCTATGTTCGTCCAAAAGAAAACATCTGGCAAATGGCGCATGTGTATTGATTTCACATCTTTGAATAAAGCTTGCCCCTGTGACCCCTACCCCATGCCTCACATCGACCAATTGGTCGACTCCACGGTGGGTTCCGAGTTCCTCAGCTTCCTTGACGCATACTCTGGGTACCATCAGATTTGGGTGAAGCAGGAGGATCAAGCGAAGACAAGCTTTGTTACCCCCTCCAGAATATTCTGCTATATGCGAATGTCGTTCGGCCTCTGGAATGTTGGGGCCACCTTCTCCAGACTGATCACCAAAGCCTTGGGCCACCAGCTCGGCCGCAATATCGAAGCATACATGGACGACATTGTAATCAAAAGTGCAGACAAGCACCACCATAGCTTAGATATAGCGGAGACATTTGACAGCCTCCGGCGCTGCGGGATCCACCTCAATTCGGAGAAGTGCGTCTTCGGAGCTCGGGCGGGGAAGTTACTCGGTTATCTGGTTTCCAGTTGAGGCATCGAAGCTAGCCCTACTCAAGTCAGTGCACTTCAAAATATGGTGTAGGACCGAAAGTATCGACCAGAGGGGGGTGAATGGGTGCCTAAAAAATTCTTTCGAATCAATGGCCTGCTCCCAAACACCCAACACACCTCAACAAACTTAGCAAAGAAAGGTGAACAGATCAATAGAGCCTCAAAGGATCTAGCCTAACAACAACCAGTGTCCTAATCGAAAAGACACCAACACAGTGCTAATAGGCAGATTAATAAAGCATTTAACACATGGGCAGATCAAGGTTGACAGAAATAAATCATCACAGCAAATAATCTGAGTGCATGTAAAATGAGAAGTCTTACTATTCAAAGTTGTCTCATGTTCGATACTTGACGAAGCCTACTTCGAAGTACGCAGTGTCGAAGCCTGTAGTAGATGTGCCAAAGCCTGCTTCGAAGTTGTCGTGCCTATTCTTGATGCTCGAGATCTCTGTGCAGATGAAGAATAGGACTACAAAAGCAGCCTGTACAGCTGCGCAGACCAAGAACCAGCCACAACGAAGGAAACAATGCCTAGAATAAAATAGACTAGTTCACAGCACATAAACCAAGGCAACTAGATATAAAAATCACTCGCACAGAGAGGAAATTGCAAGGCACGCAACACGATTTAATCAGTTCGATGAGAAATCTGCTAGATGCCGATGGTTGAGAACCAAAGATCAAAACTAGAGAAGGCAAAAATCTCGGTGGCGCTCGATGAGAGTAATGGCGGCTGAGAGGAAAGAGACACCAGGAGGAAGAACAAAAAGTGACCCAATCTCTTGATTAGTCAAGTGATTTCAGAAAGGGTAACCCTAACCCTAGGGATTGGGGCCTTATTTATAGGCAGCCCAATAGCCTAGGAATATTCCAACACACCCTTAGGGTTTTTTACAGACGCTGAAATAAATGGAAAAGACCAAACTACCCTTAGGATATTTTTACAGACTCGACTGACTGACTGTGGGCCTAAGGACAAAATAGTAAACTCCTATTTACAGATGACTTATCCGGAAGCGGAGCTTTCGTAGCGACTACGGCTTCGCTCCAGGATGGTCCGATCCAAGATCAGTGGTCGTTAGTTTTGCGCCGAAACTGACAAAGTGTCCACCGACTTTGCACCAGGTACCTGGATTGGGCCGGCCCAATTCCGCAGCTCTCTCAGCCCGACAATCACTCGCCGCCTGTGTAACTGAGTCAATCCTGGTCAATAGCCCAGTGGATCCTCTGCTGCTCCTATCCCATGTACCCGGATTGGGCCAGCCCGACTTCGCAGCCCCTCTGCCCGACAGTCGCTCGCTGCCCGTGTACCTGAGTCACACACGGCCCAGACGCAGCAGGTCTTCTCTTCTCTTCAGTCCTTCTTTGACTTTCATTGACAATGACTCATCACTTCTGGAGCCATGAGGCCCACGCTCTTCAGCATGGCTCCTCAATCTCCCCCTTGATGAGTGCATTGTCAACACTTCTCTTCATCAGCTCTCAGTACCTGCGAGCACATGTGAAACATGAAAACAAAGCACAAGAAAACAGAAGAAGAAAATAAAGTAAAAGTTTAACCCTAATGACCCAAAATCCAAACAAAAGCAAGAAAGCGGTCATTATGGTTAACCAAAAGTAAAAGCTCAAAACGAGTGCAATCTCAGAATTATCAACAAGGATATCCAAAGAGTAAGGACAAACAGGACAAAAACTCCCCATGAAACAAATCCCAGAGAAATCCAAAACTCCCCCTTAAACTCTTCTCCCAAAATTTCTCCCCCTTGTTGACAATTGAACTCATCAAGCGAGACTAAATAGACTCTAAAGAGACACCGACTCCCCTTGAAATGCAACTCCCCCTCAAAATATGCAATGAATGCAACTGGGGTGCAGGTGGAGTGAAGAAAGCATGCTTCTCAGATATGATTGACTGCAATTACAATATCTAGCAGGTATAGCAAAAGACATACTGTCTAAGAAACATGGCATGTTCAGTGTAACAGATGATATCTAAAGAATGTCATTAGCACGCATTTTTCAATTTTCGCAAACAAAAGCATCACCATAATTTCCAGTTGACAAGCAAGGTAAAGCATGAGATGCAGAAGTTAACTGATATCTACCATGATAAGCATTGTCCAAAACAAAGTGCTTCAGCAAACTTGTTATCTTTTTAATTTTCAGGCTTTTCTTTTTCCTTTTTTCATTTTTGCCAGGGGTTATTTGCATGTCAAACCTTATGCTGACCAACCAAGTCAAGCCTAGGCCAGAACTGGACCATCAGAAGCTTAAGACATTGGTCTTGGCATACACTGCACTGTCCTAGTTCATACCAAAGTGCTATGGTAAGCAAGTCCAGAACAATACAATGCAACAAAGCCAAACCCACCTGGATCTTTTCAATTCAAGCATAAAAGGCATGGAATTTTCATTTTTGATTTTTATCATTTTTACCGCATATTTCCATGTTTAAAGCATAGAGATGTCCAAGCTGCATATCTACATCTAAGTGAGGAACAAGCTACAAGGTATGTAACAGATAGAAAAAGCATTCAACCTACACATGATAGTTACCAGAAGCAATGGTGATCATTTTTCAATTTTAAAGCATAAAAGCCATGCATATGAATGATATCAGACATATCATGTGAATTGAAGCAAAGCATTATCATCGACAAGTAATCAAAAGCAAGTACCAGCTAGACTATGTAAAGCAGTTCAATCATATAACAGAAGCAAGCTCAAAAGTGTGATATGTGAGTATGTATGATATGAACACACACAAAAAGACTCAAGAAAAAGAGAAAGAAGAAAGAAAACTGACTCAAAATATCCTAAAAAGGATACACAACACCCAAATCCCCTCGTAAACGCTCAAAGGTAGACTGATCTAGGGGTTTGGTGAAAATGTCAGCCAACTGATGATGAGTATCAATATGAACAAGGTTAATGACACCTTTCTCATATTGATCCCGCAGAAAGTGAAAGCGCACATCAGTGTGTTTGGTTTTTGAATGGAGACAGGGGTTTTTCCCTACACTAATTGCACTAGTGCTGTCACAGAACAGAGGAACTCTGGTAGGAAACAACAACCCAAAATCTCGCAATGTGGAAATCATCCAAACTAACTGTGAGCAGCAGCTAGCAGCAGCTACATACTCAGCCTTAGTAGTCGAAAGATCAACTCCAGACTGCTTTCGAGAAGACCAAGAAACAAGAGACGAACCAAGAAACTGGCATGTTCCAGAAGTCGACTTGCGATCCAACCGGCACCCACCAAAGTCAGCGTCCGAAAAGCCAGATAAATCAAGAGATGATGATGCTGAATAATAAAGACCGAGATCAGGCGCATAGGTAAGATACCTGAAAATGTGCTTGACAGCATCCCGATGAGACGCGTGTGGTGAAGACTGGAAGCGCGCGCACAGTCCCACGGTGAACTATATGTCTGGCCTCGTCGCCGTCAAGTACAATAGTGAACCGATCATCCCTCGAAACTCTCTCTCATTGACCTTGACGCCGCTCTCGTCCTTGTCCAGGCCCCCCAGATGTGCCCATTGGGGTCATCTGAGGTTTCAGCTCTCCACCAAAGTCGAACTTCTTCAACATGTCTTGAGTGTACTTACCCTGGTGGATGAAGGTGTCGTCCTTGGTCTGCTTGATCTGGAGCCCTAGGAAGTACTTGAGCTCACCCATGAGGCTCATCTCAAACTCACTGTGCATCTGCTCAGAAAACTTGGACACAAGAGCATCAGTAGTACTGCCAAAGATAATATCGTCCACGTAAATCTGAGCGACTAAGAAATCTGAAGCATCTCTGAGCAAGAAAACAGTTTTATCCACAGAACCCATCACAAAGCCCTTCCCCAACAAAAACTGCTTTAACCGGACATACCAAGCCTGGGGGCTTGCTTCAGACCGTATAAAGCTTTCTGCAGCTTAAAAACATGTCGAGGAAACTTAGGATTCTCAAAACCGGGGGGCTTCCTAACATAGACTTCCTCCTCTATGTACCCGTTCAGAAAAGCACTCTTGACATCCATTTGAAAAAGCTTAAAACCCTTTGAAGCGGTAAAAGCTAAGAGAATGCAAATGGACTCAAGACGGGCAACAGGGGCGAAGGTTTCTTCAAAGTCAATACCCTCTTTCTGGCAAAAACCCTGGGCAACTAGTCGAGCTTTCTTGCGCACCACAACCCCATCTTCACCTTGCTTTTTTTGAACACCCACTTGGTGCCTATGGGGTTGCATCCGGGTGGCAGCTCAACTAGTGTCCAAACCCGATTGTGGACAAAATTCTCAAGCTCTTCTTGCATAGCATTAATCCAATTCGAATCAGAAAGAGAATGAGAAATGTCTCTAGGCTCAAAAGATGCAACAAAAGCAGATTCAGCAAACACAACAAAAGAGTCAACAGAAGAGCGCAAAGTTCTCTCAAAAAGATCACCGATGATGAGCTCTGAGGGGTGATCACGCTGAACTGCTCGGGATCCCTGGTGATCTGAAGTCACCTCACCGGAGTCAGCAGCTGTCACCTCTGGACTCGACTAGGGGGCTCGATCAAAGTGGAAGAGGTGATCAGAGGTCCGCCCTCGTCCTCAGTCGAAGTCTCAGAAGGTGTGGGTTTTGTAGGCAGTGCAGAAGGCCCACCCTCATCAGCAGCTGGAGTGTCATCATCTTCCTCGAAGATAGACTCTCTGAGCTCACCATCACCAGAAAGCTCAAAAGAAGGAGTCAAAGAAGGCAAGGACTCATCAAAAGACACCTCGCAAGTCTCGACAAGCTGCTGGGAGTCGAGGTTCCAAACACGGAAGCCTCGAGAATGCAAAGCATAACCAAGAAAGACTCCATCCCAGCAACGAGACTCAAACTTGTCCAAATGCCTTCCCTTCTTGAGCACAAAGCACTTGCAGCCAAACGCTCGCAACTGGGTCACCTTGGGTTGTCTGCCAAACCACAACTCATATGAAGTCTTACCAAGGTAAGATCTAAGAAAAATGTGGTTGGCCAGATAGCAAGCCGTGTTCATGGCTTCATCCCAAAAATGCCTAGGAGTCCTGTGCTCATCGAGCATCGTCCTGGCCATCTCGACTAGCGTGCGGTTCTTTCGTTCCACCATGCCGTTCTGTGGGGGAGTGTAAGGAGCAGAACACTGATGGTCAAGACCCTGATCACTACAGAAGCTGACGAACTGAGAGTTCTTGAACTCAGAGCCGTTGTCAGAGCGAATCGCTCGCATCCGACCATTGTTCTCATTCTTCAACTTCAAAATCAGGTCATGAACAAAATGAAAAGTCGCATCCTTAGACTCCAAGAAGAAAACCCACGAAAATCGAGAAAAATCGTCAACAATCACAAGCGCGTACCACTTCCCACCGACTGAGCGTACCCAAGCTGGACCAACAGTGTCCATGTGTAACAGCTCGCCCGGATACGAAGTCATCACTTGAGTCACAGGTGAGTGAGAAGCGGCAACCATTTTCCCATGATGACAGGGATGACAAACTAGATCCTTCTCCATCTTAAGCTTGGGCAATCCTCGGATGAGGTCCATAGAGCTCAACCTGACTAGCAGATCAAAACTCAAATGGCCCAACCTCCTATGCCACTTCCAGAGCTCAGAGGAGGATCCAGCAATCAAACATCGAGAAGGGCCAAAAGAACTAGAGAAGTCAATTCAAAAAACCTTACCAAAAGGTAAGAACTGGCAAATCAAAGACCCTCTAGAATCAATCACAGAAGAACTGCCCTTCTTAAAACAAACCTCCAAACCATCCTCAAGAAGTTGCGAAAAAGAAATCAAATTGAAGTTTAAATTTCCAACCAAAGCAACGTTCTTCAAAGAGAAATGGTCTGAGATGCGAATTGAGCTAGTGCCGTGTACCTTCCCTTGACCACTGTTCCCGAAGGTGATGTATTCCTTGGATCTCGGGGGAGAGAGACTGGAGAACCATCTGCGATGTCCCGTCATGTGGTGAGAGCATCCTGAGTCCATAATCCAAAGGTCCTCCAGTCCACGATCCTGCACAATCAGTGGTTGTAAGGGGGAGCAAATGGTCCGGCACTAGGTTTAGCAAAAGAACTAAACCAGTGTCGATCCATCTGCTCAAAAGATGGAAAGCAAAAACCATCAGAAGAATTTGGACCAAAATGCGGCTCAAAGAGCGGTCCTCGGTTCTGCCTAAAGTCTCGGCCACGAGGTCCAGGATCGTATCCAAAACGACCTGGAGCTCTGCCGGACCGAACACCACCATATGGAGCATGGGCATGAAAGCCGTCTCCTCTACCACCACCTACACGACGCGGCCTGGCCTCTATCCTCTCCTCGCGTCGAGGAACTCTCAGTCTACCGCCCTGCTGGTAGAACTGCTCCTGGCCACCACGAGCTCTCTCTGCTCTCTCAACCCGCTTCCTTCTAAAGCAAAACTCCGCAAGATGCTCAGTCTCTCTGACAAAACTCACAGTGGTAAGTAGGCTTCTTGGGATGTGGTTGAGGCTTGGAGTTCTTGGGCTGAGTGGTGTTTGGTGTAGTCTTCTTGGTGAGAGAGGGTCCAAGGAAGAGAGTCAAGAGAAGTGCGGAGGTGTTTGGGCTTTGGAACCCAGATAGGCTTCTTGGGTGGAGCTTTGGGCTATTCTTGGAACACTCCATCCTTGGGCTGACTTGCCTGGAAAGACTCAGTGGAGTGAGTCTTGGGGTATCTCTGTTCAGGAGTCATTTTACTCCACTCCACTGCCCGGCTAATAGCACTCTCAAAGTCAACCTTGGTGTAGGTGTAGCCTACCCCAAACCCATCCTGCCTCTTAAACTGTTGGATCATCATGCCGAGCTGTGGCTCTCTAGCACTCACCCAACTTAGGATTGAACGGAGGTAAAAGTTCTCATTTTGGACATCAGCTAGCTCCTCTCTCAAAGAAGCTAGTACCTCCACCTGAGACAAGCAGGTCTCACACTCTCTATCAACCTGGACAGACTTCTCAGCTTTCAGCTTAATCAATTCCAATCTAAGAGACAGGCAGTTCTCACAGACAGTGGGTGGAACTGACAGTGTCTCAAGCTCTAGCCTAGTCTGCCCCAGCTCAGCTCTAACTCTCTCCAACTCGCTCAAATGCTCATCACCCTTGGCTTTCAGCTCAGCTAAAACAGCTAGATGAGATGGGCAATCAGCACAGGGCACGACAACATTGGCATGAGCATCTTTCAGCTCCAGCTGAGCGCTCTTAAGCTTAGTGGCCAAAGCGTCCCTCTCATCAACCCTTTCTGTGTACCTGGACTTAAGAGTCGTCAGGTCACATAGAAGCACCTCACACTTTGGGCACTCACTGCTATCACCCAAGCAAGGGGAAGAAGATAGACTCTCAATTCTGTCGTTGGCCACGACAAGCTCACTCTCCAGTTCATCTAACCTCTTCTTAGCCCCTCTAAGCAGTTTTTCCCGATATTTTAACTCCTGACTATTACTTTCAAGTAAATCTACGATTTCACGTTCGTAAGATGATACCTTTTCATTGTCGTCGTCGGAGTCATCGAAGGAGCCCTTCTCTTCCTTATCCCCAAGATCCATTGAGCAGAAGCTCTTGCGAGATCTTCAGCGTTGATGTGAGCGGCTCTTCGGCCTGTCCCCAAAAGCCATGAAGCAAAGGCCCATCGGATCGTCCTTGTCATTCCCCTTCCTGATGACAATCTCCTCATCGCTTGAGCTCGATGAAGAGGAAGAAGACGTGGACCGCTTGGAGTAGCTCTTCTCCATCTCGGCGAAGAAGGCCTTGTCGCGCTTCTTGTTCTCACACCGGTAGTCCTTCAGGGCCTTTCTGAAGAATCTGGTCTTTGGCTTGCCCTTTGTGAAGGAAGAGCTGTCGTGCTTGCCGGAGTCATAGAAGCCACCACCGGTGCCCTTCTTGTGACCATTGCGCTTGGGGCAGTCGGCAATAAAGTAACCTGGATCACCACACTCAAAGCATCTAGTCTTTGTGCCGTGTCTTTTGAACATTCTCTTGTCATAAACACGACGCACCTAGTTGTTAAACAGACACGGGTCATCATCTCCTAATGACTCGAGCTGGTCCTTAGTGATAGACATCAAAGAGAACCCAACACAGCTCACAGAGGAGGGGTCATTAGAAGGTGTAGAAAGGGCCAGGGTCTTTGATCCAGAGCCAGTGAGATTTGATCTCAACTAGGTATCAACCTCAGTGGCCTTCAGCTTGCTAAATAACTCAGAAATGGTCAACGTATCATAAGATGTGCTCTCAATGATAGAGGATACCTTGATCTCCCAGATCTTAGGGTCCAAGGTACGGAGAACCTTGAGCGCCTGCTCATGATATGAGACTAACTGAACACCCTCAGCCTTGTTGGCCCGAAGCTTGTTTATGATCGGTTGAAAATGACCAAACAACGCTTCAACAGATTCACCCGGCTTCTGTGTGAAATTCTCATATTCACGCCGGTAGGTCTGATAGAGCCGAGCCTTGACCTGGCCTGTCCCCTCATGGTGTGCCTGAAGGGTAGCCCAGATCTCTCTCGCAGTGGTGAGATGGCTCACACGCTCAAATTCAGTGGGACCTAAACCAGAAAACAAAATATTCACCGCTTTGTTGTTGTTCTGATGTTGGGCAATAATATCTGGAGAATTACGCTCAACAACAGGCAACACTGTGAAAGTAGCATGAATACAAATGTCCCAGATGTCCGAGCTTTGGCTCATGAGATAGGCTCACATGTGAGTCTTCCAATAATTATAGCCATAAGCTTCCAAGGACGGGACCTTTCCAGGAGAAGTCATGATCACTACTGGGGTTTAGAACCGGTTAAGGTATAGGAAAAACCCTAACCAGGCTCTGATACCACTTGTAGGACCGAAAGTAGCGACCAGAGGGGGGTGAATGGGTGCCTAAAAGATTCTTTCGAATCAATGGCCTGCTCCCAAACACCCAACGCACCTCAACAAACTTAGCAAAGAAAGGTGAACAGATCAACAGAGCCTCAAAGGATCTAGCCGAACAACAACCTGTGTCCTAATCGTAAAGACACCAACACAGTGCTAATAGGCAGATTAATAAAGCATTTAACACATGGGCAGATCAAGGTTCACATAAATAAATCATCACAGCAAATAATCTGAGTGCACGTAAAATGAGAAGTCTTACTGTTCAAAGTTGTCTCATGTTCGATACTTGACGAAGCCTGCTTCGAAGTACGCAGTGTTGAAGCCTGTAGTGGATGTGCCGAAGCCTGCTTCGAAGTTGTCGTGCGAAGGTTAACGGAGTCGAAGCTAGTTCGGAGCAGTCGTGTGAAGCCTGCCTCTCCGAAGTGAATACTCCGAAACTAACACATAAAATCGAAGCCTATACATGCATACTTTGCTTGTACAGTGAACAACCAGGAACCACGTGTGGGGGTTCAGAGTACGTAATGCGAGGCTAGGAAACAGCAGGAAAACTCTGAAGTATGCAAAGGAAGACCCAGTCGAGGCCTACTTCGAAGAAGCCGAAGTCTGTTAGAGCTTGAGTCAAGGAAAAGCTTCAGCTTCGAAGTACCTTCGTGTTGGACTTCGAACGAGACAAACACAGAACCAAAGCAAGCAACACTTCGAAGCTATGCCTCAAACTGCATAACCCTCAAAAGCATCAGCGAAGCCTTTAAGATTAATACTAGAGGCAGCGAAGTCTGCTGCGCAGCGAAGGTCACACAGCTATGTCGAAGCAGTAGCCTTCGCTCAGCCAGAGGGATAAAATGAACGAAGCTTCAAAACACAAACCCTGCGAGGCCTATACTCTGAACAGAAATAGCTTCGTCCAAAAACCAGGACTTCGAATAGGATGCTGGCAGACAAGCTACAAGGACGCACCAGAGCTCGAGAGAGAAAAATCATATCCTGACACCAGCAAGAGCTAGGCAAGAAAACTAGCACCTATACAGCAACTAGACTATTCATCCTATTCTTGATGCATGAGATCTCTGTGCAGATGAAGAACAAGACTAAAAAAGCAGCTTGTACAGCTGCGGAGACCAAGAACTAGCCACAACGAAGGAAATAGTGCCCAGAATAAAATAGACTAGTTCACAGCACATAAACCAAGGCAACCAGAGATAAAAATCACTCGCACAGAGAGGAAATCGCAAGGCACGCAACACGATTTAATCAGTTCGATGAGAAATCTGCTAGATGCCGACTTTCCGACTTCGCGGCCCCTCTTTCCGACAGTCGCTCACTTCCAGTGTACCTGAGTCACACGTGGCCCAGACGCAGCAGGTCTTCTCTTCGGTCCTTCTTTGACTTCCGTTGACAATGACTCATCACTTATGGAGCCATGAGGCCCACGCTCTTCAGCATGGCTCCTCATATGGCCCCTCCCCAGAACTTGAAGCAGGCTTAGAAGCTAGCTGGGCACCTTGAAGCTCTCAGTCTTTTCCTGGCCAGGTCATCCGAGCAAAGCCTGCCCATATTCAAGGCATTGCGAGGCTCCAAGGAATTCGCATGGACTCCCAAATGTTAGAGTTGCTTCAACGACATCAAGGAATACCTCGTCAATCTCATCACCCTCGCTACACCCCGGAGCGGAGAAACCCTTTTCGTTTATCTTGCCGCCACCGGTTGTGCAGCGAGCGCCACTTTAATCCAGGAAGAAGTCGACGGGAAATTGATCTAGCGCCCGGTGTACATTGTATCTGAAGCCCTCTCCGGAGCGAAAACTCGGTACACCAAACTTTAAAAGGTGGGCTACGCCCTCGTCATGGCCTCTCGGAAGCTGCGACACTATTTTCTGGCCCATGGTATAATCATCCCGACCGTGTACCCTCTTAGGGACATGTTCCAAATCAAGGATGCTACCGGGTGGATCGGAAAGTGGGTAGTGGAACTAGCCCCGTTCGATATCACCTTCATAACCCGGATCACCGTAAAGTCTAAAATCCTTGTGGATTTTGTTGCCGAATGGAGGCCGGCGACAAGTCATGTCCCCGACGAAGCCGGTGAAGGAGTGTGGACCATCTACTTCGACGGCGCCTACCAAGCCTCTAGGGCAGGCGTAGGGGCATTCCTTATCTCTCTTTCAGGCCGGCAAGCATTATACTCTGTCCGATTGAACTTTAAGGCTACCAACAACATCGTCGAGTATGAGGGAGTGTTACTAGGCCTCCGCAAAGCGCATGCGCTGGGGGCTACCAGAGTGGTCATCAAAACCGACTGTCAGGTCATGGCCGGGCATGTTGATCTCGCCGCGTACCTTAAAGCAGTTAGGAAAGCCGAGGCAACTTTCAAAGGAATTTTCATCCGAAGCATTCCCTGAAGTGAAAATTACCAGGCCGGCGTCCTTGCTAAGGTATCCGCCGGAGGTCAAGCGCTTCCTCCCGAGGTTTTCTGCGGTTAGTTAAGCCATCTACATCCCGATGAGAGGATACCCCGAATCAGGTCCCAAAAGACATCCCGGCATCTTCGGAACCAGCCCAAGTCCTTTGTACAGCCGCCGGTGATTGGTGGGACCTGATCCTGCAGCTGCTCAAGGGCAAGGCGGAGCTCCGACCCGGTATCGAGCTTTCGCGTCTTCAGCTCTAAGCAAGGCATTATAGGGTCATCGACGGAGTTCTGTACAAATCAGGTGTTTGTTCCCCACTGCTTCGATGTATCTCTCGCTCTGATGGCCAGCAGATGCTCCGAGATATTCACGAAGGCCTATGTGGTAGCCACCTGGCTCCACGGGCTCTCGTGGGAAAGACCCACCGTCAAGGCATTTATTGGCCTACTATAGTCGTCGATGCTGATGACCTCATGCACACTTGTCAAGGATGCCAGTGGATGGGAAGGCAGAGCCATCAGCCCCTCACCCATCTGCAAGTCATCACACCAGTGTGGCCCCTCGCCCGGTGGGGGATGGATCTCATTGGTCCATTTCCCAAAGCCAAGGGCAACCTGCGTTTTTCCATCGTTGCTATTGAATACTTTTCAAAGTGGGTCAGAGCCGAGCCGCTGACCACCATCACTTCGAGGAGCGTCCAGAAGTTCTTTTGGCACTCACGTTGGACAATGGCACTCAGTTCGATCCAGGTACTTTTAAGGCATTCTACGAGGAGCTCGAGTGCAGTTGTGCTTCGCTGTGGTCCGACACCCGTAGTCTAACGGAGCTGTCGAACGAGCTAACGGGCACATACTTTCATGGCCTCAACAAGAGAATCGTTGGTTTGGCTAAGGGCCTATGGACCAAAGAATTGCCCAAGATCTTGTAGTCTATCCGGACTACTCCTTCCTGAGCAACTGGGTTCACCCCCTTTCGGCTATTGTTTGGAGACGAAGCAATGACTGCCGATGGAGCTCTGGGCTAGCTCTCTGCGGGCCACAACACCAGAAGCCGATCAAGGACGCGACGTCTCCCTCGACCTCACTGAAGAAACGAGGCTCCGGGCCATCGCCAACCTATCCAAGTATCAAAGCTAGATGAAAGCATGGTATGATCCCAAGATAAAGCGAAGCGAGATTGAAGCCAGGACACCTCGTACTTTGAGTGGTCGTCGCCCCCAAGAAACTGGGCAACAAGTGGGAAGGTCCGTACATTATTGTCGGTTCCGGCCAGCCGGGATCATTTCATCTCGCCACTCTAGAAGGCGAGGATCTGAAGCACACTTGGCATGCGGAGCATCTAAAGTGCTATTATGC
The DNA here is from genome assembly GCA_019279435.1 of Zizania palustris. Taxonomy (NCBI): domain Eukaryota; kingdom Viridiplantae; phylum Streptophyta; class Magnoliopsida; order Poales; family Poaceae; genus Zizania; species Zizania palustris. Next base: position 95,941,132 of record JAAALK010000080.1, read on the forward strand.
GTGATCTGATGTAATCAATTTGGGTTTTCTGTTCGATGTACTTTGCATCTCAGTTTTAATAAAATAAGCAGAAGCGACAAGGTGCTCGACCGGTGAAACGTTTTACCGAAGTGGATGCACTATAGTACTGGCGTAATCCCGGCAGGTAGTAAGGGTTCCAAGCTCCAGCTCGAAGCACCCCGCATTCGGGTTCCGAGCTCTGGCTCAAAGCACCCTGCATTTGGGTTCCGAGCTCCAGCTCGAAGCACCCCGCATTTTGGTTCCGAGCTCCGGCTCGAGGCACCCTACATTCAGGTTCCGAGCCCCGACTCGAAGCACCCTACATTCGGGTTCCAAGCTCCAGCTCGAGGCACCCTGCATTTGGGTTCTGAGCCCCAGCTCGAAGCACCCCGATTCTAAGTTCTAATGCATTGCACCCAGCCGACAAGTCGCCTACCCACAAGGACGGGATGGGAGAGTGGATAGGGAAGTAATTAGGATCCACCAGCAGCATAAAACAGTTTCGTAAGAGGGATAGTAGCAAGTAAACGCTAGTTATTACAAGATCGAACTAAGACTCGAGCTGCGAGAACTCATCGTCTAAACCAAGCAAGAAACGGAAGCCTTTACGGTCTTGTAGGTTGCCTGGACCCCTCGATCTCTCCTCGGTTCGTGCCTCCGTAGCCGCACGGATGGAGTGCTTCTTTTCCTTCTTCTTGCTTCTTTTCCTCCTTCTTCTGAGCCCGAAAAGCCTTGTGATCTTCTTGAAGCCACGCAGGCCTTGGTCTTTAGACTCCGGTTTGCTGAGATTGGTATCCACGTCGGACCAGTCCACTATTTAGGGCGACAAGGATGGGGCGGCATTTCCCTTTCTCTTCTTCCTTGACGAAGGCCAGGACTTCGTGTAGAACTTCAGGAATAATGTGTCTGTTGTCGTCTCGAGGAACATTGAAGCGTGCATGCCGGTTGGCCCTGAGGGCCTCAAGGATGGACCATTGGTTCCGAAGGGCCTCGCCTCCGCCAAGTATCTCGACGTCGGGATCACAAGCGTCACAGACACCCTAGACGATTTTCAGAAAACAACTTTCCTTTATTGATGGGTTATGAAAGTTTCTATTACGGGAGTTGTGGTACAAAAACCCTAGGGGAAACTACACCTTCGGGTCCGAAAGGGAGGCGGTAGGAGGAGGCTTCGGGGAAGAGCAAGGAAGTCTCGATCGGAGGGCTTCATCCATCCAAGATTTCACCGTGACCAGACCCTCCACCTTCCAAGCCGCCTGGAGAGCCTTCCAAGCTTGCGCAACCGCGAGAGTCGGGGATAGGAGGTGACTCCCCCAAAGGTGACCAGAGGCGCGTCCGAAGCTGAAGGTAAGATGCCTCCGGAGGCCTCCAGATGGTGAAGGACGCCGAGGACAGCCACCCACGTCGATACCTCCCCGTATCTAGACGCCATGAAGTCTATTTGCCGGACAGCAACTTGTATGAACTTCAGCCGATGGATGAGGGGCTCCCGGGCGATGTCGAAGGCTACGCACCCCGTGCCGTAGTGCTCCAAGACCCTTCAAGCTAGGAGATCCGTGACGGTTCGTTCTAGCTTAAGCCCTTGGATCTTTTGGATTTCGGCGGCAGCCACCTTCGAGCGAAGCTCGTCCATCTCCGCGACTTGGGCCCTGAGGGCGTCGACCTCGGCAGCCTGAGCCCGGAGCTCATCTACTTTGGCAACTTGGGCCTTGAGGGTGTCGACCTCGGCAGCCCGAGCTCGTAGCACATCGATCTCTACGACTTGAGACTGAAGCCCATCCACCTCGGTGGCCTGGGCGGGGAGGCCGACGATCTCCGCTTCCAGCACGTGAAGTCAGCCCACTTCGATAGCGAGCTCCCGGGTGGCCCCTTCGGCAGCTTTTTCACACTCGTGGAGCCTCGAGGCCTCGTGCTCATGATGGCTCCGTTCAACCGAGAGGGACACAAGCGACCCTTGCGCCAAGGAAACTATCTGCATACAATGAAGTGAAGAGTAAGGCGGAGGTAAAAGAAGGGCAAGGGGCTCGGCCGATAGCGCTGCAAAAGTTTACCTGGCTCGCCGCGGTTTCAATAGCGAAGCTGAGACCGGCCCCGTCTGACCGGCCGAGCTCCGACACCAGCTCAGTGTCTCTCATGCCCATGTAAGACTCATGGAGGGGCACAGTTCTCGTCGCGAAGTCCGGTCCTCCTTCCATGAAGGGAACCAAGAGGGGCATGCATGCGCGTGGACGCCTAGGGTCCGAGGGCTGGCGAACTTCGGTCCGATGGGCGGCCCCCCTAGAAGCTCTGTCGGAGTCCACCTCTTTGTCTGACCCCAAGAGCTCTACTACATCGATGGGGGTTCTGGCCCCCACACAAGCGGCATCTCCGGGAGGCGCAGGCGGTGAAGGCGAGGCCCGAACTGAAGTACCTGACCAGGAACAGGGTAAGTCATAAGGTAACAAGACAAATGAAATGGTCGAGCAGGAAGGAGACCTGTGCAAGCTCCATACCTTCATTCCCAGCCTCGGGTGGAGGATCCGAGGAACGCGTGGGTGCGGGGGAGCGAGGCCAAAAGAAGAAGTTGTCCATCAAATTCATTGGGGAGCCAACTAACGCCGTGGCCAATTCGGCCGCAACGTTGGCACTCCCCTCCACCTCTCCTAGGGGATCGGCTAACCCCCCAAGGTCCAGGCTATCTGCCTCCCGACTACCGCGGGAACTGGCAGAGACCCCCTCCGGCACCAGGCCGGGGGGAGGTGGCCCGCGGGGGTGTCCTCGCCCCGGCATCGCCTTCCTCCGGTCCAGACCCCAGGGGAGGTTGAGGCGGGCCTGTCGAAGCTGGAGCCCCTCCGCCGCCACCGTCGCCGGAAGCCAGGCGGTTCGGCTGAGATGTGCTGGGATCTAGCATGGAGTCATCCGGCTCTGTTTCCGCCTCCTCGTTAGAGGATTCCCCCTCCAAGCTGGAGACAGAGGAATGAAGCGGGGAAAGGTGCTTTGGGCCCTTCGTAGTCCTCTTCTTCGAAGGGCGCTTCGAGGACTCCTCAGCGTCGGGGTCTGTCGCTCTCTTTTTTGAAGCCAAACCCAGGGCGTCCGCTTCCGGGAGGCACGGGGGAGGCATCTTGAGCACGCCCCACATGCGGTTGAACCGCTCCCAAGATCCCACGAGCTCCATCCTCCGCTTGCGCTCGGCCAAGGTGGGAGCTTCGAGAATCTTCTCGGCAATCCAAACCACCTGTTCGGGGGGCCTTGACCACGCGCGACCCTACAAGTGAGATAAGTATTCAATACCTCCACTGACCCCCGGAACTGTAAGCTACTTGTTGCAGGGAAGGGAAAAGCGACCGACCACGCCTCTTTTAGGGGAGGGATCTCGAGAGCGACGAACTCCTCCATCAGATCCCGCATGCTCATCCGACGGGTGATGATCATGGAGGAGTCAAATGCAGGTAGAGACCAGGCCGGCATTGGTTTCGATGGCCGCCTCCCTCTGGAACCAGATGTGGCATGGAGGCCCGGCCAGTCCGGAGTCCAACCCCACTCGAACGTAGAACCAACGGTGTATCCATTGAGAATACCACCGCTCATTGATGGCCTTTGCAAGGAAAAAGTCAGCGTACTTCTTCCGGAGTTGGAAGTTGATGCTTCCGCATGACTACACCAGGTCGCCTTTCTTATTTGGCTGGTAGCACGCTTCGTGCATCTTCCCGAAGAACTCCTCCCATCCTACACAGACCTCTGCCCGCATGGCCCACTCGAAGATGGCGAGGTAGGCCACCGCGTTCAGAGATAGTTTTGGCAAATCGAGGTGGAAGGCGTCGAGGACTCCCGCCAAGAGTTCCGAGGCTAGGAATCTGAGCCCCGTGTCGAAGAATGCCTCGAAGACGATGACCTCTCCTTCGCGCGGTTCCGGGATGGTCTCTAGGCCCAGCTTCCTGGTCCCCATGCCATAGCCAAGGCGGTGTCCAACTGCCAGCGCGATCGACTTGTCCGTGCAGGATGACTTCCCTAGCTCCAAAGTTTGCTCCTGGAACTTCTCTGACGTTGGGCAAAGCTCTCAAGGGCCACGGGTCTCAGCCGGGTTGGGAGCCATCGTCACCGCTGCAGCTGCTGCCGCTTGGCGCTACAAGAAACGGGGGTCGACCGCGGTGGGGAGCGCTCTCTCTCCCGACATTTATGGAGGCGACGGTCGAAAGAAGATGAGGCTGAGAGCTACGGGCCCAAAAGAAGCAGCTGGGCACAAGGCGTGGGTTTGGCTGGCGGAATGATGGAGAGTGACGGGTCATGGCCAAGGGAAAGAATTTATATGCGCGAGTCGGCATCAGGTTCATTTAATGTACCGCTAGTCTGAGTCATCCCAAGTACCGGCATGCAGCGGACGGGAGTTGCATTGATGTCCTACTGATTCAAGTCCTCCTAAGCGCCGACATGCAGCAGGCGGGTGGGAGTCACATTGATGTCCCACCGGTCCAAGTCCTCTCAAGCGCCGGCATGCAGCGGGCGGAAGTTACATTAAAACCGTCCTTGAGCCTAGTGCCCTGAGCGGGCTTCATGGCATCAGGGGGGAGTCGATCCATCTGCGCTGGCTGTTCGAATCCCACCGGACTTCGGTGTCCACTTGATCAGAACCTCACGGTGAGTCGACCTCCGACAAGACCTCAATCGAGATTATCTCTGGCGCTCCCCCCCTTTTCTTTGCGCGGGACCAGCCGAATGGGAGAAAGCATGGGGCTACTAGTTGGGCCGAATTGTCATTTGGTACCACCTCACTTCATCGCCATCCCACTAAATCAAATATTGGTGCAAGGTGGAAGGAATGCAACAATTCGCGTGAATCCAATCGCACTCAAGTAATACGTTATAGTTACCTTGCACATCCACCACGAAGAACACTGTAGGCAACTGAGAAACCAAGGGTTGGTTTCGTAGTCTGTGATGAGTGATTGACAGATTTTACCCTCTGATTTGAAGGGGTCCCTCCGAAGGGGTTCGGAGGTGGTTTCACCAAAGGGTTCGGTGGGTCTGGTTGCTGCAGCTGTTGCAGCGGAGTGTGCCTGTCAGAGGGGTCTGACAGTACACGATGACTGAGTTGTACCAGAGGGCTCGGTACTTTGGGCGGTACACCGGAGTGTGTATCGGAGGTTGTTTACCCGGAGAGGTCTCCGGGGTACTAGAAACACTTGTCTGTCTGTCTGTGGTGCGCAGGTGACTTCGGAGGCGACGAACGGTTCATAGCAAGTGAACCTGGGTCAAGCGGGAGGCTTGATGCTAGGGGAGCAGGGAGCTCCGTCACGAAGGCTGCGAAGGGATCGAGGTCGGACCTTGGGTCGAGGTGCGCCAGGAGAAGGCAGTAAGTGCGGAGCCTGGCTCCGGGTGAAGGTACTCCGAGACGAAGTCCTCAGAGGCGAGGCACTTCAAAGGGTACTCCGAATGGAGTGACTTCGAAGTATGGTGGATCAAGTCCTCAGCAATGAGGCAAGGTGTTCGAAGTGTGCTCCGAGAGGAGACACTCAAAGGTATACCCGACGAAGGTCTCAGAAGTCGAGGTGCATTGAAGGCATGGTCCGGGTGAGGATCAGTCGAGGAGTGTGCTCGGGGAGATACACTGCGACGAATTACTCATGGAATGCTTCATGCGGAGGCCTTGGACGAAGGATGGACTTCAAAGGGTGGTACTCCGAAGGTGGGGCTTCGGAGTGAGGCTGGCTTCGGAGTGAAGCTGACTTCGGAGTGAAGCTGACTTTGGAGTGAGGCAGGCTTCGGAGTGAAGCTGGCTTCGGAGTGAAGCTGACTTCGGAGTAAGGCTGACTTTGGAGTGAGGCTGGCTCCGTAGTAAGGCTGACTTCGGAGTGAGACTGTCTCTGGAGTGAGGCTGTCTCCGGAGTGAGGCTGACTTGAGGTACTTCGGCCATGCATGGCTTCGGTACACGGACTGACGGAGTTTGATCTAGGAGAATCTGCAAAGCCGTGGTGGTCCACTCCGAAGGTGTTGGTGCGAAGGCCCAAGGGCTTTGACGGCTTTGGCTCAAAACCATCACTGTATCGAAGGCTGACTTCGGTGAAGCGAAGGCCGTCAGGCTCAAGGCTTCTCACCGAAGCTACCGCACCCCTCGCGTGTGAAAGGGGGCTTCAGAAGGGTCCAAAACTGCAAAGGCTGACAGTGTCTGCTCTGCAAAAGCTGGTACTGTCTCCTCTGCGAAGCTGACAAAAGAAGCCTCCAAATAAAGTAGACTATCAATTGTACCCCCTGTTCTGATGAGACAAAAACAGTGTAAACCCTAGGGGTAAAGTAGTCTATTCACAGGGCTGAATAGTGCCTATAAATAGTGGAGGCTGGCTAGGTCACATCAACACTTTGAGCAGCCATTGTAGAACTCCTGTGCTAGCCGCCACACTCTCTGTATTCATCCTGTGAGTTCATTTTGTGTTCCCTGTTCAAGCAATGAAGTTTTGATTCTGTTTTGTTTTACTGCTTGAACTTGTATGCGTACTTCACTACATGCTTTGATCTCTCTGGGTCTCACTTCTTTTGAGTTGAGTTTGTGGACTGAATCTTTTCTGGGGAAGTGTGTGAGAAGCCTGTTCGAGTGAAGTGTGTGTTTTCAGTGTCTGTTCTCTCTGTGTAAACTGGAGGCTAGACCCTCTGATTACTAGTGAAGCGCTACTTGACTTGAGTCGAAGCCCGTTTTCTTCCCTTGTAGAAGTCCTCGGCGAAGTCTGTACAGTGTGCGTTTAGACCTTCGAAGTACGAAGCCTAGCACCAGTTGCTGTCACTGAGTATTTGGTCGAAGTCTGCAGAGGGAAGTCTACTCTTGCGAAGGGTGTAGTGCGAAGCCTGCTCGAAGGCACCTAGTGTGCGGAGCCTGCACTGCCTTAGCAGAGCTGATCGAAGTCCTCAGAGGGAAGTCCGCTCTTGCGAAAGGGTGAAGTACGAAGCCTGCTCGAAGGCACCCTGTGTGTGGAGCCTGCACTGACTTAGCAGAGCTGAATTTTCGGGGTTGTGGGTGGAGCGAAGTCTTCTTGGCTTCGAACTTTTGCTCCTTGCGAAGCCTATTTTCGGAGCTGTGAAATACCTCCGAACCAGAACTTCGAAGGGTGTGTTCGAAGCCTGTTCCGCAGAAGATAGAAGTAAAACAGAAGGCTATTTTTAGTCTGAAATTTTAAAAGCTCCCATTCACCCCCCCCCTCTGGTCGTCATTTCCGGTCCAACAGCAACGTCTTGTGGCCCACTGTCATCTCCAGGAAAGGAACATCCTTCACCTTGGAGCTATTGTTGTTGAAGCCATTCAGCGTCAGGTTGGTGTTCATCAGGTCATCTTCATTCTTGCCGAGGTTCTTCAGAAGTGAAAATGGCATCAAGTTGACGGTAGCACCTCCATCCACCAGCATCCTCGATATCGGCTTGACATCAATATGTCTGCGGACGTAGAGAGGCTTCAAGTGGTGAGCCGACTCATTGGGCTTCTCAAATATAGCTTCACGTAGACCGAGGCTCACTTGAATGGCATTGACCACATCTTCTAGCAGCCCAAACTCCGCGAGAAGTATCACCACATTCATGTCCATCACTTGGAGTAGGAGTCGGGTGTGTAGTCATCGTCTAGCATATCATCTCCATCATCACTTGGAGTAGGAGTCAGGTTGTCCAACACAACCAGCTTGGGCTTCCATACCTGTTTAGGCAATGGTTAGGGGTGAATCTCCTCAAAGATAGCATCCCGCTCATCTTTGGCCTTCTTCTCCCTCATCTACTATGCTCGAAGATGCTGAAGACGCCTCCTCCAAGACTTGGTCATGCCTAGAGGTACCCATTAAGGTTGTGGCTATGTTCCCGGGGCAACAAATTTGCTCCTATAATTCGTGGTCGAATGGGAAGTACCCAAATCAGCCTCGGCAATTTTTTGCTTACTATTGGTGTCTCTCTACCTACTATCGGTTAGACAGGCCAAGGTGGGCCGGTCAGACCGAGTGGTGTTGGTTAGACCTGACACAGTAGGCCGGTCGGACCGGCCATTGTCGGGAGTCTAAAAAATGGCGGTCATACTGGCCATAGTAAGCTTGTCATACTAATGTGGTGTGGTCAGTCGGACCAGCCTTGAGGTTGTGGTCATACCGATAGGGCCACTCTCGGCTACCTACTCTGGATTGCCTCTATCTTGTCCTAGAAGGTCTCTCTTGGGGATTGGGATGTCTCGGGAACCCAGCCTGATGGTGATGGACTCAGGAGACCCTCTCCGGCGTTCCTCCGTGTTCGTCTCCCTTTTCTTCATGTTGAGGAAGTCGTTCTCTACCTCATGGTGTGATGGATAGACAGCTGAAGACGCCGCCTCCCACTGTGCTCATCTGTCCCTGCATGCTAGGCGTCTCTTGTGGCACAAAAGGGACACTCGTGATAAAGTAAGGAAATGGGAACCGGGTAGGCGGAAAGTAGTACGAAGCTCACTATGCCATCGGAAACTAGTATGGAGGTGGAGGCATTGGTGGCTCCAATGGTCTTGTGTATTGGGGACCGAACCAATTTCTCTACAGATGGTTCGGCCTAATTCGAGGCCTTGGCCGAGCACTCGCTTTCTCGGCCCTCTTCTAGTGCTTCTGAATCAGCATCTGATATGTCACCTTGGGCTTCTTATGGGATCTAGCTGAAGATGCTCTGTTGGGATTCACCTTCCAAACCCCTACTTTAGGATTTTTTGGTACAAGCATCTACGGGCGAGGTTCTCCTACTACGACCGCTTTCCCTTTGGATGACTAGGCCTGTTTGGGCCGAATCAGCACCTTCTTCCCATCAAGGTCAACTGTGTTTATGGGAAAGGGGTCTTGATCTAGCTTCATCTCGGAGTTAGTGTCCACCTTCAATTGTCCTTCATCAATGGCCGATTGAACATGTTGATGAAAAAAATTGTAGTCGTTAGTAGAATGAGAATGAGAATCATGCCACTTACAATATGCACGCTTCTTCAGATCATCGATAGTAGGAATGATGTGACCCTTCAGCAACCTGAGCAACTTATGTTTCAACAAGAAATCAAATATTTTATCGCATTTAGTCACGTCATAAGTGTATTTGACCTCACTGGGCTGACTATTAGTGGGAGACAGTCGTAATTCCGAGCAAGTGAATGGTTTGGACTTGTTGGACTAGGTCAACTTAGCTATGTACATGTCAGTCGATTCATCATCGCTCTCTGATGGCTCCTCATCGGAGTGCTCCCTGACATGCACCTCGGCCTTGGGTTTGCTAAACATCCAAGTGAATTTTTTAGATTTTACTCGGCATTCCTAGGACACAGCCTTCTGCAGTACTTGGTTCACCTCTAGAAAATCATGGCCGTCTAGCTTCACTTTAAGTTTAGAATGCAATCCATTAAAAGCCAAGCCCGCTAGATCTCTCTCCGAAATATTCAAATTAATACATCAATTTCTGGTGTCTCTAAACCTCCTAATGTACTCGGAGACACTTTCGTTGATTTTTTGTTTAATTGATGTCAAGTGTGAGAGCCTAAGTTCAGTTTCTCTAGTATAGAAATAATCATGGAACTTCTGCTCTAACTGGGCCCAATTCTGCATGGAGTTGTGTGGTAGTGTTGAAAACCAAGTAAAAGTAGTGCCAGATAGATACAAAGAAAATAATCTAAGTTTAAAAGCATCGGACCCACTCACCTGTGTAGCCTACATACTCTCTGATCAACACGTGGATGTGCTTGTCTATGTCATCTATGCCTATGTGCGGCGCCTAGCATGTGGGGGCATGACATGTGGTGGAATCCTAGTGTGTCAGCCATATAAACATTCTTAGTTATCCTCCCACCATGCCGGCTCATGGTAGGCGGCATGCTCAGGCCTGTGTGGGTATGCGGGAGCAGGAGGTGCAGGAAGCGCAGGTAAAGGTAGCATGGACACTAGCGGAGTAGGCACGTAAACTACGGTAGGGGTGGTCTGACCGACCATCTAGCCAGCCGGACCGGGGGAAAATAGCCAGTCGAACTGGCTTGGTAGCCGGTCGGACCAACCGTTGTCGGCAAAGTGGGGGACCTAGGGTGTGTACCATGTGCTACGGGCTGGCACGCACTGGTCTGATCGGCATGAAGGCCGGTCTAACCGACAGGGGTCTATTGGGTATCGGCTTTGATATCGAGGTCGTAGATGCAATATTTTTTTGTATAACCATCGGTCATTTTGTATATTTGATGAACAAGGGGTATGCTAGCAATCGAATAAGGGGAAGCGGCCTTGAAAAGCCGAATCTCCTAAACATCGCCTCCATCCTAGAATCTACCTCAGGCCTTAGCTAGTTTGTAAATGTAGTGCTGACAACTTGATCTACAGATGTGGTTGTTTTTTGTTCGATGTCTAGGGTAGATAGAGAGGAAGGAGATGTTACCTTGCCCATGGAGATGTTGGGGAGATCGGTGTTGTGCTTGACGAAGCCTACGCAGGTCTTAGTGTAGCGCCCAAGCATGATGGCGTGTAGCTCCCTCATCTTGGCCTCGATTTTAGCTCTGTCCTTCTTGGAGATGTCATCTAGGGTGGGTAGGACTGAAGTTGTCATCGTCGATTTTTGCGGTCCCCACCATGTTCATCGGCGTATAGGGTGTAGTTGATGTAGTCATAATAGTTGTACCCATCACCGACGTGGTTGAACTTGCCGTGTGTCTCCCTAGCGGAGTCGCCAAAAAGTGTGTTGATACTAAAATTGATCGGTAAAGCGCCAATCAACACTAATGTTGATCTAGCGATCCAAAAGCATGTAGTCGCTCAGAGTAGCCCTCCAAATGTCACATGAAACCGACACCACATTCCGATGAACCTTGACCGTGACAAGGGAATTTAGGGTGGAGTCGCCAGGCAATCGGATCACCACCACGGAGGGGTAACCCAATCAGCCAAAAAGGTGGACGGTCGGACCAACCAAGACGGTTATTTAGGGTTTTCCTGTACCGATATCATATTCCATCGGTTTGAGCCAAAATTGGTGATGTGCTTAATCTTGGGCATATTGTTGCTACTTAGCACTTGGTAATTGGTTGCAAAAAAAGAAAGAAAAAAAAAAGAAGACAAAAAAGGAGAGAAAAAAAGAGGCAATACCGAAGGCCCTACACTGTTTGTTTCATAGTGTTGCTGGTGTCGTGTTGACACTGTCCTTGCAATTCATCTTGTTCATCCCGGTCATACAGACTATGAACTAGTGGTCAGACCATCGGGAAAAGGGAACAGTGAACAGGCTAGCTAGAAAGGGGATCGGGTCGGCTATGCACTAGCGGTGGGACTGGTTGTGTACCATCGGTCAGATCGGTTGTTGCCGTCATGGCCCAATCAAACCGGCTACAGTTGGCCGATAGACCGACAAGCGGGGCAGCAAGTACCCTGTCTAGCCGACATGCATGGTGATGTCCAAGGTCGATGAAAGGGGCCCTTGTTGATGAAGATGGTCGCCTTGGCTCCTTCAAAACACAAAAAATCAGTAGCAATTTGTCCTAGAGACCAAATTACTGGGGTAGATCAGTAAAAACCCATTATGGGGGCTAGAAGGATGATTAACGAGCAAATCGACAAGGATTACTACGATTACGACACGATGGACAGAAGGTTTTTAGTGCAAACCAACAAATATGGACGTGCTATGACTAAACCTACTATAAAAAGGGTAAAGAGATAGTAGATTGGAAAAAGGAATGATTCTATGGGGGTAGATTAGATTGGATTGAAGTCCCTTTTTGAATTGGCCTTGCCCCTATATTTATAGGGGGTGATCTTGTCGTTCCTGGGCTTAATTTCTAAGGTAGATTAATTAAGGTATGAGTCCAAGTAGTTAAAGTTTAGTTAGAGATCAAAACATCTCGAAATTAACAAAATTAGCTTGGACTCAGACTGGGCCAGTCTGACCGGACCCATATGGTCGGTCAGACCTGCTTATGCCAGAAACTGCATATTTTCGGTCAAATTATACCAATTTTGACAATTTGACAATTTTAACCATTAATGCCATTTTTGCTATCAACAGCTTGCCACTCATTGGGAATCACAATGTCTTTCTCTTCATTGTCATTGTTGACATATAGTAGTTCCAACTCAATGTCACTAATGGGACCAACTAGATACATGGCCCAAAGGTCAGATAACGTAGAAAACAACATTTGACAGATTATAGATGTCATCTTGTTTTGACGATTCCTGTTGATCCAGAATAAATTTGAAGGAGAAACTTGTGCCATTTGAAAGGTGTAAAAGTTATCTTTCTGTGCACGAATGGAACATCAAAAACAGAGTTCGTATATGGCTTGTGTGTTGATTTTAGTTTACGCTACTCTTGGAATCCGAGTTTGACTCCTAATGGAGATGGATTAGACTCCCAACTCGGCTTGGACGTCCTCGTTGGTGCTTCTACAACTATTTTCTTATCTCCATGTGCTTTTCATCATCTCCATGGTTCCTAACAACAATAATAATAATAATAATAATTTTATGTAGCAATTTATTCTCAAAATAATATAATGAGGTACTTAGAAATGAGTTCAGCTAAAGATTTAATCTTTGTGTTAGAACTCGAGTAATTGGTCCTTGGTATTCATGTATGGTTGTATCATTGGTAGAGATGTCCTCATATCCTCCCCTTCTTGATTTGGAGTCGTCCTCAACTCAATGTCTGTTGGTTCCCAATCAACTTGCATGATAATACATGAGTTCCTATACATGCATCTCTTGTTTTGATCCAAGAAAGTATTTCTGAAATTGAAAACAAACACATCTCATGGTGTAGCATCTATAGTTCAAAAATATAAAAAGTAAACATAATGTAGAAAGCATGTACCTTAGTTTGTTTGCTCATAATCACCTATCCCAGTTGGTGATGTTTGCATCATTCTCTCCTTCTTGGCTACAAATCATCCTAAGTTTGTTCTTGTGTTCATGGTTTACACAACTCCTATCAAAAAAATAATTATTGTGTAGCATCATTTGTTCTTTTGATAAATAGTCACTAATAAGGAACCAAGTCACCTTAGCTTTAACTTGCTCATAAGAAAACGAAGTAGCACTATAGATGCAAAGAGATGAGACTGTGGTGTTATTTAGCAGTCCACAACACTCTCCTTGAAAACAAACCTGCATCTCGAAATCATCTCTAGAGGATCTCGAAATATCTCGATTCCTCGAAACACATCTCTCTAGATGATTTTCATACATAGAAATAACAAACGTTATATTTGAACAGATATAAACTCCATGTACAAAAAATATTCTTTGCTCACGGTATGTGTCAAATATATAAAAAATAGTATTTGTAGGACATGACAAATTATACCATGCAAATAATTTCTCCTCTAACCAAGTGAGTTGACAAAGATTTATAAATTCAATATACCCCCATGTGTTTAAAGAAGATAATAATGCACATTCTTTAGTTTCATTAGTAATATGAATGACATGTTTCAAATCAGCACTTAGAAGTTCACTAGTAAATTTATCTAGTTCATTCAATATTTGTGACATGGATATAAGTGAAGCATTCACACACAACTCTTCTTTATTACAAGAAATATCAAGCAAGTCATTTTGCAACAAATGAATTTCAATTAAAGATTCAACTAATAGTGGCTCTAAAATAGCATGAATAGTAGACAACTGTGTTTTATCAGGAGCACACTTACCTTGATTAATTTAAACACCACTGAATTTACCTTTGTTGCTCTCCTCAGACGATATAGGCTCATTATCAAGCGACTCTTCTTAAAGCGTACATGAAGAAAAAAGTATGTATTATTTCTCTACGTCTTTGTACTCTTCCTCATTGATTTATTGTTCTAAAATACCTGCAAAATGTAAGTATCTAAAGGAAAATGTATATTAGATTGAGCAATGAATTTTTCCCTCATAAGTAGTTTCATATCATTCCAAGTTTGAGGCAATTTATCATGTGATGACAATAGTAAATCTTGCCACCAATTTACAGCATGATAAGTTAAGAGTTAAGACCCTAGTGGTATTCTTAATTTTTTGTTTCTCACATATGCGACGTCAACCATATATTTTATCAATTGTAACTTCCCAATCAATGTAATTTTCAGAACCACTCTATCATAAGGTGATGTACCAACTATAGTATTGCACACATTCAACTTCTTCACCATGTGTTTGTTCTTTATGTGACCTTACATGGTTAGCAAAAAATAAAAACACTAGAAAAAATATTAGCCCTATCCACTAATAGGTAGTAGACGGTGTTGTCGCTCACACTCAAGCGTCTTACCATGATCCTACAAGGTTCTTAGTATCGTACGATAGTGGATGGCATAATATTGGTTGTACCATAATTCTTGACTTGCTTGTGACGTCAATAGGTAGTGGCACAATGATTGAAAGGACCTAAGATGCACCGATCAGAAGTATATATGTGGTCTAAGCGGTTAAACATAAGTGATCTACATGGCAGAACACGATTCAGAAAATAGATAGTGATATTAAATAAGTGTCCAAAGTACTCATACTAATTGTTGGTTTGAATGTGATCCCTATGGCAATAAGGCTTATATGAGAGAGTGGTAAAGGCTCAAAGGATGACTTATAGATTAACAAAATCAGCACAAAACAGTACCTAAAAACAGAACCACACAACAATAATATCTTCTCCTTTTTTGATATTCTTCATTTCTTGATATGCTTTTTAAATATTTTTTTGAATTTTTTTGACACTTATCCTTTTTTATTAACTAGGAGCACAAAGAAGACAAACAAAGAAGATGTGACACAATTTTGCTGCAAAGAAGTGCTATGTAGACAAACAAAGATGAGCTGGAAAATCAGTGAAAGAAACATTGGGTATAGAAAACTTAATCTTCCATGCCAAATTTGGAATAAATAAAATCGGCGAATCTAGCAAAACTAGGGAAACTTGGACCTCAATTTTTCTATAGATCTCCAAAATGTAATTATTTGCCTAATTTCGAGTCTATATGCAAAATATATGATTGTTTTATTGGAGGCAGTCTGAATCAGAGTTTTGAGGTTCTAGTTCGTACATGAATTACAAACCAAAGGGGATTTATGGGTGACACCTAGTGTAAGGGATTTAGAAAAGGGGATCATAATACTAACCAGTAACCAGACTTGACTAACAACACAAATTCAATACTACGGACTCTAAAACCAAAACGTATAAAGTCTAGGGATGGTCTTGGATAAGGGAAATATATGACTACAATTTTTGGTGGATTTTTCGTGCACTGTGGGATGAATATGAAATCAATCTTGTTAGCATAAAAGATTATGCTTACAGGTCCAATTAGCCTCGAAGGGCTAGCTAAAGGACAAAGTAAAGTTCGCACTAGTTCAGCCTTCGGAAAGGACAATGACCTAGTTCAAAGTGCATTATTAGGCTAAGTTATGGGTCCCTATCATAGTAGAAAGGATAGGTAATTATAGGAAATGATGCGACAGGAAATATTTGTCATGGAAGTTAATAGGAGACCAACAGACATTGAGTCGAGGATGAATCCAAATCAAGAAGGTACGGATGATGAGGACATCCCTACCAATGATACAACCACACATGAATACCAAGGACCAATTATTCGGGGTTGAGCATGACGATTAAATCTTTTGATGAACTCATTTCTATGTACCTCATTGTATTATCTTGAGAATAAATTGCTACCTAAAATTATTATTATTGTTAGGAACCATGGAGATGATGAAAAGCACATGGAGACAAGCAAAGAGTTGGAGAAGCACCAGCAAGTACGTCCAGGATGATATGGAGTCTAATCCAACTCTAGTTTGACTCCAACTCGGATTCTAGGAGCAGTATGCACTAAAATTAATGCCCAAGCCGCATACAAATTATGTTTTTGATGTTCCACCCCTGCACAGAAAGATAATGTCGGCACCTTTCCAATGACACCAATTTAAGTTCAAATTTTCTTCTAGATCAATGGGAATCATTAAAACAAATTGGCATCTCGAGTCTATCGACATGTTGTTTTCGGCATTATTGGGCCTTCGGGCTGTGTATCTAGTTGAGCCCATTAGGGGTGTGTCTAGAACTACTATATAAGGTGTTTCTATAATCATCTAGGGTTTTGGGGTATATCTTATATGTTTCTTTGATAGCCGCTGCTTTGTCTATTTTAAAAGTGAACCCTACTTCGCAGATTCCAATATAATTTCAATTCAATTGTGTTTTTTGTGTTCTTGCTTGTGTTCTTCGATTCGTATGCAAGGATTAGCCTTCATGGTGAGTTCAATAAGGCTATGCTTGGTTGATAACCAGAGGAGAAGTGGTGCTGCGATTGTAAGGGTTTGATTTTGTGGACCAGAAGTCAGATCGTGTGTGTCGTGTCTCCGACAAATCATTATTTATCCCCCACGTGATAGAAGATCAGACACCCGCTCTCCTTCAGAATATTTGCAATCAAAGTTGATTGGCTAGGTTTTATTATGCATATCTTATTTTTTGCTGGTCTGAAGTGCCTGGATTATTCAGATATACTCGGATAATCCGGACCTCACATAATTTGTTTTTCGTCTTATTTATAGAGTATCCGACTAAGTCTGGATTGTTTGTGCCCTAAAAGTTTAAACTGACTAATTTATTTGAGCAATTTTAGAATGCCTACTAACCCCCTCTAGGCAAATTTCTGATGTGAGGTTGAGTCCTGATCTTTCGAGAGGTACAAGGTAAGTCAATTGATGGAGATCTTGATGTTGATGACGAAGGCTTCGAATAGAATGATCGAACCCTTGAAGTAACTACGCAACTACTCTGTTAGTTATCAATCCATGAGAACACGAATTGACCTTACCAAGAAGGCTAAATCTCTGCAAGCACAATCGAGAACACAAGCAAGAATGAGAAAGAACAACTGAATTGCAGATGAATAGCCAATCTCATAAATTGGGGTTTCACAAACCGTGGTGTGGCAAAACTATTTTCTAATAGATTAATCTAAGAAAAACCAAAGTCCTAAAAATTATGGTGACTCTCTATTTAAAAGGTTATAAAACATGATATTCCATCTATAACTTGGCTCGTATCCTAGGACTCTAATATAAATCCTAAACCAACAACTAACTCGAATAACATAGTAGGATTCTCACTTCAATTGATCTGGTGCCTAACTTCCAACTGGTCTTGTAACCCAACTCCTGATTGGTCTTGTAGTCCAACTCTTGACTAGTCTTGTAGTCCAATTCCCAATCAAGTTAGTAGTCATACTTGTAGCGATTGGACTCCCTAATCACCTTGGTAAGCGATTCGACTGCTCCTGGGTGTTCCATACATCCTCCATGTTCCACTTCTTGGTTCCTAATAACAATTACATCATTAGGTAGCAATCGGTTCTCAAACTCATTGGTGGAGGAACATAAGAATGAGTTTACCTAATAGTTTAATTGATGTGCTCGTGCTCTTGTAATTGGTTCGAGCATAACAATGGAAGGCATGGATGTATCTTCTGTAGTGATGTCCACATCACTTTCAATTGGTATCAGAGAAGGCTCTTCTCAAAGGCTTAATCGCTTAAAGAGAAAATATGTCAGAAGAATCAAATTCCACAAGCACCAAAAAGAACAGTGTTAGAGAGAAGAAAAGAGTTGTGTATCCTTTTGATTACTCCAAATTAAATCCTAGTAATAACTATCTCTTTATGCCAACTAGTCGTGTACCTTACTTTGAGGGTACACACTATGTGGCATAGAGACATAAAATAAAATTCCATCTAATCTCTATACATCTAAATATTTGGAAGATTGTGTGCATATGTGTAGATGTGGATGATTTAAATTTGGATGATGGACAATTGAGAAACAAAGTAGAGATGTACCTTGGTTTTGTCTAAGTGATGAGTTATTGACAAGTTTGCCTGGTTCAGATTTTGGATCTACGCTTGTCATTTGAGTTCACTGAAGGGTTTGGTGTGTGTGGAGAAACGTGTTAGCTTGTCTCATGGTGTGTAGGATTGGGATGCTAGACATCTGTCAACAGAGAGTGATCAGGGTCAAGTAGGGATCTTGGTGCTAGACGATCAAGGAGGACGCATGAAGTTGAGGATGATCTCAGTCGTACATGAGGAGATGAAGCAACACATGGATGGACGGATGATCGAAACAGCGTGTTGACCGAGTCAAGCGAAACAAATGCTAGTGCAAGTGACAAGGCAGCTCGGGGGATCGAGAGCGGGATATACTTGTTGGCAGTCGAGATCGCGGGATTGGTGACACAAGTCAAGATCTATAAAGGCGTCGATGGTTTTGGCTCAAAACCATCGGATCAAGATCAAACAGTCCTGAAGTAAAGACGTAGTCGCTATGAAAGCTTCGAATCGGGACAAAGTATCTAGAAATAGGATTTTACCTTTTTAGCCTTATGGGCCTTGCATCTGTAAGAAAACCCTAGGGGTAAATATGTATTTTCCTTTTTTTCAACTCAGGCTATAAAATCCCATGTAGCCCTTTAGGGTTTTTCACCCATTCAGAAATCCATTTTCCAAATTCACAAAGTTTGGGTCACTTTTTCTTTGAATTTTCTCCACCTTCTACCTCTGCAGTCGGCTTTCCTTATTTTATTTTCATCGCCACCACACCTGATGGATGATTCTCTGCTGCCCGGATTTCTGACTCTGTGGTTTTCTTCCAGTGAGCCAGGGTGCGCCCACGTGTCTTCTGCCGTTCAGCACCACGCGGAGCCACCGGTCTGAGTGCCACTACCTGGTTTTTTCTACGCCTGCCATCATGCGGTTTTCCTCCCTCTATGCATGTGTTGTTGTAGCTCTCAGTATCTCTGTCTCCAGCACACAATTCGCGAAAGATCATTGTTGCACCACTCGAAGCTGCCATGTTTGAGCTCCTGATTTTCATGCTCACACCCAGATTACCACTAGTCCTCGATGCTATCCAGGAAGCCATTCAACGCCTCGGTAAGTTAAGGTAAAATTATTTTATCTCTCACACTTCATCTATTAGTTTTGAGACACTTCATTTGTGCATGAATAGTGTTTGATAAAATGTTAGTTTAATTCAATATCTATTCCTACAAGTTATATGTTTCATGTTTGATGTTATGCTAATAGATGTACGATGTTCAATAAGATTCATTCGAGAGTTTTTACTCTTTAGATCTGATTTGTTAGTTTTCTTAATCTGCCTTTAAGCACTAAGTTAATGTTTTTTCATTTAGGACACTAGTTGCTTTTTGAAGGCTAGATTATTTTTAGTTCTTGTGATCTCTCAGTCTGTCACTTAGCATCATATTAGACAGGAGAGTGATAGCGCTTGGTTTCCCTTGTGATTTTCGAATTAGTTTGCTTTTGCTTGGTTCTTTTAGAGGAAAGTTGGGTGTTTAAGAAAGGTCATCGATTCGAAATAATTTGTTGAGGCGCCTATTCACCCCCTCCCTCTAGTTGCCTGTTTTGGTACTATAATTGGTATCAGAGCCGGATAGATTACTAGTTGACCTTAACTGGTTTGTGATACGTAGGTGATATGGATAGACACAGAAAAATTCCCTTGTTCGATGGAAAATATTTTGCATACTAGATGGTGCACATGGAGGCTTATCTTCAAAGCCATGGAAGTGTAATTTGGGAAATTGTTGAATCCCAATATGTGATCATTGATAATCGTACCACTGAGACTAAAAACAACAGTATAATTCTAACTACAAAGCTAGAAAAATATTGTTCACAAGTCTGAGTCGGAATGAGTTTGATAGGGTCTAGCACATGTGTACTGCTAGGGAGATTTGTACTACTCTTGTGGTTTTTCATGAGGGCTCTACTTAGATTAAGGCTAGGCACCAAAGAAATTTCAATCAATAATACCAAATGTTTGTGCAAGGCCCTAGTGAATTAGTATATGCCATGTTTGCGCGCTTTGATGGCATTGTTAGTAACTTGCGTTCCATTGGCACCTTGGCTTACTCTGACCATGATAGAGCGATCAAAATTCTCTATGCTCTCAATCGTAGTATATGGGAGGTGACGATCTCTAGTATTGAGGAGTCGGCAAGTTACGGCATATTGACTTGTGATGAGCTCTTTAGTAAGCTCAAATCCACAAAGATTTCCAATGCATATCGACAAGGACTTGGAAACTCTTTGCCACTATCCATGGCAATAGTTTCTGCTTCTGGCAGTGGCACCTCATCTGGAGGTATTTCATCTAGTTCTTCTAGGCACTTGTGCTTCTGTTGGTGGTTTTACTTTGTACTCTCTAGTCTCTATCACAAAAGAGCAGGTGGACACCTTGGACAATGAGGAGCTTGCTCTTATTGTCAATAAGTTCACCCATTTTTATAATGATAGATGATATCAAAGGAGAGGAGGCTCTCAGGGTTGTTTTGAGTGTGGTGATACTTCAAATATTAAAGCTAATTGTCCAAAGCTCAAGTAGAGATAAGAGAGTGATCAAACCAAACACCACAGGAGAGACAAAAAAACTCTTCCACAAAAAGAACCGAGATAAGATAGCCAAGAGAGTAGCAAAAGCGGCATCTAGAGAATTCGTGGTGGCATTGAGCAATATTGATACGTCTTCAAGAGAGGAGACAAGCTCTTACGAGGATGAACCGCATAAGAAGTAGGAGAAGAAGGCGAAGGACTTCACCGGCCTTTTCTTCATGGCCGATAGCATCAACAATAGCGACAATGAGCCAGATTCCACCGAGGTAATGTTATCCTATGACGAACTTTCAGTTAAAGTTGATAAATTGACCGATGCTTTGGTTGGTCAGGATAGATTACTCATTAAAGTTGTGCACGAACTAAAGAACTTAGACCTAAATATGAATCTGCTTCTACTGAACTTGCCATGATTAGGTCTAAGTTGGATGATGATGAATGTAAGTCATGTCTAGTTGTCATGAGTGAGCTTGCCGAGCTACGTTCTGTGCACGCTCAAGCCATCGATAGACTTGAGAATGCAGAGAAATGGCTCATTGTGGAGGAGTCTAGACTTTCCTCTTTAGATGATTGTTCGAATTGTCCTTTGCTTATTGAGAGTATTGAATTAAGGGACAAGCATGTTAAGGAACTAGAGTCTAGATTGGAGAGTGTTGAGAGTTCTAAGGATGTGTAGCCTGAATGTTCCACCTGCATTATCCTCAAGGACAAACTTAGATTTTCTAGAGGGCAAGTCTAGAAACTCATGACCGAGAATTAATACCTTCTTTCTGTGGTTTACAAGTGCTCTGAGGGGAAGGGTAGATTGGATTTTCTCTTGGCCAAGACCAAGATGTGTGCTGATAGAGCTAGCTTATCTTTAGGGTTGGGATTTGAGAGAGATACACCAAATAGCAAGTGAAAAACAATTTTCACTCCACCCGCTACCCTTGAGAAAGAAAAAGTCATGCTATATACTCCACCAAAAGCCAAGAAACCCATCCAGTCTCCTAAGAAAAAGGCACCTCCTCCACCCAAGAGAGATTCTGAGTCAAAACCAAGAGAGCATGTGAGGAAATCCCAAGTTACCAATGCCCCAGCCCTCAATACGATTTTCCATTGTTCTTATTGTTAGTAGGTGGGTCATTTGATTGGTTTTTGCTTTCGTCACATGAGGGATGAGTGACGTTCTTGGGAGTTGAGTGCACGAGATATGTATCATCCACCTGTTGGTATACATGAGCTTGTCTCTCATTCTCTTTCACGCTTTAGAGAGGCTCCACATTTCTATGATAGAGGTTTTGCCCATCGCAAATCTTACCATGACTCATATGGTACTAGATCTCGTGTATCGACAGGTTGGGAGACCTTGTCTTAGTTCTAGTTTTTGTCATGTTGGTAGATCCGCATGCTTTTTATCATGATTTGCATTCCATTGATGTGCGGTCTACTGCTTTCACCTCTACCCCTCAAGTTTCTCAGTGATGGATTCCTAGAAAGTTTTTCACTTACCCTAGCACTGAGCACTCGAGACGTTTTCTTTGTGTGTAGGTGGAAGACGGAGGCCTGGAGAACAAGTGGATCATGGATTCCGGTTGTTTGCGCCACATGACCGAGAAGGCATCATGGTTCTCTAGTTTCACCTCGACCAAGCGACGTGAGTACATCACCTTTGGCAACAATCAAAGAAGTAGAGTGAAAGGTAAGGGAATGGTAAAATCAATGATAATTTCACTCTCAAAGATGTCGCATTGGTTGAGCATTTGGGATACAATTTTTTGTTTGTATCTTAGCTTCTTGATGAGGGCTTGGAAGTGTGTTTCAGAGGCGATACTTCACAAGTTCTCGATTCTTCTGGCGCTTTGGTGTGCAAGATTTCAAGAATAGGGAGGGTCTTTAGAGTTGATTTTTCTGAGTCTTTTGGTTCTTATCATTGCTTAATTGCTAAACCTTCTTCTGAGCTCTGTATGTGACATAGGAGACTAGGGCATATGATCTTTGACATACTTGCTCATCTGAGTGTCCTAGGTCTGATCTAAGGATTGCCCAAGCTCAAGTTTGAGAAGAATATTGTTTGTGCTCCTTATCGACATGGAAAGATGGTGGTGGCGTCTCATTCATATGGCCACTATTGGTCCATCCAGAGTTAGTTCAGTCAGAGGCAAATGGTATGTCCTTGTCGTGGTGGGTGACTACTCCCGTTATTCTTGTGTCTTATTTCTTGCAAGTAAGGATGAAGTATTTTTACACTTTCAGAGTTTAGCTTTAAGACTATTCACTGAACTCCCTGGTGCATTGAAAGCAATCAAAAGTGATAATGGCACCAAGTTCAAGAATAGTTTCTTTGTTGACTTTTTCCTTGAGCACGACATTGAACACTAGTTTTCTGCTCCATGGGTTCCTCAACAAAATGGAGTTGTTGAGAGAAAGAACTGAGCTCTAGTGGAGATGACTAGGACGATGCTCGATGAGCATAGGACTCCTAGAAGATTTTGGGTTGAGGCCATGAGCATTGCTTGCTATATCTCCAACTGGATTTTCTTGCACTCAGTTTTGAATCTAACATCTTATGAGCTATGTTTTGGAAGGAAGCCCGAAGTGACTCATTTGAGATTATTTTCAATGTCAGTGCTTCATTCTGAAACGCGGCAATCTTGACAAATTTGAGTCGTGTTCTTCTAATGGTATATTCTTGGGTTATTCATTACATGGTCATTCATACCGTGTTTTTAATCTTGAAACTAACACTATCATCGAGTAATGTTATGTGAATTTTGATGAGTCATCTCCTTGTGTTAGTACTTCTTTAGAGCATGCAAGTAAGCAGGATATGAATGAAACCATTTTTGAGGAAGAAGATCCATCAGATCTCAGAGAAGATGAAGATGTACCCCTACCTCCCACTACGGCAACCCCTGAAGCATACCCTGCATCTACTACATCAACACGAGGGCATGAAGCATCGACTTCGGCAAGCTTCGAGCAATCTTCGGAAAGTGTTGAGGAGGAGATTCTCTCTCGATAAGAAGCCACTCTTCGCATTCAGCGACATCATCCTCCTGAGTAGATCATCAGTGAGCTAAATGAAAGGGTAACTCAGTCTCATGCTCATTTTACTAATTCTGCATTTGTTGCTTCTTTTGAGCCCCGAGATGTTAGTCATGCTTTATCTAATTCGAGTTGGATCAATGTCATTCATGAAGAGTTAGAAAATTTTGATAGAAATCAAGTCTGGGTTCTTATAGATCCACCTCCTAATATTAATATCATTGGCACAAAATGGATTTTCAAAATCAAACAGGGGGAGGACGGGTCTGTTGTGAGAAACAAGGCTAGGTTTGTTGCTCAGGGTTACTCTCAAGTCGAGGGGGTTGATTTTTGAGAGATCTTTGCTCTAGTAGCTTGACTTGAGGCCATTAAGATTTTGCTTACTTTTGCATCTTCTCGTGGTTTCAAGCTTTATCAAATGGATGTCAAAAGTGATTTTCTTAATGGTTTTATAGGAGAGGATGTTTATGTCAAACAACCCCCCGGCTTTGAACATCCCAAGTACCCCCATAGAGTCTTTAAACTTCATAAAGCTTCGTATGGACTCAAGTAGGTTCTTAAGGCTCGGTATGACCGAATTAGGACCTTTTGCTTGAGCATGGATACAAAATGGGCTCTATTGACAAAACTCTATTTACTCTCAAGAATGGAAACGACTTCCTTCTTTTTCACATTTATGTCGATGACATCATCTTTGGTGGCTCTTCTCATGCACTTGTGGCCGAGTTAGCAGATTCTATGAGTAGGGAATTTGAGATGTCGATGATGGGTGCGTTGACATTCATCCTTGGTTTAAAAATCAAGCAATGCAAATAAGGTACTTTTGTGCATCAAACGAAGTACACCAAGAACATGCTGAAGCAGCTTTGATATGAGCGATGCGAAGCCACTTGCCACTTGCCACTTCGATGGCTACCTCAGTAGTGCTCGATCCGGACGGAGATGGAGAATAGGTAGATCGGAAGGAGTTTCGGGGCATGATCGGCTCCCCCCTCTACTTGACGGCTACGAGACTAGACATACACTGCACTCTATGTCTGTGTGCTCATTTTCAAGCTTCTTCGAGGTCTTCACATCGTCAAGTAGTCAAGCACATACTAAGGTATCTCAAGCATACTCTTGAATTCGGCATTTGGTATTCTGCATCATCTTCTTTATGCCTTAGAGGATTTTTGGATGCTGGTTTTGCTGGATGTAGAATTGATAAGAAAAGTACCTCTAGTACTTATCATTTTCTAGGTTCCTCTCTTGTGTATTGGTCTTCTCACAAATAAACTAGCGTAGTGTAGTCTATAACTGAGGCTCAATATGTAGCTGCTGCTAGTTATTGTCCTCAGATTTTGTGGATGGTTTTTATTTTGCGGAATTTTAGGTTGGATTTTAAGGGTGTTCCACTTCTTTGTGATAACACTAGTGCCATTAGCTTAGCCAACAACCCAATTCAGCATTCTAGAACCAAACACGTTGATGTGTGTTACCATTTTTTGAAAGACCACAATGAGAAGGGTGATATTGAGTTGAGATACATAGATACCTAGAATCAGCTTGCATACATTTTTACCAAGCCTCTTGATACTTCTCGTTTTGGATTTTTGAGAGGAGAGCTTGGTGTTTGTCATCCTTATGGTATTTTGTGAGTGGGAGTTGTGTGTTATTGCATAAGCTTATGTCATATGATCAACTGTTTTTACATGCACATGTTTTTATATACCTTTGAATTATTGTCTATGATCATGTTGATTTTTCTCTATTAAATATATCTAATATCTATCATGAGCATGGCTTTTAATTCTTAAAATGTAAAACATGGTCACCACTTAGTCTAGTAACTAGCATGTGTAGACTGATTGCTTTTGCTATCTTTTATATACCTTCCTTTTCACTTGGATGCAAACATGAAACTTAAACATTTAAATAATTTTCATGGAAATATTGCTCTGAAAAATGATAAAAAAATCATGAAATTGATATCCATGGCTTTTGTGATGAAATTGAAAAAGATGGGTTTGCTTTGTCACACTGCTTTGTTCTAGATTGCTTACCATAGCACTTTGGTATGAACTGGGACAATGTAGTGTATGCCAAGATCAATGCTTTAAGTTTCTGATGCTCTTTGTTTGACCTAGGCTTAGCTTGGTCGGTTAGCATAAGGTTGACAAGCAAATAACCCATGTCACTAACTTAAAAAAGGAAAAAGGAAACAAAAAGCTTGAAATTATTAATAACAAGTTTGCTGAAGCTTCTTGTTTTTGGATAAGCTTATCTAGGTAGATAATTGCTTGCTTTTGCAATTCATGTTTTACCTTGCCTAGTATGCTAGTCTGAGTGGTGATGTTTTTGTTTGCCAAATCTAAAAAATGCTTTCTCATGCTTTTGATTGGATAGTATTCACTTGATTTTTTCATATAGTACTTTTAGATAATATTTAAGGCAAATGTTTGTTATGTACTGTAATTGTTGTTGATCATGTTTCAGAAGCTTGCATTTACATTCACCCTCACACCTTTCTATGCATCATTTTTATTACCTTGATGCTTGCATTGCCAAAGAGGGAGAATTCATTTCATGCTTCTGCCAAAGGGGAGAATCTTTTATAAAGGGGGAAAATTTTTAAATCAAGTGACATGTTTTGGCTCTTTTCTGAGTTTTTATGGTAAAAACCGTCGGACCAAGATCAAACGGTCCTGAAGAAAAGCCGTAGTCACTACGAAAGCTTCGAATTGGTACAAAGTACCTAGAAATAGGACTTTACTTTTTTAGCCCTATTGGCCTTGCATTTGTAAGAAAATCCTAGGGGTAAATCTGTCTTTTCCTTTTTTGAACTTAGGCTATAAAAGCCCATGTAAACCTCTAGAGTTTCTCACCAATTCAGAAATCCATTTTCCATAATCACAAAGTTTGGATCACTTTTTCTTTGAATTTTCTCCACCTTCTACCTCCTCCGCCGGCTTTCCTGGTTTGATTTTCATCGCCACGACACCGGATGGAAGATTCTCTGCCGCCCAGTTTTCTGAGTATGCAGTTTTCCTCCACCGAGCCAGGGTGCGCCCACATGTCTTCAGCCGTTCAGCACCGCACATAGCCACCAGTCCGAGCGTCGCCCCTAGTTTTTTCTGTTCCTGCCATCCTCTGGTTTTGCTCCCTACGTGCATGTGTTGTTGTAGCTCTCACGATCTTCGTCTCCAGTGCACAATTCACGGAAGATCACTACTGCACCACTCGAAGCTGCCACGATTGAGCTCCTGATTTTCATGCTCACGCCCAGATTAGCACTAGTCCTCGATGCTATCTAGGAAGCCATTCAACGCCTCGGTAAGTTAAGGTAAAATTATTTTATCTCTCACGCTTCATCTGTTAGTTTTTTAGACACTTCATTTGTGCATGAATAGTGTTTGATAAAATGTTAGTTTAATTCAATATTTATTCTTGCGAGTTATTTGTTGCTTGTTTGATGTTATGTTGATACATGTGTGATGTTCAGTAAGATTCATCTAAGAGTTTTTACTCTTTTGATCTGATCTATAAATTCTCTTAATCTACCTTTAAGCATTGTGTTAGTGTCTTTCATTTAGGACTCTAGTTGCTTTTTGAAGGCTAGATTGTTTTTAGTGCTTGTGATCTCTGATACTGTCACTACACATCATATTAGTATGCTTTCGCTTGGTTCTTTTAGAGGGGTGTTGGGTGTTTAAGAAAGACCATCGATTTAAAAGAATTTGTTGAGGTGCCTATTCAACACCCCCCTCCCCCTCTAGTCACCTATTTCGGTCCTACAACCACTAATTGTCAATGAAGAACAAGCAATTCACTGCAATGCTCAAGTGGCTAGTGTTCTATTTGCTGTATTGAGTCCCAAAAAATTCAGCAAAGGTTATGGGCTTGAGGAAGCTAAAGAAATATGAGAAACTTCACAAGTTACCCATATAGGTACATCTTTAATAAGGGAGTCAAAGATTAAACTTCTTGAATGACAGATTGGAAGATTCATTATGGAAGATGATGAAACTTCTTAAGAAATATATGATTGCCTCATGATCTTGGTGAACAAGATAAAAGGACCTAGAAGCGAAGAGATGACACTACCTAAAAAAGGGCTATTAATAATGGGTCATAATAGTCATTAGTAATGGACATCATACATGTCACACTTATTGTGTGATATACACCCATCACTAAAGGTGATCTTTAGTGATGGGTAATCATATTTACCCATCACTAATGGTCACCTTTAGTGACGCGTATAGATGTTCACGTGTCACTAAAGTTTACCTTTAGTGATGCACATACATCTATACCCGTCACTAAAGGTGGACTATTAGTGACAAGTATAGATGTTCATGGGTCACTAAAGGTCGAATTTTTAAATTTTAGATCTATTCTATACATTTTTGTTTACTTTCTTTCAGTTCAAATAAGTTAACAAATAGATCCGAGATGATCATGTAGGTTCCTTTTTCGTCATTTTTGTCATCGTTCCGATGTGATTTCCATGTGGTCATCATCGGTGAGGCCTCTACCCTGAGCCATAATAGAGGATGATAAGCAATGATGATGATGAAGAAGAATAGATCCGAGGTGGTCATAGAGGCGCTCTTTCTATTATTTTTTTAGAATAACCAGTAGGAGAGGCTCCTACTGAGGTTATATATTGCAACTAGCGGTAGTCCTGTATAGAGAGAAATACTCGTACAGAAGAAAGGGAAAGGGGAAAGAGAGATTAACGGGAAAGGGGATAGAGAGATTAGGGAAAAGTGTCTACAAACTATGAAGCTATGTATCAAAAGACAGTTTGCTACTCGGTCTAAATCTAGAACATTGCAGGGAAAAGTTCTGCCCAGAAGGATGCAAGCCAGGCCGCAACCGACGGCCGCTGATGTCGAAAGATACAGTTATTACGATGTAGCCAAAAGGTCCACGAACCCACAAGAATAACTTCCAGGATAAATGGCCAGTGGGTGCTGCCATGGAAGGTCATAATCATGTCCTTAACTGAGATAGCATTGGTCCAAGTTATATTGAGACATCTCCAGCAGGTAGAACTAAAACTGCATAGGTAGAACAAATGTATTGATGATTCAGTTGATCCATCCGTGCAGAGGGTGCAGTGATCACTTGAGCTTACCAGAATCAAATGCTTTCTATTATTTTTGTCGTTGTCCTGATATGCTTTCCATGTGGTCATCATCGGTAAGTCCTCTACCTTGAGACAAAATATAGGAGAGGCTATGATAAAGAAATGGATATAAGAGGTGATAACAATGGAGGAAAGCAAGAAATAGGATTTGGTGAAGCAATGGTAATAAATATGTACCATTTGTTGAAGCAATTCAATACCGATGAGCTCATGGTTGGGTGGAGCATGAAGTAACACCGGTCGCCTGTCGAGTAAACCTTGTAGTGATGTCGGCTACCATCGATAGAGCTCAAGATGAGAATGGTAAAGATCAAGTAGACATAGCATGGGAGGTAAGTTATAGAATGGTTGAGAGTAAAGACTAAAGAGAGGATACGGGGCTTTATAATAGTGTGTGTATGTTTTTGGGCTAGTGTTCTTCTGCTCGCCCAAATTTTCAAAAAATTTGTATGCGTCAGTCTTTAGTGATGGGTCTAGATATTCACGCATCACTAAAGGTAGGTCTTTAGTGACAGGTCTAGATATTCACATGTCACTAAATGTAGGTCTTTATCATTGGGTCTCACACGCGTCACTAGAGATAGATCTTTAGTGATGGGTCTCAACGTTGCCCGTCGCTAAAGATCAATTTAGAATTTTGGCAACTCATTAGTGACAGACATCATTGAAACTCGTCACTAAAGGTAGGTCTTTAGTGACGGTTGTAAACTTACCTGTCAGTAAATGTGTATTAGTGACGTGTGTCTTTTATCTGTCACTAAAGCTACATCACTAAAGGTCATTTGTGTGGTAGTGTGACTGATCATGTTGTGGTAAAGAGGTTGCTCCAAGCAATTGCGCCAAGGAATCCTATCTTAGTGACATTGATCTAGGAGCGCAAAGAGTTCAAGAAAATGACTGTGGGAAGAATTATAACACATGAGCTAATGGAAGAAGATGCTAAGGAAGTCAAATACCTTGCCAAGCTTCAAAAAGGGGAAGATTTGAGATGTCTCTCAAGACTAAGAAGAAAGAAGAATCAAGTGATGATGAAGAGTTTGTACTATTTGTCAAGAAGTAAAAAAATCATAAAGAAGAGCGGATTTTAAAAATACAAGAAAAAGAATGACAAGTCAAAGAAGACGAAGCCAAACAAGGGTTGCTATGAGTTTGGTGATTTTGGTAACTTCATAGCTAACTGTCCCAAAAAGAAGGAATAAGAAATCAAATAGAAACACAAGTACAAGAAGGGGGGAAAGTGGAAATGCTCACATTGGTGAAGAGTGGAACTCTGACTCCAAGTCGGAATCAGATTTCGACTCTAGCAAGAAGAGAGTAACCAACATCGTCATCGTCAACATCATTTCTCCAAAGCCCTCGCTCTTTGGAGAGTCAAGCGATGAAGAAATTCTCTCCCCTAAGTGCTTCCTGGTGAAAAGCAAAAAGATAACAATTATGTCTAAAGTCTTAGATAAGGATGAACACGGTGATGCTAGTGATGATGAATCTAAAATTGATAATGATATGTTTAAAAATATGAGTAAGAAAGTTTTATCTAAGTTTAAAGATCTCATGGAAACAATAGAGATGCAAGAAGCAACTTTTGAAAACAAGAGGATCTACTCATTAATGAGAAGAAAGGAATCTTGAACTTGAGTGGCTTCTTGCTAAGGAAAATAAAAAGGTATACAAATTTCCTAAACAATCTAGTGTAGTAAATGAGTCCAAAGAGGAATTAGAGGAAACACTCAAAACTCTTAAGAGTGAGCTTATTGTTTTTTATGAGAACAATAAGAGCCTTGAAGAGAAGACTGAGTCTCTAATGACTCATCATATTCTATTCCTTCTATTGCTTCCATAAGTAATGGTTATTTTAAATGTTATCATTTTGATATTATTGCTTATGAGACTAACATGAAGGAAATAGAGCTTCTAAGGAATGAAATTGAGAGTTTTACACCTTGATAAGTTATGAATGCATGAAGGCCTAAAAATCAAAGAATGCCTTATTCAAGACTCTCAACACTCAAGGAAATGTTGAGAAGCGTGGACTTGTCTTTCATTCAAATGAAAGCAAGGTCAATACTAGAAGGAGGTATAATTGTAAGGAGGTCATAAAATTTGTGATTCATACCTAATTAAGAGAAACTGCTATGGTAAAGTGATTGCTCAATTTGTTGAAGACAAAAATGAAAAACCCTTGAGATGCATTTGGATTTCTAAAGTTCTTGTGACTAACAATGAAGGACCCAAAAATATTTGGCTACCTAAAACAAAGAACTAATCTTTTTGTAAGAATATTCCTCTGGTGGATCAAGTTGGGTGATGGATAGTGTATGCACCTGTTGGGGGAAAATATCTCATCTTCGGGGTTATTGCCGAAGCAGCATAAAGACAGTCAACCAGTTCGAAGATTGTCCGAAGACCATCTTCGAAGATGCCCAGAACCTTGTTCGAAGTCCGAAGACAAGCATTGGTTCGAAGTATATCTTCGAACCAAAGCCCTTCAGGATCTTTTCTGCCAGCTAAGATGGAAGACTTATCTTCTATCTTATTAGATTAGTCTTTTACCATTTTAGCCCTATTAAGGAAACCGAATAGTTTCCTTAATGTCGGTTGTAATAGAGGGGTAAATAGGTCTTTTCCTTAATGTTTAGGCCTATAAATACCCCCCATTTCACCCTGTAATAGGGACCGATTACAAGTGAATCAATACACACTTTCGAACTATTCTAAGCTATTATCCTTTCGGAGGCTTAGAACAGTTTGCTTCACAAACACTTCGTTTGTTAGTTTCTTTTCTACAGAAACCTGTTAGCGTAATCTTTTACGCCAACAGTTGGCGCCGTCCGTGGGGAACCTAGTCCAAAAAACTTCGTTCTCTACCAACTTCTTACATCATGCCTCCTAAGCGGAGCGCACCTCGCAATCCCACTCGGAGGTCCTCTCGGATCTCCGGAGAGATACCCTTCGACACAGTCGAAGTCGGAGGGTCTTCGACTATCCCTCCACCTCAAACTCCGCAAGGGGCTTCTATCCCTCGAGGATACGAAACTTCTCCACCAACCCCTTCCACACTCCGACCGCCCGGAGCCACTCTGCCACCCTCCATTCCGATTCGAACTGATCATACCAGCTCTCAAGACCCGGAAGGTCCTTCCGGAGGAGATGAAGATAGCCTTGGAGACATGGCCACTCAAATGGCCAATCTTCAAGCCGAGGTAGCGAGGTGGCGACAGGAGGCTGCGAACAGGCTTCGCCCTCAAGCCACCCCAGCTATCCCCGAAGTGCACGAAGACGACGATCTTGATTATCCCGAAGCCCCGGAGAATGCTTCTTACGACAATGAATCTCCGTTGCATCCCGAGCTTCAGAAGGTTCGCTTCGATCCGAGGTTCAAAGCTTCGAAGCTTTGCAAGTATGCCGGAGACGAAGATCCCAGTGAGTTTGCGCGGTCTTATGCCCTAGCAATTGAGGCTAGCGGCGGAGACAGAGAAACTATGGCGAAGTGCTTCCCGTTAGCCCTTCAAGGAGTGGCGTTGAGATGGTTCTGGTCTTTAAAACCAGGATCAATCACTTCATGGTCACAATTGAAGAAGAAGTTCATAAGTAACTTTCAGGGCACCTTCGTGCCCCCCATGTCGACAGGAAGCCTTTTCCAAGTGAAACAGCTCCCCGGAGAAACATTGAGGCAGTACTTTAAGCGCTTCGCTCACACGAAGTCGCAAATTCGGGGGCTGTCCACATCCTCGGTGGTTGATGCGGCTCGAGAAGGTGTCAGTCATAAAGGCCTTCTGGATAAACTGCATCGAAAGAGCATCACCACGGTATCACAGCTGATGTCGTACTTCGAGGAGTACTCGAAGTCAGAAGAAGGTTGGCTTCGGAGGACTACTGCTGCTTCGACAGTGTTGACAGAAGTTAAAGCAGAGGTGAAGACTTCGGCTCAGCCGCAAGAACCAGTCTCCGAAGTGCAACATGATAGAAGAAGAGGGCAAAAGCACCCTCGCTCTGAGGTCTTAAACATTGCACCCCCGCAGAAGTTTGCACCAAGAGCTCCAC
Source organism: Zizania palustris (assembly GCA_019279435.1). NCBI lineage: Eukaryota > Viridiplantae > Streptophyta > Magnoliopsida > Poales > Poaceae > Zizania > Zizania palustris. The sequence goes on from JAAALK010000080.1 coordinate 95,973,703, forward strand.
AGTCTGCGGGGAACAAGTCCAGCGGCTGGAGGCCGCCAGGGAAAACGGCTGGCAAGGGCCAGACCCTTTTTTGCTGTATTCATGGAGAGAATCGAAGCCATGCAACTGACACCTGCAAGGCTATTCTTACCCTTCGGGGAGAATACTTGGAGAGAACTTCGGGTCGAGGTAGTACCGACCGAAGTCCAGCAGCAGCAGTGCGCTCGGAGCCAGTCCAGGCTGTGGCGCGGATAGAAAATTTTGATGCTGCAAGGCATCCTCCGGTGGCCAATGTTATGCCACCTCCGAAGCAAGAAGAAGGGCAAGATAGAGGGAAGAGAGTAGTTCTCCCTATCTCCGGAGGAGGTACCCTCGGAAGCATGTCCAAGAGACAGCGAAGAGAGTACGTTCGAGAAGTAGGCCACATTGGGACTTCGTCATCTGCAGCTGCAATGCCGGAGTGGTCTCATGTTCCAATATCTTTCTCTGTGGAGGATGCAGCTGGTATCAAGTTCCCGCATGCAGATCCATTGGTTATTACTGCTGATATTGCAGGGACAGAAGTCCGAAGGGTGCTAATTGACGGAGGTAGCTCGGCAGATATCATATTTGTACAAGCCTTCGATCAGTTATGCATTTCCGGAAGCATCTCCTCCCAGCAGCTCGTCCTTTGCAAGGCTTTGCAGGACCTCCGCTAGATGCACTTGGCCAGATAGGCCTGGAAGTAACCTTCGGAGAAGGTTTACTAGCCCGAACTGAAGAAGTTATCTTTGATGTGGTGGATGCCCCGTATGCTTATAATGTCATCTTCGGGCGAGGCATGTTAAATCAGTTCGGAGCTGTGGCGCATCACAACTACTTGTGTATGAAGATGCCCACACAATCAGGAGTTCTGACAGTCTTCGGAGATCAAGCCATAGCTCGGAGGGCAGAATATGGTCATGGTCCTCCTCTTGATCCGAGGCAAGTAAACAGTGTCCAAGATAATGGAGAAATTTTTTCAGCCTCCTCCGAAGCTGCGAAGAAGTCATTTCCAAGACCAAGTCCCGAAGGAGAGATTGCAACGAAGGTCATTGTCAAAGATGGTAAAGAATACACTTTTCAATTTGGTAAAGATTTACCTCCCGAAGTTGCAATTGCCTTGGAAAAGGTCGTAGAAGAAAATTTGGATGTCTTCGCTTGGTCTGACGAAGATATCACCGGAGTCGATCGGGATATTATTGAGCATAGTTTGCTTGTAAACCCGAAGGCCCGGCCTGTTCGACAAGGGCTCCGGAAGATGTCCGCAGAGAGAGCTGCTCTAGCTAAGGACGAAGTTGAAAAACTGCTGAAGGCTGGGATTATCAGAGAAGTGGCCCATACAGAATGGTTAGCCAATCCAGTCTTCGTCAGGAAGAAGTCCTCCGGAAAGTGGCGCATGTGCATTGATTTCACATCTTTGAACAAAGCGTGCCCACGTGACCCCTACCCCATGCCCCGAATTGATCAGCTAGTTGACTCCACTGCAGGTTCGGAGTTACTAAGCTTCCTCGACGCGTATTCCGGTTATCATCAAATATGGTTGAAGCGCGAAGATGAAATCAAGACGAGCTTTGTAACTCCTTCGGGAGTCTTCTGCTATGTAAGAATGCCCTTCGGCCTAAGAAATGCCGGGGCTACTTTTCAAGATTAGTTGCTAAGGCTCTAGGTCATCAATTAGGCCGCAATGTGGAGGCCTATATGGATGATATTGTAATAAAGAGTGCTTTAAAGCACCAACATAGCCTAGACTTAGCAGAAACATTCAATAGCCTTCGGGCATGTGGGATCCGCCTTAACCCCGAAAAATGTATATTCGGAGCTAAGGCTGGAAAGTTGTTAGGGTACTTAGTTTCAAGCAGGGGAATTGAAGCTAGCCCTACTCAAATAACTGCGCTGCAGAAGATGGCTCCTCCGGAGAATTTAAAGCAAGTGCAAAAGCTGACTGGACGTCTGGCCGCACTTAGCAGGTTTCTATCAAGGTCTGCGGAGAGGAGTTTGCCAATCTTTAAAGCTTTGAAAGGGTCCGAAGATTTTGCATGGACACCGGAGTGTCAGAAAAGCTTCAAAGATATTAAAGATTATCTCAGCAATCTTGCTACACTTACGGTGCCTGTTGCGGACGAAACCCTACTTCTGTATCTTGCAGCCACAGGCTCAGCTGTCAGCGCAGTCCTTGTCAGAGAAGCTGATATCAATGGAAAGTTGGTACAAAATCCTGTCTATTTTGTATCCGAAGCATTGTCAGGAGCGAAGACAAGATACTCCGAACTTGAGAAGTTCGTTTATGCTCTGATAATGGCTTCGAGGAAGCTAAGGCATTATTTTTTGGCTCATAATGTAATTGTACCAACTTCATATCCCTTAGGAGATATGCTCCGAAGCAAGGATTCCACTGGAAGGATTGGAAAGTGGGCAGTAGAACTAGCACCCTTCGGCATATCTTTCCTGGCAAGGACAGCTATCAAATCTCAAGTCCTAGCAGACTTCGTAGCAGAGTGGACTCCACCTGCGAAGTTGACTCCGGAGAAATCAGATGACGGAGTTTGGACTATCTACTCCGATGGGGCTTTCCAAGCATCCGGAGCAGGCATTGGGGCAATATTAATTTCACCATCAGGACAAAGAGCAATGTACTCTGCAAGACTCAACTTTAAGTCTACCAATAATATAGCGGAGTACGAAGGAATATTATTGGGACTCCGGAAAGCGCGTGCTCTAGGGGCTACAAGAATAATTATAAAAACAGATTCTCAGATAGTAGCAGGGCACGTAGATAAAAGTTTCAAGTCCGACATCCACAGCTTGCAAAGTATTTGGAAGAAATTCGCAAGATCGAACCACATTTCAAGGGTATTTCCATTCGGAGTATACCAAGAGCTGAAAACGTGCAAGCGGACATTTTAGCGAAGGCTGCTGCCGGAGCTGTGGATGTGCCTGACGAAGCTTTCTATGAGGAGCTCAATATACCTTCAGTGCCACAAGTTGCTTCTGCAGAGATTCTCTGCATTCCTAGTGCAGATTGGAAAGATTCAATCATAGAACTCTTGCAAGGAGGAACAAATTTGCCCGAAGAACCCCAATTGTCAAGATTAAAGCTCAGAGCAAGAAACTATCAGTTAGTCAACGGTATATTATACAAGGCCGGAGTATGTTCCCCTCTACTCCGATGTATATCTCAAGCCGAAGGCCAAGAAATTCTTCGAGAAATTCACGAAGGCATTTGTGGAAGCCATTTAGCCCCTAGAGCACTGGCAGGAAAAACACTTCGCCAGGGGCTTTATTGGCCCACAATAACAGCTGATGCGGAGAGCTTGGTCCGCACTTGTCAAGGATGCCAGTGGATGGGTCGACGGAGTCATCGCCCACCAACAGCTCTTCAAGTCATAGCTCCGGTATGGCCTATGGCCAGATGGGGTATGGATCTAATTGGTCCCTTTCCGTTAGCAAAGGGAAATCTGAAGTTCGCAGTGGTAGCTATTGAATATTTTTCTAAGTGGGTGGAAGCAGAGCCCTTAACAGCTATCACTTCGAATAATGTACAGAAATTCTTCTGGAAGAACATTATTTGCCGGTTCGGAGTGCCTAGATATCTCACAGTTGATAATGGAACACAGTTCGACGCAGAACCCTTCAAGAAGTTTTGCGAAGACCTAGGCATTCAACTATGTTTTGCTGCAGTGAGACATCCTCAGTCAAATGGAGCCGTTGAGCGAGCCAATGGAAATATCTTATCAGGGCTAAATCGAAGAATAGTAGGGTTATCAAAAGGACTGTGGACCGAAGAACTTCCGAAGATTCTATGGTCCATTCGGACTACGCAAACAAGGTCCACAGGTTTTACTCCGTTCAGACTACTATTCGGAGATGAAGCAATGACTCCAACAGAGCTCAAAGGGGGCTCATTTCGCAGCACCGAACCAGACATCGAAGAAGAAAGACAAGCTTCATTAGATTTGTCAGAAGAGACAAGACTTCGAGCTGTAGCCAATTTATCAAAGTATCATCAGCAGACGAAGGCTTGGTATGACCCGAAGGTTAAGCTCAGCGAGTTAAGGCCGGGTCATCTTGTTCTACGAAGCATTATAGCACCAGGGAAGTTAGGCAATAAATGGGAAGGTCCATATCTAATTGTCCGCTCCGGGCGCCCTGGTTCATTTAAATTAGCTAATTTAGAAGGTGAAGAGTTAGCACATACTTGGCATGCGGAGCACCTAAAGCGATACTTCGCATAAGGGCTCCTTGTAATTCGCTTGTAATCACCTCTAAATTAATAAAGCATACACCCTGATAGTTGCCTTCCCCTTGACACTCCTAGTTTCTCGAGCGGACGCGCTGGGACGGAAGTCGATCGAGAGGGAAGTGTCATTAAGCTGGGCTGTATTTCCGGACTTCGTACCCATAAAGTCAAAGCCTCCGGTGTGGTGGCTGAAATCCATCCGGAGCCCAAGCTGATACCTTGTAGGCATCCGTAAAAGAGCCAATACCACATTCTACGGAGTCCAAGCTTCGGCTGGTAGACTTCCGTAAAAAGAGCCGAAGGTGGCCAAAATCTGCGGAGTCCAAGCTGCAGCTTGCAGACATCCGTAAAAAGAGCCGAAGGTGGCCAAATTCTGCGAAGTCCAAGCTCCGGCTGGTAGACTTCTGCAAAAAAGAGCCCAAGTTGGCCAAAATCTACGAAGTCCAAGCTCCGGCTGGTAGACTTCTGCAAAAATAGCCGAAGGTGGCTACAAATCTGCGAAGTCCAAGCTCCGGCTGGTAAACTTCTGCAAAAATAGCCGAAGGTGGCTACAAATCTGCGAAGTCCAAGCTCCGGCTGGTAAACTTCTGCAAAAATAGCCGAAGGTGGCTACAAATTCTGCGAAGTCCAAGCTCCGGCTGGTAGACTTCTGCAAAAACAGCCGAAGGTGGCTAAAGCAAAACAGCATTTAAGCCATGAGCTTCGAATGTCTGTTCGTATGCGTCCAAAGTGACAAATTTTTTTTAAGACACTAAGTGTCCAGAAAGTCATTTCAATTGATTTCTTTCATGAAATAAACAAAGCTACCAAGCTACCTTTCTTCTGACTACAAATGTCGAAGACATTTTATAAGATTTCAAAAGATCTTTAAATGACAGAGGGGCTCCGAACCCCCAAAAAATTGTACTCCGAAGTTTTTTCTTTGCGCATAACCATCTTTGAATGCAGTTCGAAGTTGCTTATGCCCAAAGAGGGGCTAGTAATATGGAGACAATTTTAAATCGGCATTCATTATTGAAATAAATGTGTTTACAAATTACATTATGAAAAATTGGTATCTATACCAAGAAGGAATCGGAGACCTCTTCGGTCCCGAGAGCTAGGGGTGGAACGACTAGTTCCAACATCGGAAGTTCTAAGAACTTTGCGTTTAACTCTCTTCCTCCCCTTCGAAGCTCTAAAATCCTTCTGTTCTTGTTGAAGCTCGGCCCAAGTTCGAAGCCGCTCGGGGCTTCTCTCCCAGCTTCTAAGATCTTCAGATCTTTTATTTTGAGCTTCACCTTCGTCTTCGGACCAATTAGTGTCTTCAGAAGACGAGGTGTTTGCGTCGATCTCTTTATCTTCCTCTTTAATATAAGACAATACGTCTTTGATTACTTCGGGCGTAATAACGCCGGAGTCATCTCGAGGGATAAGGAATCGAGGACGCTTATAACTCTTTAGAAGTTCGAAGGTGTTCCACAGTGAGCGAAGTTCGCTGTTAAGCTCTAACACTTCGATATCTTCCATAAGAGGCAAAGCCTAAAAATATGACAACAAGATTTTCATTGATAAATATTTACAAGCATCAGCTTTACATAATCAAAAAATCCTAAATAATCCTAAACCTGCGGGTTCGGAGGAGGCTGACTGCTCGAAGCTTGACTCCGAACTTGCTTTTGGCGTTGGCCTTCATCAATCCAAGCCTTGATCGCAGATCGACCTTCGGCTCTCCACGAAGTCTGGAAGGCTCGCCAAGCAGTAGCTACGCCTTCGGAAGGAGTCAAAAGTCTCGCGTCGTCGAAGATGATGGAGCCCTCTGCGCTCGGAGTGATTGTTCGGCCCAAATCCTCGTAGTAGCGAAGTATTCCAAGGGCAGACACTTGTCCGGAGAGTTCTCCATAACGTATGCCTGCCGTCTTCATTTGCTTCGCTGCTCCTTGGATCCTCTTTAACCGGCGCAGCAGAGTTACATTGTCATCCGAAGGAATTGAATCCAGTAGTACCGAAGTACTCCAGAACACCTAGCATCTGTTCGATGACCTCCGTAGCCACCTTCTCCGACTTGAGCTTTTTCTTCAATTAGTGCATCCTTGCTCGAAGTCGTTTCTACCAAAACTCCAGAAATCCTAGCATTCTCCGTAATTAGATCTTTCTTCTGGTTTAGGAGTTGCTAGTTTCCTCTTGGAGTCTTACAAGTTCGGACCCAGCACTAGCATGCTCCAACCGCATCGTTTTCAATTTCAGCCCGAAGCACAATTCTTTCTGCTTCGAACTCTTTATTAGCAGCCTCCAAGCCCTGTCTGGACCTACGCTCCGCTGAAATCACATCATCCATCTGAAGTACTCTAGCTTCGGAGAAAGATAAGTTACGTTTAGAGCTTCATTTTCTTCCCGAAGCTGAGCAATTTCATTTCGTTCGATAAAGCTGCAGCGCGGGCCAAGACCGCTTCTAAGAAGAGAAAAACTGAAGTAAGACACTATTCATTTATAATTCATTATTTGGTTCGAAGATGCTTTATACCTGATAAGCTGCTCTTTCCACAGCAAGGTTAAGCTCCGAACCCTTCACTCTGCTTAAACGGGCTACCAGTTCTGTTTCCCCCGACTTGGCGACTGGCTTCACCCAAAGGTTTAACCAAAGTCCCAAGTCCGGTTTTCTCCTCCAAAAAAGGAGTTATGAGAGGAAGCAGTTTTGAAGCTTTCTGGTCAGCTCTGCTTAGCGGGGGTCCGGAGGGTTCTTCTGAGGTCCTTGGAACTTCTGAAGATGGCCCCCCCTCAGTTGATTCGCTTTCATCTGTTGACTCAGATGAAGTCGATCTTTGAGCTGGGAGAGGCTCTATGTGTCTTTTTTCCTCTTCCAGGCCCGGTAGAGTAACTCCCGGTTGTGGCTCCGAAGTTGTCGAAGGTCTTTGAATTGTATCTTCGAGGGATACTTCGACAACAGGAGGCTCTGAAAAAACAAAAATATTACACATTGTATAATTTTGCAAAAATTGATAAGAATTAAGCAAAATTTACCTTCGACATTCTCTGGAATATCGAGCACCGGACTGATCGGAGGATCAAAAGTGTAGTCCTCATCCGAATCGGCTGTTAAATCTTGGACTGCAGGAGCATCGTCCTGGGGAGTCCTCGTTACTTCTTCGGGAATCGAAGCCATAGTGACTTCGACCCCACCTTCGTCCACAGAAACTCCAGCTTGAGTTGTATCTTCTTGAACTACCGAAGTCATTGGTTGATCAGCATTATCTCCAGACTCCGGTACGTTCGCAGGCACTTCGGCTTCATCTACACCCATAGGGGCTTCGATTTGTTCTTCTTGGGTATCCGGAGCTCTTACTTCTTCGATGTTGGCTTGAGGCTCCGGAATACCTGCAGTGTCTTCAATGTGAATACTTCGTTGAATTGCATCTTCATCAATTAATCTTACTAATAAAATACCTTCGTCTTCTTTAGAGCTAGAACCCGAAGCTCTTGAGCTCGAAGGTGCGAGGTTCTTCGGCTTCCGAGCCACTTTCTTCGTCGGAGTCTTTGCGGAGCTGGAGGCTCCAGCTTCGGCTACTCTTTTCTTGGGTCCTTTCTCTTGAGGCACCCAGTCCATCAGAGGGGGCGGAGTTAACTCCAACATTCCCCATACTCTGTTAAATCGCTCCCAACTTCCGACTAATTTGATTCGCCACTCTTTTTCGGACGGAGTTGGAGCACCCAAAATCTTCTCCGAAGCCCTTACAATTTGCTCTGATGTAATAGGGGCTGAAGAAGCTAAAAATAATTCAAGTTAATCTTTCTTCGAAGTAAATATGTACTATGCATGTTGGTTTCGAAGTTACCTGCAGGGCTCGAAGTATAGCTTATCTTGCGAAGACCGCCTTCCGAGTCATCTTCGAAGGCAATAGGCCAGTTGGCCATCACGGAGGAATTTGAAGTCCGAGGAACTCTTCGGCTAAGTCCCGCATGCTCAACCTTCGGCTGATTTTCTGAAGCAAGTTAAGGCGAGCTTCGAGTTGGCCTTCGTCGGGTTGCACTAAGGCTTCCTTCCGAAACTGGATTTCCTTGAGGGGACCGGCCAGAGGGCTATTCACTCCAACTTCAGCATAAAACCACCTCATAACCCATTCGGTGTACCATCTGGCATTGATGGCCTTAGCAGGGAATTGCAGGGCATATTCATCACGAATCCTAAAATTGATGCTTCCGAAGGAAACTACCACCTTCTCACCTCCGGAGCCTACGAAGGTCTTTGGCTGACAAGTCGCTCTATGCAGCGCAGCAAAGATTTCAGCCCTCCCCTCACAACCTTCAGCTCTCAGTGCCCACTCGAAGATAGGTAGTCTAGCTACAGCATTCAGAGACAGCTGGGGGAGGGTTACGTGAAACAAGTCAAGTACTTCGGCTAAGAAATCCACAGCCGGGAGGCCCAAGCCTGCTTCGAAAAAAGCTCGAACACTACAAACTTCTCCGGGTCTCGGTGATGAATTGATTCTTTTGCCCGCTTCCGAATCATAACCCCATCACTAATATTTCCCCCCGCTGTGATTGCCAAAGATTCTTTCTTGCAGGTAGACGGCCCCAACTCAAAAGATTGATCTAAGTACTTGGTTGAGGGTGGGCACAGACCTTGGACATCGGGAATTTGGGGATTTTTTCCCTTTGCCGCCATGGAAGTTGTCGCCTGCATCGAAGGCGTCGCCGCCACTGTTGCCGCTGCCGCCGCCGCAGCCGCTTGTTGACGAGCCAAGGTCGAAGGAGGTGCAGAGCCTTTGGTCTTCGCCATCGCAATGGCTGGATCGATCTGAGAGAGTGGAGACTAGGGCTCAAGAACTCAAAAGCTAGGGCTCAAGAACTCAAAAGGCTAAAAAAGCTTTCGACTGAGAAGAAGCAGTGAAAAGGTAATCGGGTAAGTTTTGAGGCTCTTTATTTATAGCCTAATCTTTCCGTTTGTTACCGTTTGGGGTCTGCCCTTTCGCATTCCCGCCTGTTATTTTCCTCCGAAATAACGCCTCCTATAGCTGCCGTTAGGAACAGAAACTAACGGCTATTTTTTCTAAGTCTAAAAAGACTTTCAAACTTCCTGAGTCAGTTCTAAGATAGTTCGAAAGGTAATTACCTTATGACTGATTCGAAGTTCTTATCTCCATGCATTTCGGAGATAAAACAAAAATCAATAACCCCTATGATTGGTTATCTTTTCTTTCCGTATACTGCTCTCCTAACGTTACAGGTCGAACGGAGAAGCGTATTCGAGGGGCTACTGTTGGGGGAAAATATCTCATCTTCGGGGTTATTGCCGAAGCAGCATAAAGACAGTCAACCAGTTCGAAGATTGTCCGAAGACCATCTTCGAAGATGCCCAGAACCTTGTTCGAAGTCCGAAGACAAGCATTGGTTCGAAGTATATCTTCGAACCAAAGCCCTTCAGGATCTTTTCTGCCAGCTAAGATGGAAGACTATCTTCTATCTTATTAGATTAGTCTTTTACCATTTTAGCCCTATTAAGGAAACCGAATAGTTTCCTTAATGTCGGTTGTAATAGAGGGGTAAATAGGTCTTTTCCTTAATGTTTAGGCCTATAAATACCCCCCATTTCACCCTGTAATAGGGACCGATTACAAGTGAATCAATACACACTTTCGAACTATTCTAAGCTATTATCCTTTCGGAGGCTTAGAACAGTTTGCTTCACAAACACTTCGTTTGTTAGTTTCTTTTCTACAGAAACCTGTTAGCGTAATCTTTTACGCCAACAGCACCAATCACATGACTAGAGATAAAATAATGCTCATGTCTTTTGAACCAAATAAAAGAAATCATGAGACCATTATATTTGGTGATAATGGAAAAGGAGAGGTAATGGGTATCATCCTATTATGCTTGATAGAAATGGGAAGTTTCTAAGTTTAACAACAATAAAAAGTACTATGAATGACAAAATTGCTTCACCGGCTAGGAGTTCGTACTCTTTTGATTCTCCTAGGTCAACGACACCGATTAAGGAAGAGGAAAATACATGTCCTTCACAAGTATCCCCGATAAGCTAGAATGTCCTTCATCGTAGTAGCCATGCAAATGTCAATGTGGGCAGCAATAGCATCACAATGACTGATGAAGATTCCTTGAGTAAGGCAATGAGATGTGCTTCTGCACGTAATTTGGATTCCCTGAAAAAGGAAAAATTGGTGTGTGATTCTCCTCCAACCCCTCATTCAGAAGGTAAATGATCATTTTTTATTATGTATTTACCTAATGATAGGATTGCTTCTAATCTTACTATACTAGGAGTTTTTCTTTGGGTGATCAAAATAGAGATGCTGATATATCTATTAAAATTATAAACATATTGAGCTAGATAGATCAAAATTGACCCCTAGTTCAAAAGGTCCTCTACAAAAAAACTAATAAACAAGTCTGTTTTGAAGACACTCCCCTTAGTGCTAGTGATGATGAGGATACCGAAACTGACGGTATCCTACTCGCTCACTTAGTGAAGGAAGTTTCAGAGGTGAGTTCATATGAAGCAGAACTAAATAGCACAATCTATGATTTGATTGTCTCTACTAGAAAATCTAAATCTAGTAAAAAGAAAGGACACAAAGTATATTCTGTTGTTTTAAGATCCTCTAAATCAATGAAACCATGAAAGGTATTTTTTTGGAATAGAAAAGGTCTTTCAGACTTGACTAAATATCGGTATATCGCTGATTCTATAAAGGATTACAATTAGGACTTTATTGCACTTTTGGAAACAAGGAAGAATGACATGTCAAAGACGCGTCTAAATCACCTATATAGGGGAGCATATTTTGTTTCACAATGTCTTTATCCTCGTGGTAGGTCAGGGCGTATTATTCTTGGAATAAATACTTCTGTTTTTGATTTGTTCTCAATTGTCGAGGGAGAATTTTATGTAAAATTCCATCTGATTGGTAAGCAGGACAAATTTAAATGGAACCTTATTGTGGTTTATGTATCGACACAAGATGTCTTCAAAGCTAGTTTTTATCGGGGTTAGTGCATGCTTGCCATCAGAACTTGCTCCCTACTCTAAGAGACTTTAATATTCTATAGAGTAGGATGGAAAAAATAATGATAGATATAACGATGGTTGGCCTTTTCACGTTAACGTTGTAAATGATAGCTTTGATTTAGGAGAGATTGCTTTAATGGGAAGACAATTTACTTAGGCAAATTTGCTTTTATATCCTACTTTTGAGAAATTAGATAGAGTTCTAATGACAACAAAGTGGGAATCAAAGTATCCATTGGACTCTGTTCATGCCCTAGACAGAAGTGTATCAAATCATACACCATTATTACTTGATACTAGTTCATTGGCTTTTATTAGGAACCAAAAGCAATTCAAATTAGAACTTGTTTGGTTCTCACGGGATGATTTTTGTGACCTTGTTGTTAGCATCTAGAACAAACTAGATAAAGGCCGCAACTTGGTTAAACGAATTGAGTTCCTTAAGAAGACATCTAAGGGGTTGGGTGTCTCATACTAGCGGATCTTATAAGAAAGAGAAAGCCAATCTTCAAAAAAATGTTCATGAGTTAGACATTCTAGCAGATGTATGAGACCTAACTAGTTTTGATAGAGGGCTACTTACTCAATCTAGAGATAAATTGGCTAGACTTCTTTGAGAAGAGGAAATCAAATGATACCAAAGAGCAAAAGTGAACAATGTTTCACTAGGTGATAACAATAATAAAAATTTTCACATGATTGCCAATGGAAAACATATGAAAAAATCCTCGAGCAGAATGAAGGAAAGATAGAAGCAAATGTAGCTCTTAAATCCTACATTACCAATTTTTACAAAAAAAAATCTTTTTGTATCACCTGAGGATACTAACCTTACACTAAATGAATCTAGGATTGAGGATATATCTTAGGTCTTGAACACAGAGAATGAATTCCTCATAGAACTTTATTTTAGAATGAGGTTCGAGGCACGGTGTTTGCGATGGAACACAATAAGGCTCCTAGGACAGATGGTTTTCTTATGGAGTTTTATCAAAAGTTTTGGGATATCATCAAGGAGGATTTGATGAATCTGTTCAGGGAATTCATGCAGGAGATATACCATTGTTTAGTCTCAATTTTTAGGTTATTACACTCCTACCAAAAGTTCATGAGGCTAATCAAATAGAACAATATTGGCCAATTTGTCTGCTAAATGTCAGCTATAAATTTTTACAAAATTTGCCACAAATAGAATTAATTCTATGGTTGACGATGTTGTGAGTTCTGCATAAACTGCATTCATGTGAGGACATAATATTCTTGAAGGAGAGGTCATCTTACATGAAACAATACATGGATTGTATTGCAAAAGGATGAATGGTGTGCTTTTCAAAGTTAAATGGACTTTCTTGTTAAAAACTCTACGTATGAAAGGTTTTTCTCCCAAGTGTATTTCTTGAATTGAATCCTTCGTATCGGGAGGAAGTGTATCAGTAAAGGTTAATGATGAAGTCGGTCATTTCTTTTAGACAAAGAAAGTATTATGACAAGTTGACCCATTATCACTTATTTTATTCAATATCATAGTTGACATGTTGGTAGTCCTAATCAACAGAGCCAAAATAGATGAGCAAATTAAAGGAGTAACATCACATTTAATCGACAGTGGGCTCTCTATTTTACAATATGTTGATGGTACAATTCTTTTTATGGAACATGACCTACAAGAAGGTTGTAACTTGAAATTATTGCTTTATGCTTTTGAACAACTATCAAGTCTCGAGATCAACTTCTATAAAATCGAACTTTATTGTTTCGATGAGACTAAAGCATCCAAAAAACATTACAATGACCTATTTGGATGTTCCTATAAAAAATTTTCATTTTGATATTTGGGTATTCCCATTCATTATAGAAAACTAAGAAATGAAGATTGGAAAGAGGTAGAGAAATGATTTCAGAAACATATTAGTAGTTGGAAAGGAAAACTCTTATCCTCCGAAGGATGGCTTACATTGATTAATTCAGTGCTTAATGGCCTCCCAATGTATATGTCTTTTTTTGCAATACCAAGGAGCGTACTTAACAAACTGGACTATTTTCACTCTAGATTATTCTGGCAAAGTGATAATCAAAAGAAGAAATATCACCTTGTGAAATGGAATGTAGTATGTCAACCCAAGGAACAAGGGGGCTTAGGAATTAAAGACCCTATTAAAAATAGAGCCTTACTTAGTAAGTGGCTTTTCAAATTGCTTACTTCTAATGGAGTTTGGCAACAATTGATATGCAACAAATATTTGAATTCTAAACCCCTTTCACACGCTCAGTTTAAAATTGAGGACTCACAATTCTAGGGCAGTCTTATGTAAGTAAAAATGACATTTTCTCTGTTTCGGGTCTTCTACAATTAAAGATGGATCCCAAGTTAGGTTTTGGAAAGACAAATGGTTGAAAATGGAAACTTGTGGGAGCAATATCCTTATCTTTATATAATATTGTTAGCCACAAGCAGGTTACTTTCGCAGAGGCTTATCAAAATAACCCTCCAATTTTTTCATGAAGAGATCTAATCAGATCAAAATTAGTGGCATTGAATAATTTATTGATACGCATCGCTAACATAAACCTCTCTCATGAAAAAGATATATTTTACTAGAACTTGACTCAAAATGGGGAGTTTTCAGTGAAGTCCCTTTACCTAGCCCTTATACATAGTGATGTTCCTAACCTTAATAAAAGTATTTGAAAACTAAATATGTTTCATAAAGTCAAGATTTTTACGTGGTATTTGCGTTGTGGTGTGGTGTTAACTAAGGATAATCTAAAAAAGAAACTATCAAGGCAGCAAGAATTGTTGCTTTTGTAACAAAGAAGAGACAATTAAACATTTGTTTATGAATGTCGCATCGCCTTTTCTGTGTGAGCTATTATTCAAGTAGCTTTAGGACTTCATCCACCAAGTAGTGTATCTCATATGTTTGATGATTGGATTCAGGGAATCTAGAGTGATCGCCACTTGCTGGTCGCTTTGCTTATGCAGAAATGATATGATCTTTAACAAAAAAAATCATTTCCTCTCTTTTACGGGTCATATTTTTACTAATTCATTAGCTCTATTCATGGTTCATCCTTCAGAATTCTAGCTCATGGGGCTTCATTATCGTGGCTTGTCAACAGTTAGAGAAGATGGTCAGATAGTGTTTTACCTAGGAGCATGGATGCCGATTTAGTCTTCAGATTGATGGTCCTTAATACTTCCTTTAGTTCCTTATGTTTTGTTAGTTAAATTTGTGTGTGTGCATTTTTGGCTATGTGCATCTTATTTATGTAGAAGCCAAAAGTATATTAAGGACAGTTATATTGCCTTTACGTGACTGACTGATTTTAATAAAGCTTCCATTATAAAAAATCAATTTCAAATGTCTTGTTCGTTGAATCATTAAGTTATATTTTACTTTTAGTTTCTCAATTATGTGAAATTGGTTATAACTGTCTTTTTTCTAATGACTGTGTGACTGTTTTAAGAAGTGATAATTTCATAGTCTTTACGGGTAGGTTGAAGGGAAAACTTTATTTTGTGAACTTTGCACTAGATAAAATTGAACATAAAACTTGCTTGGTGGATAAACAAATGTCTTGTTAGTTAAATCATTAAGTTGTATTTTACTTTTAGTTTCTCAATTATGTGAAATTGGTTATAACTGTCTTTTTTCTAATGATTGTGTGACTGTTTTAAGAAGTGATAATTTCATAGTCTTTATGGGTAGGTTGAAGGGAAAACTTTATTTTGTCAACTTTGCACTAGATAAAATTGAACATAAAACTTGCTTGGTGGATAAAACTAGTATGGATTGGTTATGATATCGTCGACTAACTCATGTTGGGATGAGGAACTTGTTAAATGTTTTAAAGGGAACACATCTTATGACTAATCAATATTGTATTTAAGAAAGGCATGTTGTGTAGTGTTTGTCAAGTCGGTAAACAAGTTGAAGTACCCAACATCGCCAAGATCATTATGAAGACAAGAAGACCACTAGAGCTTCTACATATGGATCTTATGGATCTCTTTGGACCAGTTGCCTACTGAGTATTGACGGTAACAAATACAATTTAGTTATTGTTGATGACTAGTATCATTTTACTTAGGTGTTCTTTTTGTATGATAAGAGTGAAACACAAAGTGTGTTTAAAAGTTTTGTAAGAAGAATCCAAAATGACAATGAAGTCAAGATCAAAAAAAGTAAGAAATGAGAATGAGAATAAGTTCAAATAAATCTATCCTGCTGCCAACAGTCTTTCTTAGGAATTCTATTGATCCTCCCCTCCTGATTCTCGTACAATATTGTTGCGACATCAGTTCTCCATCTTGGCAGCGCTTGATTTGAATTGTTGCGACGCACATATCTCAGTAGGTTTTTGTTCTAGAACTGTCTCAAATTGTTGCAACAAGTGATTCATATTGTTGCACTGCATGTTAATAGATTTCATCTTGTGTCTGCTCTTTGTTAAGTTTGTTCGAACAGAATGTATGTGTTCACATACTGAATTCAAGAATACGTACTCAAGATGCAACTCTGGGGATGGCGAAAGCACATTGCCAGTGTGCTTGGAAGACATACAAGGGATCTGTTTGACAAACTTTCGACAGCTACAACTACTAGTACAGACAAGAATCTGATACTCTCCTAAATGGTCCAATCTAGTGCTCCCTTAAACGATCTAGATTCTAGCTCCGGATTGAGTACTCAGTAGATACAGAATCTTAAAACAAACTATATTCTAGAAGTTGAAGAGGCTGTTTGGATTTGAACTTGCAACTTTCTAAAATTAGTCTGCAGTAGGCCTCAGCTAGTGTACTAACAGTGTGGATCCAGGAGGGTGTTAACAATTTGGCAGATTTGTGTGAAAACATGCTTAATCATTGGTAATGTCTAGACCACAGCAGCAGCAAGGTGAGCACGCCTGTTTTGAACAAACTGTCGCCGGAAGTGATCAAACTCTCCACTTTTGATAGCATCTCGTATCGACCGGAAAAAGAGAAGGTAATGATGGGTATTATGTCTGCAAATTTGGTAAAAGCAAATATGTTAATCACTCAGAATATTATAAATGAACCAAACGCACTGCTGAATTTTTTGGCTTACATCTCCAGTAGGATCTGAGCCAACATCTCATGGACATTGAGCAAATGATTGAGGTAAGCACGAGTATGGTTCTGGCATGTGAAACAGCTACAGCTATCAACTATCCTTGACGTATCCTTCCTGAACAAACATATCCAAAAATCTTAGTCACTTATCACAATCAGCAGATCAAATATTCCAGATGTAAAATCCTTCACTATCTCTCAAGAAACGACAGCTCCAAGGGCATATTTGGGAGGCCCAAAATCTCAGGCCAAGACCATCGTCCATGGATGGGCCAGGGTTTCAGGTCTCCCAAACAGATAATTGGGCTCAATCAACAATGGATTAATAGTCACTCCTAGCACACATCATTGTAAACAAATGTACCTCAGAAGTCAGGGTTTCTACTTTTCAGGTGCAATTCAATTTCACTTGACTATCATGAATTAAAAAAAATCGACGATATGTCGATGTGTGAACCATATGCTCAATTCAAAAGGGGCTAGTGATGATTTTTTTCACTCTCCAACAGTGGCTTTCATGCAGTGTTCATGTAGACGCTAGGTGTTAGGGCCTCTTTGGATCCAGAGGCTAAAGCATAAGGAGCTAAAATTTAGTCACTTTTGAGGCTAAAAATACAAACAGCAAGGCTAAAAAAGGGTTAAAATTTTTTAGCCCATTAACCTCCAAGGTGGAGCTAAAGAGGGGCTAAAATTCCCCTTTTCCACCCATACCCCTACCATGCATGCATGCATGAAAAGCAAGAGCAATAAATGAGCGATATTTCAGTCATTATACACAAAAATAAATGTTTTAGCTCGTTTTTTAGCCCTTGGATCCAAACAAGGAGTGACTAAAATTTTAGCCACTTTTTTAGTCACTTTGCTTTAGCCCCTTGGATCTAAACAGGCCCTTAGTCGGGCGGCGACCTAGCGCCTAGATCCACCTAGGTGGCGCCTAGGTTGCGCCTAGACAGCGCCTAGGTTCGCCCATGTTTTCTTCTTTTTTTTATAATTTTTCAGGTGTGATTTGCGTTCTCTCAATCTCCCAGGCATTCATCTGTTTTCAAGGCAATGAAGGCATACTCTCCTAGGCGCCAGCCAGTCCCAGTCTCCAAGGCGCTACTTCTGTTTTCAATGCAACCTCCAGTTCCCAGGTGCCCTTTCCCACTCCCTTTTCTCCTCCCAGAATCCCAGTGCCAGCCTGTTCCCCTCCCATTCTCTTCCCTCCGATCCACTGCCCCTCCCCTTCTCTTTTGGTGTTCCCCTCCTAGGCGGCCAACGGCTCCCACTGCGCCTACCACCACCTTACGCCAATAAATACTATTAAAAATTTGATATTATATCATTATTTTTATGATGCTATATTGCTATTACTATTTAAAATTTACTATGTAT
The DNA here is from genome assembly GCA_019279435.1 of Zizania palustris. Classification (NCBI taxonomy): domain Eukaryota; kingdom Viridiplantae; phylum Streptophyta; class Magnoliopsida; order Poales; family Poaceae; genus Zizania; species Zizania palustris. The sequence continues at coordinate 95,991,415 of JAAALK010000080.1, forward strand.
TAATATTTTTCCATAAAGACGGGTAATCCCCGCTATGAAGATGGGTCAATTTGAGCGCCACACCCTGTCTTAGGAGATGCAAGCACGTCGAGAGGCAGGGTTATGCTACAACTTGTGATGAAAAGTTCAGCCCATCTCACAAATGCAAGCGGTTATTCTGGTTATGTGCTCCGTTCGCTGGTGATGATGCTAAAGATGGTCTAGATGGTTCAGATACGACAAACAACCACAGGATTTCTCTACGCAATTGCCAAAGTACAACTGCATGATTCTGAGACGATGCAGTTGGCGATATATGTCAATGGGACCTTGTCACTCTTATAGACATGGGCTCTACGCATAACTTTCTTTCAAAGACGGTTGCTGCTACTACTAGACTCCATCTTCGTCCTTGTTTTGGCACTCGAGTTTGCAAGGCCAATAGCGACAATGTCACATGCAACGGGATAACCAATAATGTTGAATTGGCGGTCACTAGCAACATCTTTCCATAGTTGTCATGACATCGCCTAATCATCAATTAGGCGATGATTAGGAGTCGAGGCGGTTGCCAGCGGACACCACGGCCAACAACTCACCATAAGCTAGTGTGGCATCTGCCTCAAGCCATATGGCATTCGCCTAGGGCTGATAGTATGACTTGAGACTCATGAGCAAGCTCGGGATCGGCCAAGCCGAACCGAACCTACCACGGCTCGCAACCTCCGCAAGCCAAACTCGAGCCGAGCTAGTGGGCTCAGTAACTAGCCAAGTCAAGCCGGGTTGTCTTGCGAGCAGCTCGACAGCTCAATCAGTGGGGGACGACCCATGACTGCCGGTATAGGAGAAGCACAACCACAATACGCCTATAGTAAAGCCACTTAGGGCACGCACGGGCAAGGCACGAGGCACCCCATCTACACGACTGCTGCCTGTTGGCCTAGACCCTGGTTCCCCGCTGGTCGTCTCCCAAATCGGCGCCCAAACTCTGAACTAGCCGACTCCCAATTGCATTCCTATTGCCCCATCTTGAATCTCCCATTCTCCTGTTGTGCAGTGTCCCTACTCCCACACTCTAGTCGGCGTACTAGCACTAGTGGCACAGCAGCACCTCCGCCAATCCTGGCAGCAGCAGTCCGCCAACTGGCAAGAGTGCCCGATCACCCCAAGACCCTAAGGCCCTAATAGGGCACAACCTCATAGGCAACAACAGATTGTTCCAAATCTGATTTGTAATATTTCAATGTTCACCAATGTTTATATCTTTTGGTCTTTTGTACAACATAAGAAGAGTAGAAGACAATTGGTGAAATTTTCACTATGAAACCGGAACAACGATCAAATGTGGCATAGATCTCAGATTTTGAAACATTAGTTATTATTATGTAATGATGACTCATGAGCTAATTTTTAGTTTTGTACTCCATTACAATTTACTATCTACTTTCTACTTTGTAAGTGTCTAATGAAAGCGATGAGGAAGAAAATTCCTTTGATAGGAATGATGATATGTCGAAGGAATCATTGTCAAATGAGGGAGGAATGAGACTCTATTGGTATCTCCGATGATGGATTGAACCATCCAAAGTCCAAGAAACAAAAAGGGGTCAATCTTGGCAAGCGGTTTCGATCATCTTCACAAGTATGGAACAACTTTGAGAAGATCATAATACCATCTACGACAAAGAAAGACGGATTTGTTTTGAAGGCAAAGTGTTTGTACTGCAAGAAATTGTATTCTTACACTCAAAAATTAAACACTTCTCATCTTGGAAGACATATAAAGAAGTGTGGTGTCTACTTGAGCAAGATGGCTAAGAAACAACATCAAACAGTTCTAAACTATGCTCCATATGAAATAGGTGATTATGATCTTCCTATTGTGGTTTCTCCTAGTGAGTACAATCATGATGAAATTCAAAAATTAATGGCTAAGATGATAATAGTTAATGAGTATCCAATATCCATTTAGGATGGTAGAACATACATGGTTTAACATTATGATGAAATATTTAAATCCCGCTTACCAATTTACTAGCAGAAAGACCATAAGAAATGAATGTATGTGCCTTTTGAGTCTAAGAAAGAAACCCTTGCAAAGATCCTTAGAGGAGTAGATAGCATAAGTTTGACTACTGATTTCTGGACATCTAACTAAACACTTTCCTATATGTGTTTGGTTGCACACTATATTGATAAAAAATTGAATATGCAATGTCGTGTGCTGAATTTTATTGAGTTGGACCCCTCACACTTGATTTGTGATAGCACAAGTTGTGTTTGAATGTGTTACGACATGGAAGAGAGAGAATAAAATCATCTTAATTACTCTAGATAATGCTTCCAATAATGATGTTATTGTACACATGGTTCTTAAGGCGCCGCCTAGGCATCCGAGCGAGCTGTGAAGCTGGGTGTCAAGCTCGCCTTAGAAGAATGTCGTATGGCGTCCGCCTGAGGCACTGGGCGTGGGCTGGACGCCTAGCGACCTAGAGCGAGCGCCATACATGCACTTGGCACACATGCGCACGAAAAGTCGTGGTGCGGGATGCAACACGGGAAGTCAGGATGCAGCGCGAGAAGGAAAGGTAAAATCCTAAAAGGAGTAAAGGACTGTGCGCGCACACAATAAAGAGGAAAGAGAGGGAAGAGAGCTCCAAAGTAGAGGGAACAGGCGATGATGCCAGCAGCTGTCGACGTCCTCTCTAGCGGCAGCACGTGGATGGTGGCCAACGTCTTCTCCATCTGCGCCCAGCGTTCTCTCCATGTTATGCGTAGACAGTAGAGATCGAATGGGGTAGGAGTGGGTGGAAGGAGGCCTCGGCTTTGAGGACTTAGCCTGAGGTCGCCTCATGATGGAGATCAATACACATAGAGAAGAGAAAGGGGATGAGAGGCGGAGGAGATGAGAAATGAGAACTAAATCTGATTGCTTTATTCCTCATAGATGATACTATATATATGAGTTCTTATTACAAGGAAACTGCTAATAAAAGGAATCCCATCTGCTAATAGCAGGAAAGTCTTAACTAGGCAAGCAGAGTAATCAGCTGCAACAAATCTGGCCTGCTAGGCTACACAGCCTGGCTGCTACAGGCCGCTTACCCTTGCGCTGATAGACTATCACAACCCTAACATCTCTCCCATCCTTCGAAAACAGCTCATCCTCGAGCTGAAAGCCAGGATAATGTCAACAGCACTCCTCAACATCCATCCAGGACGCATCGTCCAGTGACAACCCCTCCCACTGCAGAAGTACTTGTGGAATACCACGGCAATGCGACCACGAATAGCCTTGCTTGGTGAGGGTGTCGCACGTCCATCTATCAGTGCTGGTAGTGCTGGAATTGAATCTGGAGGAGTTCCATGAAACGACTTCAGCAGTCCAACATGAAAAGCATCATGAATACGAGCAGCTGGTGGCAAACAGAGGCGATATGCCACGTCACCTATCTTCTCTATGACCCGATATGGACCATAGAAACAAGGAGCCAACTTGCCACGTCGGTAACCAGGGAGTGAGATTACTTGCCGGTGCAGGAGTCGAACCCAAACCCAATCTCCAACCCGAAACAAGATTGTGCGATGCTTAGCATCATGATAAAGCTTCGCATAGTCCTGTACTTGGAGGAGACGTTCGCGAATATCGCTGAGAAATTCATCCCTCTCCTGCAATGTCTGTTCTACGGCTGGAACTCTTGTGGTGCCTTGGTCGTATGTACGGAGTGAAGGGGGAGACCGTCCATACACAACATGAAAAGGTGTGGACCGAAGGGAAGTCTGAAAGGTCGTGTTAAAACAATATTCTGCCCAGGGAAGCCAACGCAGCCACTATTTAGGCCTGTCACAGTGAGGCAGCAAAGGTACATGCCAATCACCCTATTCGCCACTTCAGATTGCCCGCCGGTTTGTGGATGAAAGGTAGAACTGAGTAAAATCTTGATACCGGCAAGCCGAAATAATTCCTTCTAGAAAGTACTGGTAAACACTAGATCTCAGTCACTAACAATGGAGCTGGGAATGCCATGGAGACGAACTATTTCATCAAAAAAAACTTGGGCAACAGAGGTAGTCTTGTATGGGTGACCCAATGGTAGGAAGTGAGCATACTTGGAAAGACAGTCGACGACAGTGAGGATGACCATCTTACCATGAACACGAGGAAGACCTTCAATGAAATCCATGGATATGTCCTCCCAGACACGGTTCGGAATAGGCAGTGGTTGCAGCAGCCCTGTGGGATGTAGGTGTTCTGTTTTGTTTCGTTGACAAACTTCATATGCCCGCACAAAATTCTGGACAAGTTGTTTGGCATTTAGGATGGAAAAATCAGCACGTAGTCGATGTAGAGTGTGTTCAATCCCTTCATGACCAGTATGAGCCATAGTTAAAATAGCACGTAGATTGGGAGAAGTTGCTGAAATGAACACATGGCCTTTCTTTAACAGGAGGCCATCAACAAACGACCACGGAGCTTCCTATGACCCAGAAATTATGTTGTCCCGCAGTGAGCTCAAAATAGGATCAATATTGATTTCCTGGCGAATAGTGTCAAAGATTGCAAAACTTGGGCTAGATAGAGCCAGTAGTGCTGCATCACTCTGTTCATCCCTATGTGAGAGAGCGTCTACCACTGTATTGCTACGACCAGGTCTAAATTCCACTGAAAAATCAAAACCCATCAATTTGCTCACCCAACGGTGTTGCGGAATGGAGAGACGTTAATCCAGGAGATATTTCAGACTGTGATGGTCAATATTGATGCAGAATTGACGACCCCATAGATATGCTCTCCAATGGCGGACTGCTTGAACCAATCCAATAAGTTCCCACTCATATACTGCAAGACTAGTGTGTCGTGGAGCTAAAGAATGGCTGAAAAAGGCCAATGCACCAGTACCTTGGTGCAGAACTGCTCCCACGCCCACGCCTGATGCATCACACTCAACAACAAAGGATATGTTGAAGTCAGGGAGTTGCGGTATTGGTGCTGTCGAGAGTGCTTGCTTCAGCTTATGGAATGCCACATCCGCTTCAGGGGACCACTTAAAAGCTTCCCACTTGAGCAAGGTTGTCAATGGTGCTACAATTATGTCGTAATTATGTATGAATTTATGGTAATAGCTAGCAAGACCCAGGAAGGATCGAACCATGCGAGCAAAACGTGGCAATGGCCATTCCTTGATAGCTCTAACTTTTTGGTCATCCATGGCCACACCATCTGTTGATACAACATGACCCAAATAACCTACTTGCCTCTCACCAAAATTGCACTTAGATTTCTTCAGCACAAGCCGATTGGCGCGAAGAGCACAAAGGACAACACGGAGATGCTGAAGATGTTCAGACCATGTTTGGCTGTATATAAGTATGTCGTCGAAGAAGACAAGCACAAAACGACAGAGAAAAGTAGCCAGCACAGAATTCATTAAAGGTTGGAATGTAGCAGGAGCATTCGTGAGACCGAAAGGCATGACTAGGAACTCAAAATTGTTAAGGCCCATATATCATCTAAGTCATCTAGGCCCATCTCATGGCTATATATATATATACATCCACCTTAATGGTGTGATTATCTTCTCTCTAATCAAGGTTAGTAACATGGTATCAAGAGCTAGGGTTAGGGTTAGGGATCTCTAATCCCGATCTGTTTTTTCCCCTGTTTCCACCTCCACCTTGTCTCCCCGAGCCGCCGTCGCGGCTCCTCTCCCTACCGCCGTTGCAGCCCATCCGGCCGCCGTCGCGGCTCCTCTCCCGTCCGCCGTCGCGGCTCCTTTCCCAGTCGCCGTCGCGGCGCCTCCGACACGTCGCGGGCTGTCCCGTCGAGACCTGCTTCTGCCTCGGCCTGCTCCTGCCTTGCCGTCGCGGGATGCTCCTGCCTCGCCGTCGCGGTCGTCCAGCCACCGTCGGGTCTCGTCGTCGCGACTGTTGCGCGCCCCAAGCCGGCCCCCGCTGCTGCTGCGTGCCCTCCAGCTGTTGTTCTATTTTTCATCTGTTATGTGTTCTCTTTTTTTGTGGTTGCCATGACTCAATCTAGTGCTATTGCCATCCCTATCAAACTCGATGGTCACAATTATCGAGAATGGGCTTTTTCTGCGAAAACTGTGTTGAGAGGTTATGCCCTTGCATCTCACTTGACCGATGCTCCTCCTATTGATAAGTCAACAGATGGTTCTGGTGCTGCAGAAATCAAGACCCGGCAGAATAATGATGGCAGAGTTATGAGTGCCATTGTCACAAGTATGGAGTCCTTGATTATGAGTCTTGAGCATCACAAGACTGCTAAGGAGATGTGGGATTATTTGCAGCGCCAGTATGTTCAGAATAATGGTGCTCTGCTACATACTCTCATGACAGGACTTCATGGTCTTCAGCAGAATGATCTCTCCATAGATGAGTACTACAATGCCTTTGATCGCTTGATGAGACCATTGCCCTCCATGGTTCCTCAGTGCACTAGGGGATGTTCAGGCTGTTGTGATCAGAAGAACAAGTTCATTGAGAAGTTTCTTATGTATCAGTTTTGTCATGGTCTCAGATCAGACTTTGAGTCTATCCGTATGCAACAGCTCAGTAACCCTATCACTCCATCCATTGCTGATGTTTTGTCTGCCTTGATTGCTGAAGAGACCCGTCTTCATTCACTTGCGTCTGCTCCAATATCAGTGCCCCACAGTGTACTTGCAGCATCTTAGAGGTCCAACCCAGCTACAGGTGGCTCTTCTGAGGGTACTCTGTGTGACCATTGCAAGAAGACTAATCATCGTTCGGAGAACTGCTTTGTTCGGTATCCAGAGAAGTTGGCTGAGTATCGTGCACGCCGTGCTCGTGGGCGTAGTACCTCCAAAGGTTCCGTGTCCATTGCTGTTGCCTCCCCTGTCAGTGCTGCTCAGTCATCTTGGGTTCTTGATTCAGGAGCTTCTTTTCATGTGACATCTGATCAATCTCAGTTGGTTGCTTGCAAGCCGATCACTGATGGTGCTTCTGTTCAGACAGTTGATGGTACATCTTGCCATATTACTCATCAGGGTTCACTTTGCAATTCTCGGTTTTTTGTACCTAATGTTTCCTTTGTACCACAGTTGTCCATGAACCTTCTTTCAGTAGGTCAAGTCACAGACCATAATTGTTTTGTTGGATTTGATGACTCATCTTGTTTTATTCAGGATCGTCGAAGCGGGATTGTGATTGGGACTGGCCATCGCCGTAGAGGTGCCCCTAGCCTCTATGTTTTGGACACCTTGAGGCTTCCTTCTTCCGCTGCTTCTACCGCTCAGGTGTCATCCGTTGCATCGTCACCTACCTCTTCCTTCGCCAAGTGGCATCATCGTCTTGGTCATCTATGTGGGTCTCGGTTATCTACATTAATAAATAAAGGTTGTTTAGGTCCTACATCTATTGAGTCTAGTTTTCATTGTAAGGGTTGCAAGCTTGGCAAACAGATACAACTTTCATATCCCTCTAGTACTTCCTATTCTGTTAGACCTTTTGATCTTGTTTATTCCGATGTATGGGGTCTTGCCCCCTTTGTTACAAAGGGTGGTCATAAGTTTTATGTCATTTTTATTGATGATCATTCTCGATATACTTGGATTTATTTTATGAAACACCGTTCTCAATTGTGTTCCATTTACCAGTCTTTTGCTTGCATGGTTCATACTCAGTTCTCTACCTCCATCAAAATTTTTCGCTCTGACTCTGGTGGTGAGTATTTATCTGATCCTTTTCGCCTAGTTCTTGACCGCTGAAGGCACCCTTGCTCAGCTCTCATGTCCTGGTGCCCATGCTCAGAATGGTGTTGCTGAACGCAAACATCGCCATCTCATAGAGACTGCTCGCACCCTTTTGATTGCCTCTTTTGTTCCTTCGCATTTCTGGGGCGAAGCTGCTTCCACTGTTGTTTATCTCATTAACCGACAACCTTCATCCAAACTGTCTGGCAAGAGCCCCAGTGAAGTCCTTTTTGGTACTCCTCCTAGGTATGATCATCTCCGGGTGTTTGGGTGTACGTGCTATGTTCTGCTTGCACCTCGTGAGCGAACTAAGTTGACAGCCCAATCTGTTGAGTGTGTTTTTCTAGGATATAGTCCTGAGCATAAGGGTTATCGTTGTTATGATCCTTCTTCTCATCGCATACGTATCTCTCATGATGTGACTTTTGATGAGAATCATCCCTTCTTTTATAACCAGTCTACCCAGTCATCCTATTCTCCCACAGAGTTCACATCGTTTATGTGTCTCCCTCCACCCAACGACCCTTCCCCACCCACCACAGTTGCACCTCCACATTCTAAACCACCCATCATACATGTTTACACTCGTCGTCCCACTAATTCCATAGAGTCTCCATCGAATCCTAACTCGGCCAATACTAATGTGCTTGTTTCTGATGACTCTAACATACTTGATGAGTCACATGCTATCTCTGATGAGTCACAGGTTGGTTCGAGATACAATCTACGAGATCGTGCTACTATTGAGCCTCCTAACAGATTGGGTTTCCCATGTGTAAGTGTCATCGTTGATGAGCCATCCACTTATCAAGAAGCTTCTAGTAGTCTGGAATGGCAACTTGCTATGTCTGAAGAGCTTGCTGCCCTAGATCGTACTAGCACTTGGGATATTGTTCCATTACCCTCACATGCAGTACCAATTACATGCAAATGGGTGTTCAAAATTAAGACCAAGTCAGATGGCACTATTGAGAGATATAAAGTTCGTCTTGTTGCTAGAGGTTTTCAGCAGACTCAGGGTGTGGATTATGATGAGACCTTTGCTCGTGTTGCCCACATGACTATTGTTCGTACTCTGATTGTCGTAGCTGCTACTTGTTCTTGGACTATATCTCAGATGGACGTCAAAAATGCTTTTCTTCATGGTGACTTGCATGAGGAAGTTTATATGCAACCACCCCCGGACATTGATGTACCCTCTGGACATGTTTGTCATCTTCGTCGTGCTTTATATGGTCTTAAACAAGCTCCACGTGCTTGGTTTGAGCGCTTTGTCACTGTGATAAGAGCTGCTGGTTTTTCTCCCAGTGGTCATGATCATGCCTTGTTTGTTCATCTCTCGTCACATGGACGCACTTTGCTTCTTTTGTATGTGGATGATATGTTGATAACGAGTGATGAAGGGGAACATATTTCTCAGGTGAAAAAGCAACTTAGTGAGTAATTTCTGATGTCTGACCTAGGCCCTCTCAGCTATTTCTTAGGGATTGAGGTTTTACATTCTGCCAAGGGCTATTATCTTTCTCAGTCCAAATATATTCGAGACCTTATTTCTCGTTCTGGAATTACTGATAATCGGACGGCTGTAACACCTATGGATCTTCATTTACAACTTCGTCCTACTGATGGCACACCTCTTGAGGATCCCTCTCGATATAGGCACATTGTGGGCAGTCTTGTTTATCTCACTGTTACCAGACCTGACATTGCTCACGCTGTCCATATTTTGAGTCAGTTTGTGAGTGCTCCTACTTCGGTTCATTTCGGCATTTACTTCGTGTGCTGCGATATTTACAAGGGACATCATCTCAATGTTTGTTTTATGCTCGTGATAGTCCGCTTCAGCTTCATGCTTACTCGGACTCCACTTGGGCGAGTGATCCGGTAGATCGTCGCTCTATCACTGGTTATTGCATTCTTCTTAGTTCTTCTCCTGTTACATGGAAGTCCAAGAAGCAGGCAGCGGTGTCTCGCTCCAGTACAGAGGCAGAACTTTGAGCACTTGCTACTACCACATCTGAGATTATATGGCTTCGATGGTTGTTGACAGATTTTGGTATTTCTTGTGTTGATCCTACACCTCTTCTCTGTGATAATACTGGAGCCATACAGATTGCTAAGAATTCTGTGAAGCATGATCTTACAAAGCACATTGGTGTTGATGCATCATTTACCCGGTCTCATTGTCATCAGAAGACTATTACTCTTCAGTGTGTGCCATCCGAATTACAAGTTACAGATTTCTTCACTAAAGCACAGACTCGAGAGCAACATCGGCTTCATTTGCTCAAACTCAGTGTTTCCGATCCACCTTGAGTTTGAGGGGGTGTTAAGGCCCATATATCATCTAAGTCATCTAGGCCCATCTCATGGCTATATATATATACATCCACCTTAATGGTGTGATTATCTTCTCTCTAATCGAGGTTAGTAACAAAAATGACCTTGATGAGTTTGAAACGTTGTTTTTGAAATATCCTCAGGATGCATTTGTACTTGATGGTAACCTAAGCGGAGGTCCAATTTGGAGAAAAATTTTGCACCATGTAATTCATCAAGTAACTCATCTACAATAGGAATTGGGAACTTATCTTTGTTTGTGACAGCGTTAAGTGCACGATAATCGACACAAAACCTCCATGAACCGTCGTGCATGCGCACAAGCAGCACCGGAGAAGAAAATGGTGAGGTGCTTGGTCTTATAATACCCTGTTTTAACATTGCTGCACATTGAGATTCCAACTCATCTTTCTGCAATTAGGGATAACGGTAAGGACGGACTGCCACTGGTGTTGCGCCGGTCTTGAGAAAAATTGTGATCACAAGCACGTGCTGGTGGCAATCCTGTCGGCTCCGAAAATAAATCGGAGAATTCTGCCAAGAGAGGTTGCAACAAGGTCTCATCATTGATTATGGCACAAGAAGCAGGACGATCATCGAGGAGGCCATGGAATGACCTCACGGGTTCTCCTTCAAATGGCCATGCACATATTATTAAAGTTCTATAAGATCGACCCAAGAGATTGCAACCACGGTCCTCAATATTATATCCACTGCACAGAGATCCAATGCAAAGCAATCAATCAAAAATTATTCTCCCCCAATGCCAACACAGAGGCTACGACATAACCCCAAACTTGTGAGGCGGTCTCCATTTGCTACCACCACATGTAACCCTTGATGAACATGTTCCAATTTGAGGTTAAGATTATCAGCAATTTGTCCCTGAAAAAATTGTGAGTGGGGCCAGAATCTACCAACGCAACTAACGGCATTCCAACGATGCATACAGGTAGCCGCATGGTACTAGCACCGCCCACACCAGCCAGCGCATTGAGAGATATCTGTAGCTCTGATATTTCAGTGCTATCTTCAGGTGAAGTGTCCCACTCTGCTGTCTCATCATCATCACATTTGATATAGAATAGCCTAGCACACTTATGCCCCCGAACAAATTTCTCATCACAATTGTAACACAGCCCCTGCCGACGTCGTTCTTCCAATTCAGCAGGAGATAAACAACTGGCGTTGTGCTGGATTTGGTGTTGAGTCAGATGGCTGATTCACCACCAGACTAGTTGGAACACGGGAAATATGCTTGCCGGTAGCACTGTGTACCACTAGAGAGCTTCAGCATTTTTCTCTCGTACGCTTTAGCTAAACTCATAGCCTCCTGTAAGTTATTTGGCTTCTGCAATTCCACATCAATACCAATTTAATCCTGCAATCCAGCTACAAACAACTGCACCTGTTGCTGTCCACTAAGGGGTTCGCTGTCACGACTAGCCAGTGCCAAAAATCGCTCAATATATGCCTCCATGGAGCTTGTCTGTACTAGGCGTTTCAGTTCCCCAAGTGGATTGCTGCGAACAGGGGGACTGAACCGCACCAGACAGATTCTTGAAGCTTTCCCAACTAGGAGGTTCATGGTTCTTCTCATAGTGGAAGTACCATTCTTGTGCAGCATCGGTAAGATGGTATGTCGCTAACCACACTCGGTCACTGCCCATAGTGTGATGTCCTCTAAAAAATTGCTCGCAATGGTTCAACCAATTCAATGGTTCACCCTTGCCGCTAAACTTTGAAAACTACAATTTATAAAACCTTGGAACACTCCCTGTAGTCACTGTTTCTGTATTCTGCCCTGCACTTCCCAAAGTTTGAAGGAGTTGTTGCCAATCTGTTGGTGCAGCTAGGATTCCACTTCCTCGCAAACATGGAACACCGGTTGATGCTAATGCTGATGCTCCTCCTACGATCTGCTGCTCCAAGGTGGCAACACGAGTCATGGCCACAGCCACACTGTGACTGATGTCAGCCAAATCTACCTTAGAAGCCAACAACGACAGATTGTTGAGTATTATCGCCATATCCTGTTGAAGCTTCTTCAGCCCCTCGCCTCCAGCTGTTGATGATGACTGAGTTTCTTCAGACGTCGTATCCTCTGATACCAAGATGTTATGCGTAGACGGTAGAGATCGAATGGGGTAGGAGTGGGTGGAAGGAGGCCTCGGCTTTGAGGACATAGCCTGAGGTCGCCCCGTGATGGAGATCAGTACACACAGAGAAGAGAAAGAGGATGAGAGGCAGAGGAGATGAGAAATGAGAACTGAATCTGATTGCTTTATTCCTCATAGATGATACTATATATATGAGTTCTTATTACAAGGAAACTGCTAATAAAAGGAATTCCATCTGCTAATAACAGGAAAGTCTTAACTAGGCAAGCAGAGTAATCAGCTACAACAAATCTGGCCTGCTAAGCTACACAGCCTGCTAGTTGCGGGCATCCAGCCTGGCTGCTGCAGGCCGCTTACCCCTGCGCTGATAGACTATCCCAACCCTAACACTCCAGCTGTGGCTCCAAGCCTCCACCACTCCAGATTTGTTTCTGTTCTACTTCTGCACTTCTGCTGCCTTCGGCTCGACTCTTCACCCCTTCGGTCAGTGTTGTATTGTTGTGTTGTGCACTTGTGTTTTACTGTTGTAAACCGTAAAGCCTATAATACTTCTATATTGGATTGTTATACGTTGTATGAATGAGCATTGGATTGTTGTATGTTGTAATGGAAATTGACATTTAGGTATATGACCATTAGCTAATCCTTTTGTACTGCTGTGTTGTGTTGTGTGCTCTGTGGATTAGACAAGATTTGGCAAAGTTGATTTTCAGCCTTGTGGATGTCGAAAAGGAATTCAGAATAGCTTTAAGAGCAAATAGCTTTAAGACCAATCTGTGCCATTAAAGGCTGAAGTCTATTTGCAAGTATTTTGGTAATGATCTTAATTATAGAGTTAACCAGTGAGATTGGTCAAAAGTCATTTACCTTTTCAGGGCAATCATTTTTTGGGATCAAGGCAATATAGGGGTTGTTAACCAGACGTAGATCAGCAGAGTTTTCATAGAATGCCTGGCAGACTCTATGGATATCTTGTTTAATAATTAGCCGACACGTCTTATAAAAATGGTCATTGAATCCATCCGGCCCCGGGGCTTTGCTACGAGGCATGGAACATATGACTGCATCAATCTCAGAAGAGAAGGGGGATCCAAGTTGATCAAGGCCTGGAACCGAAGGGATGAGGTTAGCGAGATCAAATAACATGGGGTTGTGTACTGTTGATGCTTATCATGTGCTGATTCAAATGCCTATGATTTAAATGTTTTATAATCTATCTTTAATCACTTTAGTGGTGCCTTTTCAATTAGGACATCAGTTGTTATCAAGCTATATTATTTTTAGTGCTTGTGATCTCTTAGACTGTCAATTCACATCATATTCGATAGGAGAGTGATAGTGTTGATTTTATCTGGGATTGCGTTGTAGAAATTAGTTTGCTTTCACTTGAATCTTTGAGGAGCGTTAGATGTTTAAAGGGAAGGTCATCTATTCGAAAGAATTTGTTGAGGCGTCCATTCACAACCCCCCCCTTGATCGCTACTCTCGGTCATAGTTATTACGGTGGCGCGGCGAAGCATGGCGACCTACCACCTTCACAACTTTACAGCGCTTATGGCATGCGACGTAGCATCGCCATAGACACATCGGTGTGGCAATCAATATAGAAAAATAGCTTATGGATTTAGAAAATTATATAAACATATAAGTACTAAAATACTAAATTGCAAGTAACAATAGTAATATAGCATGATAATACAATATCAAGTTGCAATATTGTTATTTAGATACATTATCAGCTAAGAAATATATAATTAAAATTGTAAAAACATATTTTAAATGTTGTCTAATAAAATATTTAAAATTCAGTAAATAATTTGTTTATGGGTGTGTTTGGTTGAGCTGTGGCTGTGGAAAAAAGCTATTGTAGGCTATGAGCTGTGGAAAAGCTGTTGTGAGATGTCAGCTATGAGAAAGCTGAAAGTCGTTTGGCTGAAACAACTGTGAAGCTGCTTTGAGCTGAGCTGTGTAAAAAATTTAATTTATGAAATTTTGTATGGTTGTATGAAATTTGAAATGTCAATTTATGAAATTTTGTATGGTTGTATGAAATTTGAAATGTCAATTTACGAAATTTTATATGGTTGTATGAAATTTGAAATGTCAATTTATGAAATTCTGTATGGTTGTATGAAATTTGAATGTCAATTATGAATTTATGGTTGTATGAAATTTGAAATGTCAATTTATGAAATTTTGTATGGTATGAAATTTGAAATGTCAATTTATGAAAATTTGTATGGTTGTTGAAATTTAAAATGTCAATTTATGAAAATTTGTATGGTTGTATGAAATTTAAAATGTTAATTTATGAAAATTTGTATGGTTGTATGAAATTTGAAATGTCAATTTATAGAATTTTGTATGGTTGTATGAAATTTGAAATGTCAAATTATGAAATTTTGTATGGTTGCGAAGCCAAAAGCCAAAAGCCGCAGAAAGCAGGTCTGAAGGAGCTTTCACATTTTCACTGCACCAAAAGCTGCTTTTACTAAAAGCTGCTGGCTTGAAATATGCCCTTTGGTTTGGCTTTTGGCTTCTAGCAAGCAAAAGCCGCTCCCGGAAGCCAAACCAAAGGGACCCTATATAAATTTGACCAAAGTCCATTTAAATTCCAGTCCATTTAAAGCTCATTTCTAAACCCTAACCTTTCCCCCACTCCCCCTATCTCTCAGCTCCCTCACACTCTCCGGCCGCCAGATCCTTCTCCCCTCCTCTCCTCTCACTCTTCTCTCTCCCATCTTCTGCACCGACACACCTAGCCTCACCGCGCCGCACCCGACCGCACATGGTCATGCCGCTTCGCACTGGATCTAGCCTCTACCTTTCGTTCCCTCTCTATTTTGCACCGCTCTACCACCAGATCTAGCCGCCACTGCCTAGATCTGCTTGCCGTCGCCGCCGCCCTTCACTGTCGGTCCTACAGCGATATGGCGTCAATATATCGACGATATATTGACACCATAACAACTATGCTCTCGGTCCTACAGCGGGTACTGTTCACATGAACAATACATTACGGTACTATTCACCATTGGGCTTGGTGGCCCTGGTCCATAGCAGTACTGTTCCACCTTGGGCCTGATGGCCTTGGCCCATAACACATGACATACCGATATGTTGTTGCACGCAGATTAATCTTTGTAAAATCTCCGCCACTATTGTTGATTGTGTCATCCTGCATCTTTTTTTCAACCATGTCAATGGAGAAGATCATTGCAAAACCACCCATTGTAAGTTGGTAAATGTACCTATCATTTGATCATTTCAAAAGTACGATAAAAATCAAGAGGTTAACCAAGCTAATGAAAATAGAAGTACTACAAGAGAAAGATGAACGTGCATACATGGAGTCAAAGAGGTCGATACCAGCAGCTACACCCTCCAAGACTTCCTCTAGAAGAGAGAAGTACAGAAATGATGAAACTTGTTAGATAATGCAAGGGCTTCCTACATGTAACACTAGTTTTCTCACAGACAAAACTTGCTGAAAGGGCTACATGTAACACTAGTCCACTAGTGTAATATTAGCAAAGTAACCAAAACATGTGGCAAGGTGTATCGATGAAGAAGCCAAAAACAATGAATGGCATCTACATTAAAGCCATTAGGTCATAAACATCAACAGAACAAGCACAACCTAATCCAAAACTCCTGCCTACTGGATTAGAGACATCACAGCCACCTGAAAGACCAAGCATAGAGACAAGCTAGGTATAACTTTTGCGTGGATTTGTAAGAAACCTGATCAACTCACACGATAGCCAGTCGATGGCTTGATGCAGAAGCCAAAAACAACCGATAAACTCTATAGGTGAAAGTCATTGGGTCATAGACTAACAGTACAAATATGACCAAATCCAAATCTACTTTCTACTGGACAAGAAACATCAGAAGCACCTGGAAGACCAAGCCTAGAGACAAGCCGAGGTTTCTCCGGTGGCAAGCAATCCTGAAAAATAAAACAAAACAAATAGTTGCATACCAATGAAATAACACTCATCAATAAATTTACAAAATACATCTACAATGTGTGAAGCACAATGACATCTACTTGTTAACCGCAAGTATGAAGTACAATTGCCACTATCTAAATAACCAAATAAACCAATTGACACTACCTTCAAAAAACAGATTCCATAAAAATAGTTTGAAGCTTTGTCATGTTACATCAACAGGTTGATGTGACACTTGTCCAACATTGTTTAGTATGACTCTTTTTTTTAAGTACGTTTAGTATGACTTGTTGTCAGCATAAAAATTCATGAAGGTTAGTAATGCATTATTAGTTTTGTCTGACTTCACTTGGGCAGGTTTTCATATTAAATTGTCCATGTTAAATGTTTCCTTAACAAATGATCAGCAAATGCAAGAGAGGTATAGGAACAGCAACTTTGCACGCAAATCAACTAAAATTGATGAATAAAAAACATTCAAGCAACCTTCAGTAAATAAAAAAACAGATTGCTTGACAAGTAAACAATACCATAAGGGCATTATAACATAGATTGCACTTTCAGTAATTGGTAGGTAAAGAATGTTTCTCACCACTGCAGCATTGAGTATACTGCAACGTTCTTCAGCACTGTCTCCAAGGCCCAACCCACCAATCCAAAAACCTGCAACAAACTTTGCAACAAAAAGTTCAGTGGATGGAATGGAACAAATAATGGTCTCTGAGTAACTGAATTGACAAAGGAGCAAAATTGTGCAAAGGTTACACTCGTCCCAGGGATCAAGTATATAGGAAGTAAAACTGCTGAAAGTTAATGCTGTGAAATACTGAAATGATAAATAAAAATAACCTGACACATTCCGCTTTGACACCTCCGTAGCACATAGCTTTCGTTGTTCTATACTAGATCCACCCACAACTACACCTAAAGTATTTTCCCCAGCATCCTGAAAGCACAGGTCAAGCAAAATAAAAAAAATAGTAATCAAAAGCAATTGCACGAGCTTGACAGAGATATTCCATTTTTACATGCAAAAAAGAACATTAATATATTCACACATCAGAGGGAGAGAGAGAACAAGGTGGTATTAAAGAGAAATTGCATGGTATTTCTTACTCTTATAGTTTTGTAATGAGATGCTTGCAATGGATGCTTTTAGACTTGTAGCAACATGTCACTAAACCATTTAAGTAATTAGGTCTCCTAGACTTCAAATTAGTTTGGGAATTTTTAATGAGACAATTTGTTTTTTGGCTCTGCCACAGGACTCGAAAGGAAATCATAAAATCTTCTTGGTAAAAAACATATGCCTAAAAATTCTGCAAAAGAATTAAGCACCTCAGTTGAATATAGATTAACTCATACCGTGTCCAGAGCAATACATTCATCAAGCCAGCGCAATGTGCGCTCAACAGAGACTTTGTTCCGTTTCTCAGTAACCCAAGCTGGAACCTCATCTGCCAGACTTGCCCACAAATTAGGTTTCATGCAGGAAATCAATTCCATATAATCTGCCGGCTTAACCTGAACTTGTTTGGAGGAAGCTGATTGAGTGTACATAAAAAACCAAAGTATGAATTGAAAAAATTGGGAAAGAAAATACTAGAGCTACTTACAAGTCTTCGGCCTGCTGGTGTTTCAAAGGAAGCACCAAATTTATTGGTTGCCTCACTTGCTGGTAAACTCTCAATAGAATCACCAGCTGCAGCTAGGAGGATATGATCAGGAAGACCTAACATACGATGCAAACCACCGATATTTGATATTGTTTTTGATGGAGGGATTTCGATACTGCAGATAGAAAAGAAAAGAGATCAAATTTACTTGAAGAAAGGGACCATCCTGTCCCCTGAGATAACATATTGACATGGCAGAAATGAAGTGGAGGATGGGAGCTTACAAGTGGGTTGGGCAGACATGGAGGAGGAGGGAGTCAGGGAGGGGAAGGGACGCAAGAAGATCACGGGACACAAATGCTGGCAGCCCCTTGCGTGTGGACAACAGCAGTGCTGGTGTCTCGATGCTACTGCTCCCAATCTGGAGCACACCTGCCCGTGCCTTTGCTCCACAACCACAGACTTTTGTCGCTGCAAACCGCATCCTGCTGGGTCTTCAGGAAGAGAAGATTTCTTCCTTTTCCCCTGAGATAGGGAGAGATCTTCATGAAACTTCACTTTGCATGGTGGACAATCAGTGGTATACTGATATGCCGTTCTGCTGCTGTTCTAACTTTGATTACGAGGATAGATTCACCACCTGTCAGGGCCGGACCTAGCGTGGGGTAGCTGAACCCCAAATTTGCGCTGCTATTTATTACTAAGGTTAAGGCTGAGAGAACTCACCGGCGAGTACGAGGCGGATGGAGATCGGCGAAGGCGCAGAGCAGAAGGCAACGCCGGCGCAGAAGGCGGCGACACGCGAGGACGGAAGTTGGCGGGGGAGCACTGGGCAGGCAGGAGGGAGGGCAAAGCCAATAACGTTGGGCCGTTGCCACCACAATGGGCTTTTCTCTGACAAACTCTTGGTCGATGTTTCTGAACGTTTGTTAGATGAAAGTCATATGACAGTTTCCGTACAAATCCAAAATTATGGTTTAGATTTGGATTTTTTATATAGAATTTTTTATATATGGATTTAAATTCAGATATTTTTTCGATACGGAAACGAATATGATATTGCAAGTATCTGACGATCCCAGATTTAGATTATCTAGACACATCCTATTCGGATTATATAGATTAAAAAGCCTATTAGGTAATATTTGATTGCCTAGCCAAAAATATAATAATTAAGAAAGTTATAATTAATTTTTGTTTTTAATTTAATCTGAAAATATTAGGTATGTGTGCTACTATACTGACCTTCACAGCTACTCGCTGCCAAACATCGGTGGTCGTCGTCGCTACACGTCGTTGGCCTACCGTCGCCGTCGGTCACCACCATCGTTGATCTATTGTCAATCAAGTGTCGTAATTTAAATTTTTTATTAAAAAATCACTTCATTTAGTGTATAAGTCCTACAAATGAATGTAGCCGGGAAGGGGCCTAGAAGTGCCTTCCCGGCTAAATTTTTCTTGAAAGTTTAGTTCATTATTTCATGTATCTGTAGTTCTCAATTTAATCTATTTCAATATAAATCCTAGAAACACACTTAATAAATTAAAAATAGTAAATTGATATAGAAAATACTAAATTTTTAAAAGAAATAAGTTATGTTACATTTTGATAGTAGAAAAAGTTTTAAATTCAAACGATGATTTAACCATCCTAAGAGGATCTCCGATTTTATAAACGTTGTAATTGAATCTGTAATTGAACTATGATCATAGCCCAAATCTGAATATCAAATTTAAATTGTGGTGCTCGAGAAATCAACATGAAAATTTATGTAAAACCATTAGGATTGTTTCTCGGATTTTTATTCCCAGCGGATCAGGCAAAACAGGGGGTAACTTTATCCTCAGGGTAAAAAACTTTTGGGCCTTATTTACACCAATTTTAGCCGAATACAGGCGGCTTTGCACTAAATTTATACGTTTGCATATGTTCTTAACTTGGAACAATTTCGGCTGAGCTCGGTTTTGCGGGTTTTTTTTTGTAAGGCCTCTCAAGGCCCTTTCAGATACTTGGCCCAGCCCTTATTTGGATGAATCTCCGCACCATTAGGTCGATGATTGGTAAGCGATGCGCTGTATGTTTGGGCCGATTGATAATCTCCGATGTCGATAATATGTGACATGGAATTAAAGATAACCTATCGGCTTTTACTCCGGAAGAATCCAAATCTAGTATACTAGAAAATATATCTATACTATTAAATCATTATAAGATCGTGTTGGGAATAGAGGAGCTACTCTAGCCGATAAATTCAAAATTTACACCCTAGGCCTAAGACTCGTGCGCGTGCGAGATCATGGATCGGTACCTTCTAGCACGAGAGTTGGAGTAGCGCGTCAAGCCTATCTTCGTTTCGTCCTTGTCAAGAAACCATGTTGAAGAATATGGTTTTGATATTCCAGATGTGATGAGTGATTGTCAACGGAAGTCAATGGAAGGGAGAGATGAAGACCTGCCGAGTCTGAGGCGCATGTGACTCAGGTACACGGGCAATGAGCGACGGCCGGGCAGAGGAGCCGCGGAGTCGGGCTGGCCCAATCCGGGTACATGGCTAGGAGCGGCAGAGGATCCACCGGTCTGTTGACTGGGTTTGACTCAGGTACACGGGCAGCGAGTGATTGCCGGGCTGAGGAAGCTGCGGGGTCGGGTCAGCCCAATCCGGGTACCCGGTACGAAGACGGTGGACGCTTTGTCAGTTTCGGCGTAAAACTGACGATCTATGTTTAATTCGTTTTTAGGATACTAATATTTAGTTTTTAAGTTTAGAATATTTTTATTCAAGTCAGTTATTTTTTTTAAGAATATTTTAATAATTTTCGGAATTTATTTTAGAGTTAGTTTATTTTACCCGAGTATAAAATAGTATTTTCATGTATTAGGATTTACCTATAAATAGGCCTCTATCCCTTTGGGGATAGTTGACTGTTTCTTCAATTTTTAATCTGCGGTCCACACCGGTGAGTTTTGTTTTTTTCGATCTACAAAGTTTTCTCCACCGGCGTTCGGTTTTATCTCGCTTGGAAGCATGCACAGGAGTAATCTACTTGTTTCTGCTGCAACTGGTGCGCGGAGTACGAGATGGCCTAGTGTGTTTCTCCCGCGGTGTGCTTGCAACGTAGGTGTGCAGGCATAGCATTGGCACTGCAGCCAAAACAAAAGCCTGTAGCAGATTTTGGTTTGTGTGCTTGAAGCTTTCTGCAGCTATCGCATGCAAGCCGGCCAAGGGCGAGTCGCCAGCAGCACACTTGGTTTGCCAGCCGCTGCCCTGTTCCGCCGCGTACGTGCCCACGTCCGTCGGGCGTCTCGTCGTGGAAGCGGCGCCGGACGCACGGAGAGCACACAGGCGTGCCCAGGGGGTTGCAGGATCAGGACGTCACGGCAGCAGGTAGTTTTTAAATCTACCATCTTTTAGCAGATCAATTTTTTAGATAATCATCTTCACTACTATTTTAATCTGTTAAATTTTTGTTAGTTGACTAGTATTATTTTTATCTGTTTAATCTGTTCATATAAAATGAAAAGAAAAATTTATTAGTCGCAGTTATATTTTTATTCTAATTTTTACCTGAAATATTTTCGGTTTAATTCTGAATTAAGTTTCTAGTGATTCATGTTCTATTCATCTGATTAGTATTTCATTTCTAGACTAAAATAGAAATATTTCGTGACTGTTTTCTAGGTGCTTTTATTTACTGCAGTAAATTTAGTTAGATTATTTTTAATATTATTTTAATTAGGACACCGGTCATTTTTAAGCTAGACAACTTTAATTCCTGAAATTTGGTTTGCAAATATTATTTGTCTGGCTAAGTTCTTTTGGGTGGTGGGATTAAAATATAGTTTAGTAAGAAATTTTTAGGCGCCCATTCACCCCCCCTCTTGTCGCTACTTTCGGTCCTACAAGTTGTATCAGAGCGAGGTTAGGTTTTTTCTAATATCTTAACCGATTCAAAACCTAGGTAGTGACCATGACGTCTTCTGGTAATATTCCATCCCTAGAAGTTTTTGGCTACACTTATTGGAAGACTCGCATGCGAGCATACCTTATGAGCCAGAGCTCGGACATATGGGAGATTTGTGTTCATCCTAGTTTCACCATAACGACTATTGCTGCGGATGCTGCTGCTGATGTAATTACCCAGCATCAAAATAATAGTAAGGCAGTGAATATTTTATTTTCTAGTCTAGGTCCTAGTGAATTTGAGCGTGTTAGCCATCTCACCACTGCTCGTGAGATCTGGGCTATCCTCCAGGCACACCATGAGGGAACAGCTCAAGTTAAGGCTAGACTATATCAGACCTACCGGCGTGAGTATGAAAATTTCTCACAGAAGCCGGGTGAGACTGTTGAGGCTTTGTTTGGTCGTTTTCAATCGATTATTAACAAACTTCGCGTCAACAAGGCCGAGCGTGATCAGCTGGTCTCGGATCATGAACAGGCGCTTAAGGTACTCCATACCTTGGACCCTAAGATCTGGGAGATCAAGGTCTCTTCTATTGTTGAGAGCACATCTTATGACACCTTGACCATCACAAAGCTTTTTAGTAAGCTCAAGGCCTCAGAGGTTGATATTCAGTTGAGATCAAATCTCACTGATTCTGGCTCAAAGACTCTGGCGCTTGCGAGCCTACCCCCGCGACTATAGAATCCCTGAATTCACTAAGTTCGATGGCGAGGGTAGAAAGACCACACTAGAGCACGTTAGCCATTTTCTGGCACAGTGTCGAGAGGTTAGCGGGATAGATGCTCTAAAGGTTAGACTATTTTCTCTCTCGCTATCCGGCACAACTTTCACTTGGTTTTTGGCGCTCCCGCCGAACTCCATCCAAACGTGGGATGATTTAGAACGGAAATTCCATGATTATTTCTACACAAGTGAGACAAAACTCAGGCTTTCGCATTTGACATCGGTTAAGTAGAAATCTAGTGAGAGTGCCTCTGAGTACATCAAGCATTTCAGGGATACTAGAAACCGATGTTTTAGCCTTAATATTTCAGAAAGGGACTTGGCGGAATTAGCTTTTAACGGGTTGCGTTCCGAAATCAAAGAGAGGTTAGATAACCAAAACTTTTTAGAAGTTAGCCAAGTTTTACAGCAGGCTCTGGTCTAGGAAGGCCGAGCCAAAGATAAAAAGTTTATTAAGACGTTTAGCAAGCCTAGGGCTGAAATCCACATCATGGAACACTATGATGAGGAAGAGTCAAAGGAGGAGGATTCGGCCGACATGTACGTGGCCGGATGGGTTTGGAACACTAAAAATAAACCTATCACTTGCTCCGAGTTGCGACCATCCCCCACAAAGAATAGACTTAGTGAGGTCAAGTACTCGTTTGATATAACTAAATGTGATAAAATATTTGATTTTCTCTTGAAAAGTCAGCTTCTCAGGTTACCTAAGGGTAAAGTCATTCCACCTGCCGACGAGTTAAAGAAGCATCCATACTGTAAGTGGCATGATTCACATTCGCATAATACTAATGATTGCAATGTTTTTCGATGACAGATACAATCGGTCATAGAAGAAGGACGATTGAAGATAGACCATGATCTGAAGATGAAGCTGGATAAGGATCCTTTCCAGTCAACGCCGTCGACCTCGGCGAAAAGAAGGTATTGATTCAGGCCAAAACAGGCCGAGTTGGCTAAAGGGAAAGAGGTAATTGTTGGAGAACCGCGCACTCGCACACTCGTACCAAAGAACCTCGAGGTAGTAGGGTGGAAACAGAACATTAGTGCCCATTCGGCTAAGGCTCGCAAGAGGCCAAAGGTAACATATGACATGCTGTTGAACAAGCATCAAGGAGGGCCAAGGAAGCGGTACACACGCTAAGCTAAAACAGCCGAAGGGTCTAAGACCCTCGAAGGGTGGCTTCGGACCGAAGCAGGTGAACCCTCCACACGAAGGCTTCGGGCCACAATGGTCTGACACTTCGCACATTGGTTTCGAGCCGCAATGGCCGAACCCCCTGTGCTGTAACTTTCGGCCCCCTAATGGCCAAACCCCGCACCATGTTGGACGTCTCCGATAGGAGGCTTCGACCCGCACTGGCCGAACATACCTCCGGCTTGGCGGGACCCTTCGCTGGTGTGGTCCGAGATACCTTCGACTTGGCCGAACCCCCCTCCAGGTAACGATTTCGGCTCATAGTGGGCAAGGCCACTAGAGCCACCGATGCCTCCGCCGTATGACTAGGCGGGGACCCCATGGGCTCCGTACGTATCCGGGTCAGGGTACCCTCCGCAACCTAACACTATGCCTTGTTTTCCTTTGAGTATTATGGATGGCAGGGGCAAACAGACGCAGTGGAGGGGGGCATCATCCACAGACTGTCTGTGGTGCCTACGAATCGAACCGTGCAGAGCAAAGCCGAAGGGTGCGAGTACGTGGAGGCCGAGGTCAGGGAGTCTGATGCCATAACCATCAGAGTCGGGTCTCAGGAAGTCCCAATCCCGAAGACTTCGTCACCAAGGTCTGACGGAGGTAAGTCTCATGCTTCGGCCGAGCTCTGCGCCGAAGCTTGGCTCGGTCGGCCGAACGAGGCCTGCCCGTCTGTCGGGGTTCGCAGAGAAGCACCCTCCGAACACAGGGTGCACAAGGCCGAAGGGCACAATACCACTTCGACCAAAGTTAATGGGAGCCGAACTGTGGCACCCCGATTTATCGAAATCGGAACATTATTGAATTTTCATAGAAAAACAATAATAACAAGAGGTTCATCATGCGACAACGTACATACGGGCAAACATTCATGGTGCGCAGACCATATTATTACATAAGAGTTAAATAAAAATAATAATAAAAATAAGCTGCATGACGAACATCTTCTTCAGGATCTTTCTTCTTGACTGGGTCGCTACTCCAGACCATCCTCGTAGTAGGCATCCTCTGAATTGTATGTCCAACGGGTATGAGTACAAAGAGTACTCAACAAGCCACCACAAATGCAAGTAGTAATGCAAGGTAATAACAAAGGAAGGATAATGGCTAAAAGTGCGGAAAAGTACATTTTTCAGTTATTGCATTTAGTGTAGTCCAATTTAATCATGAGGAATAATAAACATGAACATCATAATACCATCTAACTCGAGGAGTACGTTTACCTCCTCGCACAACAGTCCTTATATGCCAACCATCATGCACATTCATTCCAAAAGAAAACTAACTGTGGGATGTCACGCAACCCGCCCTTGACCGTGGGCTCGGCTTTTTGAAAAGATTTATGACTTTGATTAGAGATGTACTACTGTACCCACAAGGCATGCACTCATCCCAAACACCAAAGTGTAACGAGATGACCCATACCACGGGAACTCGTGCCAAAACTTCAGCATGAAATGCTCCAAGCGATAACCACCCGCTCTAGGTTTCGCCGGCGCGCCGGGCCGCATCCCGGCTAACGTCGCACCCCCTTCTACGCCACGTCGGTAAAGCCACCCGCAGGTGCAGCTTGACCCATCTCCAAATGGTGGCCTCGGTTTGGAACACTCCATACTTAGTTAGGACTTACCCATTAGACTTGTGGTTAGTACGGAAGTATATTGCAACGGATTCCGCAGACCGGTCCTTATAGTGCCCCGGGTGCTACCGACCAATGCCCTAGCTTGCACCCGGAACCCACCATGCATTCACTCACAACCACAACTCATCACCGACAAAATTCCAAGGATAAGAGTAACAAGGATCATATAGCAGAATCAAGTTGCTACAACTCATTCTCAATCCTATAGCAATCGTGTCAATACATTGGACACTAGCTAATAGCACTAATCATGTGGTGACAAGGGGGTTAGGCGAGATAGCATGGCTTGGGTTGCACATCAAGGTCGGGGGATCCTAATAAATATATCGTAAGGGTTCTCATTTGACTAATTCATGTATATCCTATGTGTTTTAGCGATAGTTTAGTAAAACATAGGTTCAATATGCTCAAAAGATTGGTTGGTGACTTGCCTTGATCAGCGAAAGGGGAGGGAGGAACTTCTGGGAAGTATTCCGGCTCCTTGACGGCGTCGTAGTCTTCTCGATACGAATAAAATAAACGCAACATTCAATTAAACAATCCAAAATCAAACAATAAGCAATCACACAATAAGCATATAGGTTTTGGTTGGGTTAAATTAAGGAAGATAAGTCATTAAGCTACTTAAATTTATTATATGAATTTTTAAAATAAACTTTGATGGAGTTAGGAATTTTCTAAAAAGGAATAAAAATGTATTCTAATGTATTTTAAACTTCCAATTAATTAATAATAAAAAGTTCAAAATAAACCTATTGTTTATATTACACCAATATGAAGAGGATAAAAGATATTTTTTCTAAAATTAAAATGGACAAATTTTAAGTTAAATTAAATAGGTTATGAATTTTTGCAGCTTAAATAAATTTCTAGGATTTAATTATAATTTTAATTCAGATTACGGTGAACCGAGTCTATGGCAGTGTGTCGTGGACCGGTGGGTGTTTAAGTGCGGCAGCATGCGAGGGGCTCACGTGCTAGCGCAATGCATGATCGAGTATATGCGGATGGTGAAGGACAATATAGAACTAGGTTTATTTTTAACGATGGATAACTAGATACGACAATAAATCAACTATAACATAGCGAACAGATCGAGGTGCATGGAAACAACTATTAGTGGGAAATACACTGGGAGATCAAAATAGATAAATGAATGGAACAAAACACACACATAATAATATAATTGAAAAGATTGGAAAATAAGTGTAGCAGGGCGTCAAAAAAAGATGTCGTGGCAGTGGTGGCAGGGGAAACAAAATAACGAATAGATTATAACAAAATAGGATAACTCAGGATAGATTTAGATTATGAGTAATGATAAAATGAATTAGACCAAAAAAAAGACTAATGATCAACCAAATAACAGATCAATTGTAGTAAATTGATAAATATAAAAGGAGACATTGAAAAAGTGTAGGAACAAGGGCTATAGCTTCATCTGGCTATAGCGAGGAGGAAGGGGAGGCAGCAACGAGGTGCAGTGCTCGCCGGATCTTGGTGGGAAGCAGGGGCGACGGCGGCGGGTGCTGCCCGGCGAGGCAGGGACGTAGCAGAGGAGGAGGGGCGGTGGAGCAGGGCGGACCGGCGTGATGCTGCATGGCGGGCGGCACAACACAGGGGCGCGCGGCGCTTACAGGGATGGCGGCGCATGGCGACGGCGCGCGGCAGAACAGCCACGGCGCGATGTGAACAGGGTGGACCGGTGCGGTGGTGGGGAAAGGGGTGGCGGCGCTGCTCGCTGGCGAGGGGAGGAGGGGCGGCGGCGCTCGGTACAGGCGACTCGGTGCAAGGGAAAACAAGAGGTGCACTAGGTTTTTATAGAGGAAAGGAGGGGTCTAGGGTTGGTGCACGGGAATCAAGGATGTGGCTCTGGTGATTTCGGGCGGCACCGGCGGGGATCACGGGCGGGCAGCGTGCATGGCGTGGGTACGGCCGCGGGGCGGTGTGGACTGGTCCTGGGTCCAGGAAGCAGCTAGGGCTGGGCCGGCGCGGAGAGAGCCAGGAGGAAGGGGGGACGACGCTAGACATAGAAGGAGCAGGAGCACCGGAGAAGAAGCTCGGGGAGAGAAAAAATGGAGGAGAGAGGAGGAGGTGCGAGCTGAAGGAGGAAGAAAGGCTGGGTGCACGAGATGCATGCATGGCGGGACCCATGCGTGTGGGATTACCGAGCTGCAGGTGCATGTATGACCGGATTACAAGGAGGCGGGGTCCACGCGTACACAGGGATCAACGGGATGGAAAGCAGAATTGATTAAGAACTTAATTAAGGAATTTTAATTTATCATCTAATTTCATTAATTTCTGAAACGTTGTGTTCTAAAAATCCTAAAAATTCAAAGAAAATTTCTAAGACATATTTTTGACTTGGAAAATTTAATAAAAATTTTTAAACTAAAATTTGAATTATTTCTTGATAATTGTAATTCTCCAATTTAAAAGAATTGTTGAAGTTCATTTAAATTTTCTATGCTAGTTTCAAGAGCTCCTAAAATTTTATAAAAATTCCTAAAATTTTAGTTGGTCTTGAGGAACTTAGCATAAAAGTTTCAACTCAAAACTCAAATTATTTTTCGCTACTTTTATTTATTCATTTAAGGAATTTTAAAATAAATTTGGAGGGCATTCAAATGGTGGGGTCCATAGGCTGCACGCGGGACCAACGACGTGCTGCTGCAGGCGGCTGACGCGGGAGGCATGCAGAGGCGCATGCATGCAGGGCCAGACGGGACATGCGGCAGGAAGTAAAAAGATGGAGAGAGATCACCGGAGTGATGAATATTTATCTGCCTTACTAATTGCTAAAATAATATTTGTAATTAAAAGATCCTAAAAATTCAAATAAAAATCTTTGAGAATATTCTTGACATAAATATTTTATCATAAATTTTACAAACCGAATTTTTAATTATTTATTGAGATTTTTAATTCTTCATTATTTTAGCCATTAGATAGTCAAACTTAATTTCTGCATTTAATATTCTTATCTTCTCCTATTTATTTCTGAAAATTAAAGTTAGGATTCACGGTAAAAAAATGAAAAGTTTTTAGAAAGTTTGGATTCTAAAATAAATTTAGAAATTTTGGATTTCAAATAATTCGCTCATTTATATTTTAAAGAATAATCGGCGATCGAAAATATTTGTATTCACGTCGAAATTAAATATCCTAAACTTGAACGCAAAATTAAGGTTTTAAATTAATTTTGGTATTTAAAATATAATAAAGATTTAAAAAGGTATTTTTCCACGGGGTTTAAATAATTCGAATGAAAAATGTATTTTTAATTTCCACAAACGAAAAGTTAATATTATTTCTAATTGAAATGCTTTACCTCAACATTCATGTTGAAATATATTTTATTAGTTAGTGTTAGAGTCTTGCGATGAAATGTTATTGATTATACATTATTTAATTTCTTTTGCGCCAAAAATTCTAGAAAGATTTTTGGGACGCAAGTTAGAGCAACGCAAAATTTAGGAAAATACTCGAGCTACGATTTATTTTTAAATGATTTTTTAGGTCCGTATTTTAGATCACTTATTTATGATCTACATTTAATTTTTTTTTTGAAATTCATTTATTAATTAATTAATTTTATTTTTAACACATTACGAAAATCTGGGCGTTACACGAACAGTCGCACCCGGCACCAAGCCGCAGCCGTCTTGGGCCCCTCCATGCATGTCCAAATCACAGAAGAGACGCCTGCAAAGACTACGGACACAGGAGATGTGCGAGAATAAAGCTGAGGCCGAGCGTGACTGCTATCTTCTAAGAAATTCGCCCTCGGCCAGCTACAAAACAGGTATGGAGGGAGAAGCCGGTTGAGATAACCAACCCGGCTCCTAGTCCGAGCGACGTCGATGACTACATGCTCGACGACGATTACTCGTCCATCTCTGAAGGGCCCGCACCCCAGGTGATGGATATCAATATCGTCACGTTACCTGTCGAGTTCGCCTTACCGCAGGACAAGGCCGAGGTTGCTCAATTGAACCTCGGCCATCTAAAACTCCTCTATGTCAGAGGTCACATCGATGGGAAGTCGATTTCCTGAATGCTCATCGACGGCGGTGCCACTGTTAACTTAATGCCTTATTCGTTGTTGAAGAAACTTGGCAGGGATGAGGCTGACCTAAAGAAGACCAACTTGATGCTCAACGGCTTCAACGGCGAGAGCTCCGAGGCCAAGGGAGTACTCTCTATGGAGTTGACGGTGGGCAACAAGACATTGCCAACAACATTTTTCGTCGTCGACGTACAAGGTAATTATAGCGTGTTACTCGGACGCGACTGGATTCACGCAAACTGTTGCATTCCTTCTACTCTACACCATTGCTTGATACAGTGGGACAGCGATGAAGTGGAGTTCATCCCCGCGGATACTTTGGCCCAAGTAGCTTTGGCCGATGTGTCGGTTGATGCCGTACATAACAAAGTAGAGTGTCTGTCAGGTAGAGATCTCTCGAATTACGATTTTGTTAGTGTATCCAGAGGACGGTTTGTACCAGTGTCTGCAAAGCCGGCTGGAGTAGCATGACTGTTTTTGTATTAATAGTCATGTCTAGCAAGAACAATCTAGATTGGCTAAAGTCTCGTGTGGAGCAATATCGGTCTAGTAAAGACGGTATTGCCGAGGCCATCGGGGACTTTAGTGAAGTAGAGAAATTAGGACAAGGTTTTGTGTCGGCCGATCCCTTGGAATAAGTCGATATAGGTAATGGTAGCATCCCAAGGCCGACTTTTGTAAACCAACATTTGCAGCCCGATGAAAAGACTGAAGTAATAAAGTTACTACGGTCGTATGTCGATTATTTCGCATGGGAGTATAGCGAGATGCCAGGGCTAAGCCGCGAGCTCGTGGAGCATCGGCTGCCCATCAAGTCCGGATTTAGGCCTTATAAGCAGCCTCCCCGCCGCTTTAATTTGGCCGTCTATGACCGAGTTAAAGAGGAAGTGGAACGACTACTCAAGGCTGAATTTATTAGGCCGTGCAGGTACGCGGAATGGGTTGCTAACATTGTGCCTGTAGAGAAGAAAGGGAGCGGCAAGATACAAGTATGCATTGATTTCAGGGATCTGAACAGAGCCACTCCAAAGGATGAGTACCCAATGCCGATATCCGACATGCGGATCAACGATGCTTCAGGACACAAGGTACTAAGTTTTCTTGATGGCAATGCTGGTTACAATCAAATTTTTATGGCTGAAGAGGACGTATACAAGACTGCCTTTCGATGCCCTGGATTTGTCAGTTTGTTTGAGTGGGTCGTCATGACTTTTGGTTTGAAGAATGCCGGCGCCACGTATCAACGCACTATGAACTTGATCTTTCATGACTTGTTAGGAGTTATGCTAGAAGTTTACATCGACGATGTCGTAGTCAAATCGGACGCTATGGGGAACCATTTAGCCGATTTGAAGGTTGCTTTCGATAGGATGCGATAGTATGGGTTGAAGATGAACCCACTCAAGTGCGCTTTTGGCGTGTCAGCGGGTAAGTTCTTAGGTTTCATGATTCACGAGAGAGGCATCAAAATTGATCCTAAGAGACTTGAGAAGATTAGAAACATTGCAGCGCCGACATGCAAAAGGGATGTACAAAAGTTGCTAGGCAAGTTGAACTATTTGCGTCACTTTATATCCAATTTGTCCGGCAAGATTGATGCCTTTGTCCCCATACTCCGGCTGAAAAATGAAGCCGAGTTTACTTGGGTGGCAAGCCAACAAAGTGCTTTTGAGAAGATCAAGGAGTGCTTGTAATCACCGCCCGTGGTGAGAGCACCTAAAGCCGAGATTCCGTTTTGGTTATATATCGCCGCTGAAGATAGTGTGATTTGAGCCGTGCTAACCCAGGAGGTAGAAGGGAAGGAGTACATCATCACATTCTTGAGCCGCCGCCTGCTGGACGCCGAAACCAGGTACGCGTTTGTGGAACGATTATGTTTATCACTTTACTACGCGTGCACCAAATTGCGCCATTATCTTCTCCCCACTACATGTGTTGTCGTTTGCCAAACCGATGTTATAAAGCACATGTTACAGAAGCCGATTCTAAGTGGAAGAATCGGAAAATGGGCTTACACGTTGATTGAGTATGATTTGGCCTACGAATCCCTGAGAGCGATGAAAGGCCAAGTCATAGCTAACTTTATAGTTGATCATCACATAAATGTTAGCTGGAGCGATACTATTGCTCTAGTTGAGGTAGTACCATGGAAACTTTATTTTGATGGTTCGGCTTGCAAGAGTGGCCAAGGTATTGGAGTGGTTCTCATATCACCTAATGATATGCACTTTGAAACTTCGGCCCGACTAGAGTTTTCTTCCACCAATAACCAAGCCGAATACGAAGCCTTATTGCTAGGACTTGAATTGCTAGAATCTGTAGGTGCTAAACATGTTCACGCATATGGTGATTCGTTATTAGTAGTACAACAAGTAGCTAAGAATGCTCAATGCTTTAACGACTTGCTGAATAGTTACTTGGACAAATGTCTAGACATAGTTGCTACTTTTGATGATTTAAAAATATCTCATGTGTCAAGAGAAGCCAATTCAGTCGCTAATGATTTGGCTCAGCAAGCATCTGGCTACCAAGTCAGGAGAGGGAAATTTTCTGTATGGGAGAAGCTGGTGTTTAGTCTCACTACCGAAGCTAGTAACGGTGGGCAGGCGCACCCTCTGGGCTGAACCCCTCTGGCCGCCGAAGGTCACTGCGCACCAAGGATCCTAGACCGGAGTACCCTGCCGACCGAAGGTGATGGCACACCAAAGTCCATAGGCCGAAGCCTCCTGCACGGAGAAGGCTCTTCGGAGTCCGAACCCTCCGAAGGGCTTTGGCCCAGCACACTCCGAATGGCCACCTCGGCCAGGCTTCGGCAGGAGCTGGAATGGCTCGGGGGGCACCCTGAAGTCAGTAGTTTAGAAGTTTGTTTGGAAGATGTACCAACAAAACCCTCTGAAACCTATAAGGGCGATTGGAGAGTCCCAATCGTCCAGTATTTGAGAGACCCTAGCCAAAGGGTTGATCGGAAGGTTCGGTGACAAGCATTCAAATTCGTGTTGATATACGACACATTGTATCGCTGAACCATCGACAGAGTGCTATTGAAGTGTTTAGACCATGAGCAATGTCAGGTGGCTATAGGAGAAGTCCACGAAGGGCTTTGCGGTACTCATCAGTCGGCCCAAAAAATGAGTTGGATGCTCAAAAGAGCAGGTTTTTATTGGCTGACTATGACCGAAGATGGTTTCAAGTACTATAGAGGGTGTGAAGCATGTCAAAGGTTTGGTAACATCCAGTTAGCTCCTGCCTCATTGCTCAATCCTATTGTCAAGCCATGGCCATTTCGAGGTTAGGGTTTAGACTTCATCGACCAGATCCACCCTCCTTCATCAAAAGGGCATCGATTCGTGTTGATGGCAACGGATTACTTCACTAAGTGGATCGAGGCTGTACCTCTCAAGAACATGACTCACAATGAGGTACGTGATTTTATTTTAAAGCACATCATACATAGATTCGACATTCCTCAAACCCTTACTACAGATCAAGGTAGTTCATTTGTTTCTGGAGAAGTAAGGGATTTTGCCGAATATTATGGTATTAAGCTGATAAACTCTTCACCTTACTATGCTTAGGACAATGGTCAGGCCGAGTCTAGTAATAAAACTGTGATTAAGCTCATTAAGAAGAAAATTGAGGAGTTTCCTAAAAGGTGGCATGAGGTGCTTTCCGAGGCGCTAGGGGCTTGTAGGATTGCGAAGCACGGTGCTACCAAGGTCAGTCCATATGAGTTGGTATATGTACAAGAGGTTGTTCTGCCCGTAGAGGTAGATCTTGGCTCCTTAAGAGTGTTAAAACAAGATGGCTTATCGGTCGATGAGTATGAAACTCTTCTAAAGGATAATTTAGAGAAAGTGACTGATAAGAGACTAAGGGCTTTAGAAGCCATTGAAATAGACAAGAAGAGAGTAGCTAGAGCCTACAATAAAAAGGTTAAACCAAAATCGTTTCAGATAGGAGACTTGGTGTGGAAAATGATTTTACCCTTAGGCACGAAGAATCCCAAGTTTGGTAAATGGTCACCTAGTTGGGAAGGTCCTTTTAAGGTAGCCGAAATCGCTCCCGGCAACGCATACGTGTTGGAATCCCTGTGGGGAGAGCGATTTCGAAGGGCTTTGAATGGTAGATACTTGAAGAGGTATTTCCCAAGCGTGTGGCAAACATCATAAAAGGTGTCGAAAAGCCGATATGGATGGTATCATCTTCAGCTCGTTGTGCTTTTAGTTCACTAGTTCACTAAAAGGCAGGGGGGCACGTGTTAATAGCAAAAATGGCATTAATGGCTAGATTGTCAAAATATAAATTTTTGGTGATTTGGGCCGAAAATACACATGTCGAGGGTCTGTCCGAAGCCCTACAGGGCCGAAGTCCGTTGAGCTATGGGCTCCGAAAGCCTCTAGCCAGCCCATGGGTTTAGGCCAGGAAGCCTTCGGAGGCCCACACTGCCGAAGCTTTAGACCGAGGAGCAGGCCTCGATGGGCCTGGCCGAAGCCCACCTCGGTAGAGATAGAGTTGTGTGCGTTTCCAGCTCAATCTTTATATCTATCTGGCCGGATTAATAGCAGACTAGATTAGGAGTTAAGCCCCTATAAATAGAGAGGCAAGGCCGGCGTAGAGAACCCCGCCCAACTCAAACCAAACCAAAGCCCCATGCTTTGATCGTATTTACTTTACCTTTATTTTCCTGTACCTCTTCGTGGGTTTGCCTGGAAGCCCTCCTGCCGGCCACTATGGAACAGTGGTAATCCTTGTTACTTCGCTTGTGAAGTATCCGTTAATCTACGTAATAGATTGCTATCGCCTTGTTACTTCGCTTGTGAAGTATCCGCTAATCTGCGTAACAGATTGCTACCTTCGCCACTAGTGCAACACTTAGCAAAATTCGGTCCTCATGCCAAATTGGTACTTCGAATCATCTTTGTTGCAGGTTCACACATTCGGAGCCACTTCGTCGGAGGAGTCCAGAGCTGAGAGATCGGGTTCGGAGGTCCCAGAACACCCTTCGGCGGGACCACAGGCTTCGACGACAACAGGCTTCGCCAACATACTTCGTCACAACAGGCTTCGCCACGATCATACTCCGCACCGGATGAAGTTGCGCCCGCGCGTGGTCCTCGTGTCATTATTCCATAATTTGTTGTATCAGAGATCTCACGCCGAACCCCACTGTTCGGAGTTGATCGCCGCGTCTAGAACCGTTCGAAGTCCATCTTCGGTCGGATCGGTCCGAACGCCGAAGCACTCTTTGGTGCAGCACTTCGCACCAGACGCCGAAGGTACCCTTCGGTGACCCCTTCGCGCCAGAATTCGAACCAGGCGGGGCTCCGACTGGTTTGCTGATTTTATTCTGTTTAATCTATCTCTTTCGGCTAATTGGAGTATTTTGTGTAATCTGGTTGCCTGGCGACTCCACCCCCCTTATCACTACTAAGGGAAGTCGGAACGCGACGTCGGTGCCACGTCACACTTAGGCTTGTCCCTAAGTATTCGTGCACTTTTGGATCGTCGAGCTGACCCAAGTGTGGGGGCACGTTTCCGTGTCAACACAGTGAAGTCTTGATAGCATTCAACAAAGGAATGTAGTTTCTGATCAACAATATGTCATCCACATAGAGGACCAGAAACACAAGTGAGCTCCCACTAGCCTTTTTGTAAACACAAGGTTCTTCTTCGTTCTTGATAAAACCAAACCCTTTGACTACCTCATCAAAACGAAGATTCCAACTCTAAGAAGTTTACTTCAATTCATAAATGGATTATATCAACTTGCAAACTTTCCCAGCATTTCCCGAACCGTCAAGACCTTCAGGCTATGTCATGTACACATCCTCACTTAGGCTTCTATTCTGGAAAGTCGTCTTGACATCCATTTGTCATATCTCATAATCATAAAATGAGTTAATAGCTAGGATGATCCGAATAGACTTAAGCATAGCGACAGGCGAAAACATTTCATCATAATCAACACTTTGAATTTGTCTAAAACCTTTCGCCACCAATCGTGCCTTATAGATGTGAACATTTCCATCAATGTATATCTTTTTCTTGAAGATTCATTTACACTCAATGGTTTTTACACCATCGGGTGGATCAACCAAGTTCCAAACTTGGTTAACTCGCATGGACTCCAACTCGGATCAAATGGCTCCAAGCCATTTCTCAGAGTCTAGTTTCATCACTGCTTCCGCATAGGTCTTGGGCTCATCGTTGTCCAACAACAACACGTCACGATGCCTAGTGGTCAAGAAAATGTACCTCTCTGGCGCATGGACTACTCTCCTAGACCTTCATGGGGCTGGTGCATCTACAACAAGATCTGCAACACTTTGCTCATCATGTTGTTGTTCAATGGGAGTTGTAACACTTTCTAGTGGCTCTCGAACCTCTTCGAGATGCACCGTCCTCCGATAAACTCCTTTTGAGAGAAAATCTTTCTTAAGGAACACACCATTTCGAGCAACAAACACTTTGCCCTCCTCTCTATTATAGAAATAGTACCTTTGGTTTCCCTAGGATAC
Organism: Zizania palustris; assembly: GCA_019279435.1. Lineage (NCBI taxonomy): Eukaryota > Viridiplantae > Streptophyta > Magnoliopsida > Poales > Poaceae > Zizania > Zizania palustris. The sequence continues at coordinate 96,027,272 of JAAALK010000080.1, forward strand.
CCCACAAAGAGGCACTTGTCAGACTTAGGACTGAGTTTGTCAGACGTCATACGTTTGGCATACGCCTCACATCCCCAAATCTTTAGAAAAGACAAACTAGGATGCCTCCTAGACCACATCTCATAAGGTATCTTCTCTACTGACTTAGATGAAAATCTAGTAATCGTGAAAGATGTTGTTTCTAGAACGTGACCCCAAAAGGATAATGGAAGATCAGTGTGACCCATCATGGACCGCACCATGTCCAACAAAGTGCAGTTCTCTGCTTGGACACCCCATTCCATTGAGGCGTGCCGGGTGGAGTCAGCTATGAAACAATTCCACACTGCTTCAGATGATCACTAAACTCATGTCTCAAATATTCGCCCTCATGATCCGATCATAGAAATTTAATTGTCTTGCCCGTATGATTTTGTACCTTGTTCTATAACTCCTTGAACTTTTTGAAGGATTCCCACTTATGCCTCATCAAGTAGACATAGCCATATCTACTAAATTCATCGGTAAATGTGATAAAGTACTGAAATCCTTTCCTAGCCGTGTGACTCATTGGACCACACACATCAGTATGTACTATGGCCAATAGCTCACTTGCCCTCTCACTCTGTCCAGTTAAAGGCGTCGTTGTCATTTTGCCAAGTACGCAAGACTATCGTCAATACTTAGAATAGACAATCCATTCACTAATGCATAAACACCATAGAGCATGCCATTCGAAAATATTGAACAACTCTTGTTCTTTATTACGAATTCAAAACCATCTTCCTCTAAACATGAAGAAGAGATAATGTTTCTGCCTAAGGCGGGAATGAAATAACAATTATTTAACTCCAAAACTAATCCTGATGGTAGCGACAATGAATAAACGCCGATGGCCAATGCTACAACCTTTGCACCATTCCCGACGTGGATATCTAGCTCGCTACTTGCACACTTTCTTACTCTACTCAGCCTCTGCAACAATTTGCAAATATGAATCATCGATCCGATATCAAATACCCATGAATCATTTGCACACTTGTTCTTCTGCTCTTCCAGGTACACCTTGCAATTGCGCTTCCAAAGCCCAGGCTTGTGGCAATGGTGGCACACATCAGAGTTGGCAGGACTAGATCTGGACTTTCCAGTTAGTTTAGACTTCGCACTAGAGATCACATCTATAGTCTTAGCCTTTTTCCTCCTTCTCTTTTTGCCCTCCTTCTGAACAACAATCACATGTTTAGAGTCTTCCTTATACTCTCCTCAGTATCTTTTAGCATCCCATGCAACTCAGCTAGTGTCTTCTCCAGTCCAACCATGTTATAATTCATGATGAACGGCTCAAAGCTTAGTGGGAGCGACTGGAGAATGACATCAATAGCTAGGTACGAATCCAGTGGAGTGTCCACTCTCTCTAGAGTCTCTACGCAACCAATCATCTTGATCATGATAGGGCTCACTGGGCTCCCTTTAGCCAGTCTGCTACCAAACAAGCATTTAGACACATTGTATCTCTCTGACCTTGCCTGGTCCTGAAACATGCCCTTAAGACCTATGATCATATCGTAAGCATCGTGTTCCTCATACTGTTTCTGAAACTGAGAGGACATGCAGGCAAACGTCAGACAGCTGACATCCACGAAATCACTAGCATGCTTCTCATAAGCACGCTTATCTACTACAGAAGCATCCTCTCCTAGTTCATCAGGGTGAGGTTCCTATAGAACATAATCCTTTTTCTCTTGCTTGAGAACAATTCTCAAGTTTCTGTACCAGTCCATAAAATTTGTTCCAGACAATTTATCTCATTCAAGAATAGATCACAAACTAAAAGTTGGAGTGCTCTTAACAGTAGACGTAGTAGGTGTCATGATCTACAAAAGATTAAATGCGAGGTTTATCACTATGCAATGTTTATATTCTATCCAATAAAAGATGTTCCACTATCTAAACCAGTCACTTTCCCTCTCATGACTAATAGTGGCACAAGATCCATGGTCACGCTATCTCCTAGTGAGTTTTGGCATCACTACTAGAAGCTAGTTGACATATGTAAGCAACTCATTACTAATCACATCGTATGTGATTCTTGTCATTGGAGAAGCATCCAATGCTCGACCCCAACTCCTATGCTCCAAGGCCCAAAAACGTTTGTTAGCCTTGTCAAGTGAACCAATACTATGCGTGCAGAAGTCCGACTTCCACCCCAACCGGTCGAGATAAAAGATAGCACCCTGCTTTGGTAGACCCACTATCGATGAGCATGAACCTTGGTGGGTGCAGCTATTGGGAAGAGAATCAACACTTAATTTTCTGAGGGAAAACTATTCTAGCATGGTAACGCCCCTAGCACACACGAAACATGCAAGAATAGAATAACATGAACATAAGAAAGCATCACAAACAATCATATTAAATGTGATATAGCATGGCCTTCTTCACATGGCGATCTCCATGTCCATGGCTCCTATCATTGAGTGTGTGCTACCTATTTCCATGAAGAGTACTAGTCCATCTCACATAGGCTATACTAATTACATGGGCTTAAGCACCGCAGAAACGACATGCAAGCCGTAATAAATTTTACATCAGCCTTGGGCTGTAAATAACCATGACACACAGACCATATTTAATTTACATTCATTGCATGCATCTCATACATCACATTTATCCAAGGCTATGCCAGTCAAATCATTCTCTGCAAAATAAAGTTAGGCGAGCAATCTACAAGTGACTGGATTCTGGATTTGAAAAACCCGGGTCAACCGGCTCGGTTTTTTAAATTCGCGCGGGTCGGAACTTCCGATCTAGTATTGGAACTTCTGATCCCTCGAAATTCCGATCAATATTGGAATCCTGTACCGCAACAATTTCTTTTTGTATCGAATCATTATTCGATATCAGAACATCTAATCACCATCAGAACTTTTGATCATTATCCAAACTTACGATCCATCGCGGATAGAATCAAATGTAATCTATTTTTTCCACCATGTATCTCCATACATGAGGGATCCAGATCAAACACTACGCACGTAGGCTCTGATACCACTATTGGGGAATAAGGGAGTTATGCTAGCCGGCAAATTCAAAATTGACGCCCTAGGCCCAAGACTCATGTGCGTGCAAGATCATGGATCAGTACCTTCTAGCACGAGACGCTCTAGGTGTAGCGGAATAAGATGTTGGAGTAGTGCGTCAAGCCTATCCTCGCTTCTTCCTTGCTGTCCTTCGCCGATCTAATCGATGAAGACGATGTAGTAGTTTGCATGTAGAGGTCCACGAGCGTCGCTATTGGAGAACGCCTCCACGGAGTCCACACGTACAGGGATGGAGTACCTCCCACGACAACATGCTAGCACTGCACATGAGAGATGGGGATCCTTGATCTCAACAATATAGATCAAGAAAGGAAGGAGAGAACTCTTGGGTGGCTAAGTCTAATCTAGGCTTATTGCTTGTTCCAAGACGTCCTCCCCCTCTCCTTTTATAGGGCTGAGGGCCCCCTAGTTATGCTCATCTTGGAATCCATAAAATCATAACATATCCAATCTGTTTGCCCACGTCGGAACTTCTGATCCTGAATCAGAACTTCCGATAGGGTATTTTAGGTCTCCTGATACAGTACGACACGCAATAGATCCAATCTGTTATCGCCCACCTCGGAACTTCCGATACCATATCGGAATTTCTTATCAGTAAAAAAATTCCCCGATTTGAATTGGAACTTCTGGCTTGTCGGAACTTCCGAAGCAACATTTGCTCTCTATATCAAGACCAGAAAATAACTAGAACTTCCAATACTTCCTATCGGAACTTCTGATCCACGGAATTTTCTTGGGCATATCCTTCAGATCAGACTTAACCAAGATAATTGCTAAATCACGAGTGATTGATAATGCTTCAACACATTGGGCATAGTTTATTCAGATGAATGATGTGCATCAATAAATCATATATAATAGATCAAGATGTCAGACTTAACCGATGAAGCCTCAAAATATGATATCTAACCAACGATTATACTGATTGAACTAGTGCACTTCAAGAGATCGAAACGATACAGCTTTGAACAACACCAATCTAGTCGACCCAATCATTGGGGTGGTGAGACTTACCCTTCGCGGGAGATCGAAGTGATGCAGCCCAGCTCCAGGTGCCCAGCCCCCACTGAGATTGAACCTTGTATGAACAAGGGTGGCGATGCACCGAGAGTAGTTTTTTTGACGTAGTTGTGTGTGTCCTTCTATATACCTACTATGTACATATTTATAGTCCAAAGACTTGCCGTCTAAATTATAACTGATTCTGACTCTTATCTCTATCTCTTCATCTCTATCGATTCTTTCATATCCTGTCATGCATAACAGATGGACTTCATTCTTTGACCAACCTTTAACCAAACTTCTTTGACTTATGTTTGCTTCCAAGGTTAATCCCAGCGGGATTCGGCAATCAGAGCTAGGCTACATCGTTCCGATCTCTAGCGAAGAGGTGAGTCCCACCACCCCCGATGACCGTATAGATTAGGTCAGTATCCTCATGACTGCATTAATTTGATCTCTTGAGGTGAATGTCGAAACAGTACGGTCGCTGGTTGTCCTCGGTGTATTAGCTAGGTCTAAAGCCGCATCATATTGATCTCTTAGATTGATGTAATCTAGGTGTGATAGTTTGAGGCTTCATCGGTTAGGTCCGACATCTCTTACTATTGTATCTCTTTCATGTTGTATACCGTTTATCTAAATAAAGCTTGCCCAATACTTTTATATATTATTAAGATCATCGTGATTAGCTATTGTCTTGGTTAGGTCCGATCTAATTATTGTAATGATTTTTATGATATAGGCATGTTATTGGTACATTTTATTTATTTTTATCGGAGTACAAGCCGATAGGTTATCTTAAATTCAACACCAATCTTATGCGCCATCGGAAAGTACTCATCGACCTATGTGGTAAAAATGTCCATCTTATCGGCCGATGGCACGCTCGCCCGATCACTTTGCCTCTAGTCATTGGCCTTATGGCCGATCGGTATGATATTCCACGAATATGTTATCCACACCACGGCCATTGGCTCGATAGTCGATAGGCCATGCTATTGATCATATTTTCCTATTTACTTATCAGTTGTAGGGTCAAACTGATTGACACATCTTGAACCCTTTTCTAAGAACGTAGGACCTACACTAGAGTTAAAGCGGATCTCCCAGGCCACACGTGTGTCAAAGTGTGACAAAAAAAATGCACGAACACACTTTTTGGCACGCCTGGTGGAACACAAACTTCACTTATTTGTCAGGCAAATATGGGATAGCAGATGACTGAGTTGGGCCAACCCATAGTAAACAACCCTAGCTCGTCCTCCGAAGACGACATTGATTAGACAGAGGGCAAGCTCGACCAAGGTTTCACTGTGGCCGATGAACTACAAGAAGTGGACATCGAACCCGGTGATAGGCCGAGACCAACCTTCATAAGTGCTCAATTTCCTGATGAGATAAAGAATGAACTAATCACATTGCTACAAGAGTATTAGGATTGTTTTGCATGAGAGTATCAAGAGATGTCAAGTTTAAGTCGATCAATCGTAGAACATCGGCTGCCAGTAAAATAGGGATACCGACCATTCAAGCAGTCACCTCGGTGGTTCAAGACAGAAATATATCCAGATATCAAGGCTAAGGTAACAAGGTTATATGATGCAGGATTCATAAGACCATGCCGATATGCAGAATGGGTGTTAAACATTGTGCCAATATGAAATAAAATTGGGAAGTTGAGAATATGTGTTGATTTCAGATATCTGAATAAAGCGACCCCAAAATACGATTACCCAATGTCGATCATAGATCTACTGGTGGATGCCGCATCGGGCCACAAGATCATCAGCTTCATCGTAGATCTACTGAAGGGATTGCAGTTATCAGAAGAAGTAGGGGCCAACACAGTGGAAATTCCCGGGGATTCTCTGCTGGTTATGAGACAACTGTCAGAGGAATGTGAATGCAAGGATGATGTATTAAGAGAATACTATGATCGGTGTCAAGCCATAATGACGAGTTTTCGAAGCGTGACTTTCACTCATATCCCAAGAGAGCAGAATTGAGAGGCAAACGATTTGGCCTAAACGGTGTCAGGATACAATTCAATGGCCATGTCAATTGAAGTGGAGATCGCGGAAATAGAAGTCGATGATTGGAGGCATGACATAATCAACTATTTGAGAAATCCTTCGACGTCGACGCCAAGAAAATTCAGATACCGAGCAACAAATATATCCTGCTCGGTGAAGACTTGTACCATCGGACGATCGATGGGGTTCTCCTCAAATTCATAAGCACCAAAGAAGCTAAAGTGGTGATGTGTGAGGTACACGATGGCATATGCGGGACATACTAGTCGACCCAGAAGATGAAGTGGTTACTTCGAAGAGCAGGTTATTTCTGGCTGACTATGGTAGAGGACTACATAAGGTATTATAAGGGGTGTTAGGATCATCAGAAGTTTGGAGCCATCCATAGGGAACCTGCATCAGTAATGAACCCAATAATCAAACCCTGGCCCTTCAGGGGATGGTGTAACACCTCAAATTTTCAGAGAAAATAAAATAACATTTATTGTATTTTCTAGAAATGATAAATTTTGAAATACCTTTAATACCCTTATATGTCTAAATGAACTAGAACCTTGATGAAATATCCAAACCAGAGGCTAGAAAATTTTATATATGATCTCAAGGCCAAGATATTTTTTTGAGAATTTTTACAAATTTTTATCACCCTTGGAAGCAACCCAAACATTTTAAACCAATTTCAGCAATTAAATTTATTCAGAAATGAATTTAAACAGTAATGGCCCCCTTTCCCCCTTTTTCTTCCCCAACCAACCGGCCCGACCCACTCCCTCCCCATGCCCCGTACTGACAAATGGTCCCGCTTGTCAGCCGCTCCCTCTCCCTCCGTGCACGCGCCCGACAGCTTGGCCCCACCTGTCGGCGCCAACACTCCCGCATGCCTCAGCCCACCCGTCAGTCGCCTCACCTCGCCTCGTGCCCGCTGACCGGTGGCCCCCGCCTGTCAGAACCATCGTCCACCTCATGCTCCCCCCTAACTCCGCCGGCCGCTGATCCCACCTCGTATCCACCCCCGCTGGCCCCCTCCCTTTAATTCGTCATCGGCATTGAATTCCCCTTGCCCTGCCGACCATTTCCCCCATTACTCCATGCGTAATCGCCCCGGCGTAGTCGCTCGCATGCATGGAAACCACCTCGCCGGCGTTTACTCTCGGCCTCCCCCGGTTGAGTCCCCTCTGCCCCCGCCGGTGCCTCTATTTAAACCCTACGCCTCCAACGCGTCTAGCCCGCATGTCCATTCGCACTTAGACCAAACAGAGTGACCGCGACACCTCTTTTAATGCCACACCGCCGTCCTCGCTCCAGCCATCGCTCGCCGTCGCTGGAGTCCTCCCCCGTCCTCGGCGACCACACCACTGTGACCGCAGGTGCCACCCCGACCTCGGCCACCTCTCCATCACCGACGAACCCCGCCGGAACCCCACCGCCGACGAGGGACCCGAACACCTCCGTCGCCTACGCTCATCGCCGGCTGCGCCCCGTCGACCCCGGACCACCGCAACGGTACCCCCGTACTCCCCTAGTCGCCCTCTTTCTATTTCTAGGCATAGCTAGGACCGCCGTCGCTCGCCGTGGCCTCTGGTCCGCTCGCCGTCGCCGAAGAAGACGACCGACACAGGTAGAATACTCGTGCCGTGTCGGATTCGATCGCGACCGTGCAATCTGGATCCGACGGTGGCGGTTAAACCATTCACACGGTTTGATCGGATCCGTTAGATCTCAGCGAAGCGTTACGTTCTAATCTGAGTCGTCCATTTATATTTAAAACCCGTGTTCGATTTGAACCCTCCATCATGTACCGTTTCAGCGTCTTAATCTTGGCCGTCCACGTCAACTTAACGCACTCGCCTTGCCCGTGGCCGCCCGATCGCGATCCAATGACGATCCGTGATCCGGCGCACGCACACAGTGCATGGGTTCATGGTGAATCCGGTTCACCGTGGACCGACAGCTGTTTTTGAGTTGAAATTAAATTCCAGAATTAGTTTTAAACTTCTAAAATTCATAACTTGCTCATTTTAACTCCAAATTTAACCATTTCAATTCCAGAAAATTTACAATTTTATTCTCTACATGTTAATGCAATAAAAACAGTAGGCTTACTTTGAGTATTTTATGTTTATTTAATAAAGTATTCAAATGCACTTTAGGATATATTCATAATTCATTTTATAAAATTTATCTTTTTACCCTCTTCACAATTGTGTAATAGAAACAATAGGTCTATTCTGAACTTTTTATTATTAATTAATTAGAAGTTTAAAATACCTTAGGATACATTTTTATTCCTTTTTAGAAAATTCCTAACTCCATCAAAAGTTCATTTTTAATTCATATAATAATTTCAGAAGTTTAATGACTTTTTTCCTTAATTTAATCCAATCAAAACCTATATGCTTATTGTGTGCTTTTGGATTGTTTAATTGAATGTTACACTTATTTTATTCGTGTCGAGAAGACTTCAACGCCGTTGAGGAGCCAGAATACTTCCCAGAAGTTCCTCCCTCTCCTTTTGCTGAACAAGGCAAGTCACCAAACCAATCTTTTGAGCATATTGAACCCAGTTTTGTTAAACTATCACTAAAACACATAGGTTATACATGCATTAGTCAAATAAAAGCCCTACATTATATTTATTTAGATCCCCGACCTTGAAGTGCAAACCCAAGCCATGCTATCTAGCCTAAACTCCTTGTCACCATATAATTAGTACTATTAGATAGTGTCCAATGTATTGACACAATTGCTATAAGTAAAAATGAGTTGTAGCAATTTGGTTTCTATTATATGATCCCCGTTTATCTTATCCCTGGAATTCAGTTGGTGATAGAGTTTTGGGTTGAGAATGTATGCATGGTGGGTTCCGGGTGCAAGCTAGGGCATTGGTTGGTAGCACCCAGGGCACTATAAGGACCGGTCTGCAGGATCCGTTGCAATACATTTCCGTACTAACCACAAGTCTAGTTGGTAAGTCTAACTAAGGTATGGAGTGTTCCAATCCAAGGCACCACTTGGAGATGGGTCAAGCAGCACATGTGGGTGGCTTGTACCGACGTGGCGCAAAAGGGGGTGCGACGTTAGCCGGGATGCGGCCTGGCGCGCCGGCGAAACCTAGAGCGGGTGATTATCGCTTGGATCATTTCATGCTGAGGTTTTGGCACGAGTTCCCGTGGTATGGGTCATCTCATTACACTTTGGTGTTTGGGATGAGTGCGTGCCTTGTGGGTACAGTGGTACACCTTTGATCAGAGTCTTAAATCTTTTCGAAAAGTCGAGCCCACGGTCAAGGCCGGGTTGCGTGACATCCCACAATTAGTTTACTTTAATGAATGTGCATGATGAGTTGGCATGTAAGGACTGTTGAGCGAGGAGGGAAAACGTACTCCTCGAGTTAGATGATATTATGATGTTCATGTTTAATATTCCGCATGATTAAACTTGACTACACTAAATGCAATAACTGAAAAATGTACTTTTCTGCACTTTTAGCCATTATCCTTCCTTGTTATTATCTTGCATTACTATTGCATTTGCGATGGCTTGTTGAGTACTTTTGTACTCATACCCGTTGGACAAACATTTCAGAGGCTGCTTACTATGAGGAGGATGGTCTGGAGTAGCGACCCAGTCAAGAAGAAGATCCTGAAGAGGGCGTTCGTCATGCTTTTTATTGTTTATTTTAATTTTACTCTTATGTAATAATGTGGTCTGCGTACCACGAATGATTGCTGTATGTACGTTGTCGCATGATGAACCTCTTGTATTATTGTTTTTCTTTGGAAATTTAATAATGTTCCGATTTGGTAAATCGGGGCGTCACAAGATGGTATCAGAGCCGACTTGACTGTAGGAAGCCAAACGGACTAGCCTAGCACTTAGTTTGATAAAATCTATTTCATGAAACCTACTTTATAACTTTGTTCCTTCCCTTACTTCTCTTCAACCTGTTGTTTTTGTAGATGCCGGTCTACCAAGTCCACAGTTTCTGCCGCCACTTCAAAGGCTTCATCCGGGAGCTCCGGATGATGGTGACCTTCCTTGGGTTCCTCTTCGAGCCCGAGTTCCATGGTGTTTACATGGAAGAATTCGTGGGACCGTGTGACGTCTCCCTCACCATCCATGGATCTAGCGAGCACCTACCGTTCTTCACGGCAGCACTTGGGGGCCCAACCTTCGATGCCGCGTGCCAATGCGTTGCCCTCCAAGCTCTCATGGAGCGGAGGATGATCTACGATGATCGTCTTCAGAACTCGTCCTTCTGGCTTGTGCCGAAGCGCACTCCCGGTGCCCACTGCAGCATCTACATCGGAGTCCACTCCGATCGTGATCCGGTCATGGCCCGACAGACACGTCTTCTTTAGGCCATGGACGATCTCCATACCAAGGCCGTGCTTGACGCCGAGGAGCACCATGAGGCGGTCGAGTTTCTTCATCAGGAGACGAAGAGCTCGATCCAAAAAAATTGCAAGCTGCAACATAAGATAATACAGCTGCAGAAGGACATAGCGGAGATGATTCCCCTCGTTCCGAGGAGGAAGAAGCCCATCCGCGAGCCCGTCCCTCGCCCCAAGAGGATCCCACCACACCCCATGGCCGCCGGACCATCCAGCTCCAGCGCCCCTGCCTCGCGCCCCGCCATCATTGCTGATCCCATCATCGAGAACTTTCTCGAGCCCACCGTCCCTCAGGACCCTCGTGGTTCCGAGAGCACGGAGACCGCCCTAGATAGCGAGTAGGCGATAGTTTCCGATGATTGCTTATAATAATTTTGTGGTTGTGGTACCACCTGCAATGACTTGTGTTGTAGGTGGATTAAATAAAAACATTGATGTAACAAACCTTCTTTACCACTTATATACACATGAGCCCCTCTGGAATATTTTTGGCTAAAAATTTGTTTTAGAACCTTTCTCGTATGACTAAAATTTTTGTGTATTCAGAAGATGGCCGAAAACCAGAACACCAGGTCCAACAATGGAGAAGGGGCAAGCAACGGTCTGCCCGGAAGTGTTGTGCCCAACTGGGGCGCAACGGGCCAACATCAGACCGGGCCACCATCTGCCAACCATCCTACATTGGTAGAGATGATGGATAATCAGAACCAGCTGATCACCGCCCTCCTCACCCAAATGCAGCACCAACAGGCACAGTTGGACCGGCTGCAACAGTAGAACATGGAGCCCATCCCACGTGCACCAGCCCCCGCACCCGCGCCTCAACTCTCGGAGTTTTTGCGTGTGCGACCCCCTATCTTCTCCAGCACCACAAACCCCATGGAGGCCGGAGATTGGCTCCGGACCATCGGGAAGAAGTTGGATCTCCTCCCCTGCACCGACCGGGAGAGAGTGGCATTCGCCACTCACCAACTCCAGGGTCCCACCACCGAATGGTGGGACAACTACCGTGAGTCCCAGCTGGAGGACCACGAGGTGACCTGGGCGGAGTTCACCACCGCCTTCCGCGCCGCCCATGTCCCCACCGGAGTCATCGCGGTTAAGCAGCAGGAGTTCCGCGACCTGCAACAAGGAAGCTAGACCATCATGGAATATCGCCATGAATTCAATCGTCTGGCCCGCTACGCACCGGAAGAGGTGCGGACCGACACCCTCCACCAGGCCAAGTTCCTCCGAGGACTTAAGGATGAGTTGTCCATACAACTCGTCACCACTGACTACGCCGACTTCCAACGGTTGGTGAATAAAGCGCTCATCCAAGAGACTGAGCAAAATAAGCTAGACCTCAAGAAGAGGAAGATGATCGCGTTCAAGCATCATTAGGCGAACCCTCAGAGGCCCCGCTTCGTCCCTCCACCATCGACACCCGCCTACCATCCTTGGCCCGTTTACAGGCCGCCACACGCCGCTAGTGGATCCAACGCCGGACATCCTTGCCCTGCCCCACCAGCTCCGGCCGCTCAGCCGACGCCCACCGCCAAGGCCCCGATCATGAGGGACCATAACGGAAAGCCGGTCGTCTGCTTCAACTGCCGGAAGGAAGGGCACTACTCATACTAGTGTCCTCACCCCAAGCAGCCCCAAGGCGTGGCACCCAACCAGGTAGTTCATGCCCGCGTCAACCACATCCGCACAAAGGAAGCTCAGGAAGCTCCCGATGTCGTACTCGGTATGTTCACCACAAATTCCATACCTGCAATAGTACTATTTGACTCTGGGGCAACACACTCCTTCATCTCGGAGGACTTTGTGAAAACAAATGACTTGGAAGTACTCCCTCTACCCACCCCATGATGATCGCCACTCCAGGCAAGAAAACCTTAGCTAACCTGTTCAACCCCAAGGTAAGGATAGAAATCCGAGGGATATTATTCTGGGCCGAGCCGGTCCTCATCGAGTGCACCGGACTCGACCTCATCCTAGGGATGGACTGGTTGATGAAGCACAAGGGAGTGATCGACTACGCCAGCAAGTCTGTCACTGTGACCAACCCCGAAGGCGAAGCCGCCACTTTTCAAATGACCAACCATGGACCTCACAAGGTGTCCCTTCACTCGCTAGACCTAGAGGAAGTGCCCGTGGTCAAGGAATACATGGACGTCTTCCCGGAAGACCTACCAGGAATGCCTCCCAAGTGGGACATCGAATTCAGAATCGAACTTGTCCCTGGGACCACCCCAATCTCCAAGCGCCCATACCGGATGGCCACCAATGAACTGGCCAAAGTTAAGAGCAACATTGAAGACCTAGAACAAAAAGGGTACATCCGACCGAGTACCTCACCCTGGGGTGCACCAGCCATCTTCGCCATGAAGAAGGACAATACCAAAAGGATGTGCGTGGACTATAGAGCCTTGAATGACGTGACCATCAAGAACAAGTACCCACTGCCTTAGATCAACGACCTGTTCGATCAACTGAAGGGATCCTCAGTATTCTCCAAGATCGACCTCAGGTCAGGCTACCACCAATTGAGGATTAGGGAAGAAGACATCCCCAAGACTGCCTTCACATCCTGCTACAGACTTTACGAGTATACGGTGATGTCGTTCGGACTCACGAATACCCCAGCCTTCTTCATGAACATGATGAACAATGTATTCATGGAGTTCTTGGATAAGTTCATCGTGGTATTCATCGACGATATCGTCGTCTACTCCAAGACCAAGGAAGAACATGAAACCCACCTCCGGTTGACCCTCGGAAAGCTAAGGGAGCAGCGGTTGTACGCCAAATATAGCATGTGCCAGTTTTGGTCGTCTGAGGTGAAGTTCCTCGGTCATGTCTTATCCACCGGAGGAATAGCAGTGGACCCAACCACCGTAGAAGCAGTGATCAATTGGCTACAACCCACAAACGTGACTGAGATCCGGAGTTTTCTTGGATTGGTCGGATATTACCGTCGGTTCATCGAGAACTTCTCAAAGATAGCCAAGCCCATGACCTAACTGTGTAGAAGGAAGTTGTTGGCGTAAAAGATTACGCTAACAGGTTTCTGTAGAAAAGAAACTAACAAACGAAGTGTTTGCGAAGCAAACTGTTCTAAGCCTCCGAAAGGATAATAGCTTAGAATAGTTCGAAAGTGTGTATTGATTCACTAGTAATCGGTCCTCATTACAGGGTAAAATGGGGGGTATTTATAGGCCTAAATATTAAGGAAAAGACCTATTTACCCCTCTATTACAACCGACATTAAGGAAACTATGCGGTTTCCTTAATAGGGCTAAAATGGTAAAAGACTAATCTAATAAGATAGAAGATAAGTCTTCCATCTTAGCTGGCAGAAAAGATCCTGAAGGACTTTGGTTCGAAGACATACTTCGAACCAATGCCTGCCTCCGGGCTTCGAACCAGGTTCCATGCACCTTCGAAGACGGCCTTCGGACAATCTTCGAAATGGTTGGCTGTCTTCATGCTGCTTTGGCAATAACCTCGAAGATGAGATATTTTCCCCCAACAGTAGCCCCTCGAATACGCTTCTCCGTTCGACCTGTAACGTTAGGAGAGCAGTATACGGAAAGAAAAGATAACCAATCATAGGGGTTATTGATTTTTGTTTTATCTCCGAAACGCATGAAGATATGAACTTCGAATTAGTCATAAGATAATTACTTTTCGAACTATCTTAGAACTGACTCAGGAAGTTCGAAAGTCTTTTTAGACTTAGAAAATATAACCGTTAGTTTCTGTTTCTAAAGGAGTTATACGAGGCGTTATTTTCGGAGGAAAATAACAGGCGGGAATGCGAAAGGGCAAAGCCCAAACGGTAACAAACGGAAAGTTTAGGCTATAAATAAATGACTCCAGAACTTACTCGATTACCTTTCCACCGCTTGTTCTCAGTCAAAAAACCTTTTGAGCCCTTTGAGTTCTTGAGCCCTAGCTTTCGAGTTCTTGAGCCCTAGTCCCCGCTTTCTCAAATCAATCCAGCAATTGCGATGGCGAAAACCAAGGGCTCGGCACCTCCTTCGACCTTGGCTCGTCAACAAGCGGCTGCGGCGGCGGCAGCGGCAACAATGGCGGCGACGTCTTCGATGCAGGCGACAACTTCCATGGCGGCAAAGGGAAAAACACCTCAAATCCCCGATGTCCAAGGTCTGTGCCCACCCTCAACCAAGTACTTGGATCAATCTTTTGAGTTGGGGCGGTCTACCTGCAAGAAAGAATCTTTGGCAATCACAGCGGGGGGAAATATTAGTAATGGAGTTATGATTCGGAAGCCGGGCAAAGAATCAATTCCATCACCGAGACCCGGAGAAGTTGTAGTGTTCGAAGCTTTTTTCGAAGCGGGCTTGGGCCTCCCGGCTGTGGATTTTTTAGCCGAAGTACTTGACTTGTTTCACGTAACCCTCCCCCAGCTGTCTCCGAATGCTGTAGCCAGACTAGCTATCTTCGAGTGGGCACTGAGGGCCGAAGGTTGTGAGGGGAGGGCTGAAATCTTCGCTGCGCTGCATAGAGCGACTTGTCAGCCAAAGACCTTCGTAGGCTCCGGAGGTGAGAAGGTGGTAGTTTCCTTCGGAAGCATCAATTTTAGGCTTCGTGATGAATATGCCCTGCAATTCCCCGCTAAAGCCATCAATGCTAGATGGTACACCGATTGGGTTCTAAGGTGGTTTTATGCCGAAGTTGGAGTGGGTAATCCTCTGGCCGGTCCCCTCAAGGAAATTCAGTTCCGGAAAGAAGCCTTGGTGCAACCCGACGAAGACCAACTCGAAGCTCGCCTCAACTTACTTCAGAAAATCAGCAAAAGGTTGAGCATGCGGGACTTAGCTGAAGAGTTCATCGGACTTCAAATTCCTCCGTTGATGGCCAACTGGCCTATCGCCTTCGAAGATGACTCGGAAGGCGGTCTTCGCAAGATAAACTATACTTCGAGCCCTGCAGGTAACTTCGAAACCAACATGTGTAATACATATTTACTTCGAAGAAAGATTAACTTGAATTATTTTTTAGCTTCTTCAGCCCCTATTACTTCAGAGCAAATCGTAAGGGCTTCGGAGAAGATTTTGGGTGCTCCAACTCCGTCAGAAAAGGAATGGCGAATCAAATTAGTCGGAAGTTGGGAGCGTTTTAACAGAGTATGGGGAATGTTGGAGTTAACTCCGCCCCCTCTGATGGACTGGGTGCCTCAAGAAAAAGGACCCAAGAAGAGAGTAGCCGAAGCTGGAGCTTCCAGCTCTGCTAAAACTCCGGTGAAGAAAGTGGCTCGGAAGCCGAAGAACCTCGCACCTTCGAGCTCAAGAGCTTCAGTTTCTAGCTCTAAAGAAGACGAAGGTATTTTATTAGTAAAATTAATTGACGAAGATGCGGCTCAACAAAGTATTCACATTGAAGACACTGCAGGTATTCCGGAGCTTCAAGTCAACATCGAAGAAGTAAGAGCTCCGGATACTCAAGAAGATCAAAATGAAGCCCCTATGGGTGTGAATGAGGCCGAAGTGCCTGCGAACATACCGGAGTCTGGAGACAATGTTGATCAACCAATGACTTCGGTAGTTCAAGAAGACATAACTCAGGCCGGAGTTTCAGTGGATGAAGGGGGAGTCGAAGTCACTATGGCTTCGATTCTCGAAGAAGTAACGAGGGCTCTTCAGGACGATGCTCCTGTAGTCCAAGATTTAACGGCCGATTCGGATGAGGACTACACTTATGATCCTCCGATCAGCCCAGTGCTCGATATTCCAGAGAATATCGAAGGTAAATTTTGCTTAATTCTTATCAATTTTTGCAAAATTATACAATGTGTAATATTTTTGTTTTTTCAGAGCCTCCTGTTGTCGAAGTATCCCTCGAAGATACAACTCAAAGACCTTCGACAACTTCAGGGCCGCAACCGGGAGTTGCTCTACCGGGGCCTGGAAGAGGAAAAAGACACATCGAGCCCCTCCCAGCTCAAGGATCGACTTCATCTGAGTCAACGGACGAAAGTGAATCGACTGAGGGGGGGCCATCTTCTGAAGTTCCAAGGGCCTCGGAAGAGCCCTCCGGACCTTCGCTAAGCAGGGCTGACCAGAAAGCTTCAAAACTGCTTCCTCTCATAACTCCTTTTTTGGAGGAGAAAACCGGACTTGGGACTTTGGTTAAACCTTTGGGTGAAGCCAGTCGCCAAGTCGGGGAAACAGAACTGGTAGCCCGTTTAAGCAGAGTGAAGGGTTCGGAGCTTAACCTTGCTGTGGAAAGAGCAGCTTATCAGGTATAAAGCATCTTCGAACCAAATCATGAATTATATATGAATAATTTCTTATTCCAGTTTTTCTTTTTCTTAGCAAGCAGTCTTAGCCCGCGCTGCAGCTTTGTCGAATGAAAACGAAATTGCTCAACTTCGGGAAGAGAACGAAACTCTTCAAAGAAATCTTAACTTCTCCGAAGGTCGAGTATCTCAAATGGACAATGTGATAATAGCAGAGCGAAGGGCTAGGCAAAGTTTGGAAGCTGCAAGGAAAGAGCTCGAAGCAGAAAGAGTTGTGCTTCGAGCGGAGATTGAAAGACTGCGGACGGAGGATGCTGCGAAGGACTCCGCACTTGTAAGGCTACAAGAAGAGGCTGGCCAACTCCGAACTCAAAAGAATGCTTTGACTACGGAGAACGCTCGAATCTCTGGAGTTTTAGCTGAAACAACTTCGGCCAAGGATATGCTTATTGAAGAAAAGGTTAAGTCCGAGAAGGTGGCTTCGGAGGTCATCGAACAAATGTTAGGTGTCTTGGAGTACTTCGGTACTACTGGATCACTACCTTCAGATGACAATGTAACTCTGCTGCGCCGGCTAAAGAGGATCCAAGGAGCAGCGAAGC
Organism: Zizania palustris; assembly: GCA_019279435.1. Taxonomy (NCBI): domain Eukaryota; kingdom Viridiplantae; phylum Streptophyta; class Magnoliopsida; order Poales; family Poaceae; genus Zizania; species Zizania palustris. The sequence goes on from JAAALK010000080.1 coordinate 96,044,636, forward strand.
AAATGAAGACGGCAGGCATACGTTATGGAGAACTCTCCGGACAAGTGTCTGCCCTTGGACTACTTCGCTACTACGAGGATTTGGGCCGAACAATCACTCCGAGCGCAGAGGGTTCTATCATCTTCGACGACGACCGACTTCTAAAACCTTCCGAAGGTATAGCTGCTGCTTGGCGAGCCTTCCAAACTTCATGGAGAGCCGAAGGTCGATCTGCGATCAAGGCTTGGATTGATGAAGGCCAACGCCAAAAGCAAGTTCGGAGCCAAGCTTCGAGCAGTCAGCCTCCTCCGAACCCGCAGGTTTAGGATTATTTAGGATTTTTTGATTATGTAAAGGTGATGCTTGTAAATATTTATCAATGAAAATCTTGTTTGTCATATTTTTAGGCTTTGCCTCTTATGGAAGATATCGAAGTGTTAGAGCTTAACAGCGAACTTCGCTCACTGTGGAACACCTTCGAACTTCTAAAGAGTTATAAACGTCCTCGATTCCTTATCCCTCGAGATGACTCCGACGTTATTGCGCCCGAAGTAATCAAAGACATATTGTCTTATATTAAAGAGGAAGATAAAGATAGCGACGCAAACACCTCGTCTTCTGAAGACACTAATTGGTCCGAAGACGAAGGTGAAGCCCAAAATAAAAGATCTGAAGATCTTAGAAGTTGGGAGAGAAGCCCCGAGCGGCTTCGAACTTGGGCCGAACTTCAACAAGAGCAGAAGGATTTTAGAGCTTCGAAGGGGAGGAAGAGAGTTAAACGTAAAGTTCTTAGAACTTCCGATGTTGGAACTAGTCGTTCCACCCCTAGCTCTCGGGACCGAAGAGGTCTCCGATTCCTTCTTGGTATAGATACCAATTTTTCATAATGTAATCTGTAAACACATATGTTTCAATAATGAATGCCGATTTAAAATTGTCTCCATATTTACTAGCCCCTCTTTGGGTATAAGCAACTTCGAACTGTATTCGAAGATGGTTATGCGCAAAGAAAAACTTCGGAGTACAATTTTTTTTTTTTGGGGGTTCGGAGCCCCTCTATCACTTAAAGATCTTTTGAAATCTTATGAAATGTCTTCGACTATCTGTAGTCAGAAGAATGGTAACTTGGTACCTTTGTTTATTTCATGAAAGAGATCAATTGAGATAACTTCCAGGACACTTTAATGTCTTAAAAAATTTTGTCACTTTGGACGCATATGAACAGTCATTCGAAGCTCATGGCTTAAATGCTGTTTTGCTTTAGCCACCTTCGGCTTGTTTTTTGCGGAAATCTACCAGCCGGAGCTTGGATTTCACAGAATTGTAGCCACCTTCGGCTATTTTTGCAGAAGTCTACCAGCCGGAGCTTGGACTTCGCAGAATTTGGCCACTTGGGCTCTTTTTTGCAGAAGTCTACCAGCCGGAGCTTGGACTTCGCAGAATTTGGCCACCTTCGGCTCTTTTTACGGAAGTCTGACAAGCTGCAGCTTGGACTCCGCAGATTTTGGTATTGGCTCTTTTTACGGATGCCTACAAGGTATCAGCTTGGGCTCCGGATGGATTTCAGCCACCACACCGGAGGCTTCGACTTTAAGGGTTCGAAGTCCGGAAATACAGCCCTGCTTAATACACTTCCCTCTCGAACGACTTCCGTCCCAGCGCGTCCGCTCGGGAGACTAGGAGCGTCAAGGGGAAGGCACGCTACAGGATGTATGCTTTATTAATTTAGAGGTGATTACAAGCGAATTACAAGGAGCCCTTATGCGAAGTATCGCTTTAGGTGCTCCGCATGCCAAGTATGTGCTAACTCTTCACCTTCTAAATTAGCTAATTTAAATGAACCAGGGCGCCCCGAGCGGACGATTAGATATGGACCTTCCCATTTATTGCCTAACTTCCCTGGTGCTATAATGCTTCGTAGAACAAGATGACCCGGCCTTAACTTGCTGAGCTTAACCTTCGGGTCGTACCAAGTCTTCGTCTGCTGATGATACTTTGATAAATTTGCTACAGCTCGAAGCCTTGTTTCTTCTGACAAATCTAACGAAGCTTGTCTTTCTTCTTCGATGTCTGGTTCGGTGCTGCGAAGTGAGCCCCCTTTGAGCTCCGTTGGAGTCATAGCTTCATCTCCGAATAGTAGTCTGAACGGAGTAAAACCTGTGGACCTTGTTTGCGTAGTCCGAATGGACCACAGAATCTTCGGAAGCTCTTCGGTCCACAGTCCCTTTGACAACCCTACTATTCTTCGATTTAGCCCTGATAAGATATTTCCATTGGCTCGCTCAACGGCTCCATTCGACTGAGGATGTCTCACTGCAGCAAAACATAGTTGAATGCCTAGGTCTTCGCAAAACTTTCTGAAGGGTTCTGCGTCGAACTGTGTTCCATTATCAACTGTGAGATATCTAGGCACTCCGAACCGGCAAATAATGTTTTTCCAGAAGAATTTCTGTACATTATTCGAAGTGATAGCTGTTAAGGGCTCTGCTTCCACCCACTTAGAGAAATATTCAATAGCTACCACTGCGAACTTGAGATTTCCCTTTGCTAACGGAAAGGGACCAATTAGATCCATACCCCATCTGGCCATAGGCCATACCGGAGCAATGACTTGAAGAGCTGTTGGTGGGCGATGACTCCGTCGACCCATCCACTGGCATCCTTGGCAAGTGCGGACTAAGCTCTCCGCATCAGCTGTTATTGTGGGCCAATAAAGCCCCTGGCGAAGTGTTTTTCCTGCCAGAGCTCTAGGGGCTAAATGACTTCCACAAAGGCCTTCGTGAATTTCTCGAAGAATTTCTTGGACACTGTTCACTTGCCTCGGATCAAGAGGAGGACCATGACCATATTCTGCTCTCCGAGCTATGGCTTGATCTCCGAAGACTGTCAGAACTCCTGATTGTGTGGGCATCTTCATGCACAAGTAATTGTGATGCGCCACAGCTCCGAACTGATTCAACATGCCTCGGCCAAAGATAACATTATAAGCATACGGGGCATCCACCACATCAAAGATAACTTCTTCAGTTCGGGCTAGTAAACCTTCTCCGAAGGTTACTTCCAGGCCTATCTGGCCAAGTGCATCTAGCGGAGGTCCTGCAAAGCCTTGCAGAGGACGAGCCGCTGGGAGAAGATGCTTCCGGGAAATGCATAACTGATCGAAGGCTTGTACAAATATGATATCTGCCGAGCTACCTCCGTCAATTAGCACCCTTCGGACTTCAGTTCCGGCAATATCAGCAGTGATAACCAATGGATCTGCATGCGGGAACTTGATACCAGCTGCATCCTCCGCAGAGAAAGATATTGGAACATGAGACCACTCCGGCATTGCAGCTGCAGATGACGAAGTCCCAATGTGGCCTACTTCTCGAACGTACTCTCTTCGCTGTCTCTTGGACATGCTTCCGAGGGTACCTCCTCCGGAGATAGGGAGAACTACTCTCTTCCCTCTATCTTGCCCTTCTTCTTGCTTCGGAGGTGACATAACATTGGCCACCGGAGGATGCCTTGCAGCATCAAGATTTTCTATCCGCGCCACAGCCTGGACCGGCTCTGAGCGCACTGCTGCTGCTGGACTTCGGTCGGTACTACCTCGACCCGAAGTTCTCTCCAAGTATTCTCCCCGAAGGGTAAGAATAGCCTTGCAGGTGTCAGTTGCATGGCTTCGGTTCTCTCCATGAATACAGCAAAAAAGGGTCTGGCCCTTGCCAGCCGTTTTCCCTGGCGGCCTCCAGCCGCTGGACTTGTTCCCTGCAGACTGTGGAGCTCTTGGTGCAAACTTCTGCGGGGGTGCAATGTTTAGGACCTCAGAACGAGGGTGCTTTTGCCCTCTTCTTCTATCATGTTGCACTTCGGAGACTGGTTCTTGCGGCTGAGCCGAAGTCTTCACCTCTGCTTTAACTTCTGTCAACACTGTCGAAGTAGCAGTAGTCCTCCGAAGCCAACCTTCTTCCGACTTCGAGTACTCCTCGAAGTACGACATCAACTGTGATACTGTGGTGATGCTCTTCCGATGCAATTTATCCAGAAGGCCTTTATGACTGACGCCTTCCCGAGCCGCATCAACCACCGAAGATGTGGACAGCCCCCGAATTTGCGACTTCGTGTGAGCGAAGCGCTTGAAGTACTGCCTCAATGTTTCTCCGGGGAGCTGTTTCACTTGGAAAAGGCTTCCTGTCGACATGGGGGGCACGAAGGTGCCCTGAAAGTTACTTATGAACTTCTTCTTCAACTGTAACCATGTCGTGATTGATCCTGGTTTTAAAGACCAGAACCATCTCAACGCCACTCCCTCAAGGGCTAACGGGAAGCACTTCGCCATAGTTTCTCTGTCTCCGCCACTAGCCTCGATTGCTAGGGCATAAGAACGCGCAAATTCACTTGGATCTTCGTCTCCGGCATACTTGCTAAGCTTCGAAGCTTTGAACCTCGGATCGAAGCGAACCTTCTGAAGCTCGGGATGCAACGGAGATTCATCGTCGTAAGAGGCGTTCTCCGGGGCTTCGGGATAGTCAAGATCGTCGTCTTCGTGCACTTCGGGGATAGCTGGGGTGGCTTGAGGACGAAGCCTGTTCGCAGCCTCTTGCCGCCACCTTGCTACCTCGGCTTGAAGATTGGCCATTTGAGTGGCCATGTCTCCAAGGCTATCTTCATCTCCTCCGGAAGGACCTTCCGGGTCTTGAGAGCTGGTATGATCAGTTTGAATCGGAATGGAGGGTGGCAGAGTGGCTCCGGGTGGTCGGAGTGTGGAAGGGGTTGGTGGAGAGGCTTCGTATCCTCGAGGGATAAAAGCCCCTTGCGGAGTTTGAGGTGGAGGGATAGTCGAAGACCCTCCGACTTCGACTGTGTCGAAGGGTATCTCTCCGGAGATCCGAGAGGACCTCCGAGTGGGATTGCGAGGTGCGCTCCGCTTAGGAGGCATGATGCAAGAGGTTGGTAGAGAACGAAGTTTTTTGGACTAGGTTCCCCACGGACGGCGCCAACTGTTGGCGTAAAAGATTACGCTAACAGGTTTCTGTAGAAAAGAAACTAACAAACGAAGTGTTTGCGAAGCAAACTGTTCTAAGCCTCCGAAAGGATAATAGCTTAGAATAGTTCGAAAGTGTGTATTGATTCACTAGTAATCGGTCCTCATTACAGGGTAAAATGGGGGGTATTTATAGGCCTAAATATTAAGGAAAAGACCTATTTACCCCTCTATTACAACCGACATTAAGGAAACTATGCGGTTTCCTTAATAGGGCTAAAATGGTAAAAGACTAATCTAATAAGATAGAAGATAAGTCTTCCATCTTAGCTGGCAGAAAAGATCCTGAAGGACTTTGGTTCGAAGACATACTTCGAACCAATGCCTGCCTCCGGGCTTCGAACCAGGTTCCATGCACCTTCGAAGACGGCCTTCGGACAATCTTCGAAATGGTTGGCTGTCTTCATGCTGCTTTGGCAATAACCTCGAAGATGAGATATTTTCCCCCAACAGAAGTAAAGTTCAAATGGACTCCGGACTGCGAAGAATGCTTTTAGACCCTTAAGAAGAAGCTCGTGTCAGCCCCAATTCTGACCCTGCCAGACATCCGGAAGGACTTCCACGTCTACTGTGATGCCTCTCGCCAAGGGTTAGGGTGTGTCTTGATGCAAGACGGGAATGTGATATCTTACGCCTCTCGTCAGCTGAGGCCACATGAGCTAAATTACCCGACCCACGACCTGTAATTGGTAGCCGTGGTTCATGCCTTAAAGATATGGAGACATTACCTTGTGGGTAATCGGTGTGAGGTCTTCACCGACCACAAGAGCCTTAAGTACATATTCAGCCTACCAGACTTAAACCTTAGACAGAGAAGAAGGTTGGAGTTGATCAAAGATTATGACTTAGGCATCCACTATCATCCAGGCAAGGCCAACGTGGTGGCAGACGCCCTAAGTCGAAAAGGGTACTGTGATGCCATCATGGTGCAAGACCAGGCCCCATTGTTATACAAGGAGATGGAAAGGCTGAATCTAGGGATCACTACCAAAGCATATCTCGCTGCCCTAGAGACCAGACCTGTCTTAATGGATCAGATCCATGAGACACAAAAGGACGACCCGGACATCTTAGAGATTCAGTAGAACATGAGAAAAGGTAAGCCCCCGTGTTCTTCGAGGACAGAATGGTACCATCTGGTTTGGAAACCGGATATGCGTGCCCGACAAGCCAGAATTGAAGGCCCTCATCCTTCAAGAGGCCAATGATACCCTATACTCCATACATCCAGGGAGTACAAAGATGTACCAAGACCTAAAGGAGAAATATTGGTGGGTCAGTATGAAGAGGGAAATAGCTGAGTATGTGGCCAAGTGCGATACATGTCGGCGAGTCAAGGCAGAACACCAGAGACCTGTCGGATTATTACAACCCCTCAAGGTCCCTGAATGGAAGTGAGAAGAAATTGGAATGGACTTCATCACGGGACTACCTAGGACCCAAGCCGATCATGACTCTATCTGGGTGATCGTCGATCGACTCACCAATGTGGCTCATTTCATCCCCGTCAAGACAACTTACACCGTCGCAAAGTTGGTTGAGTTGTACGTGACCCAGATTGTGTGCCTGCACGGAGTTCCAAAGAAGATCGTATCTTACCGAGGGAGTCAGTTTACCTCCAAATTTTGGAAGAATCTTCAAGAAGAACTCGACACCCGGCTAAACTTCAGTACCGCCTATCATCCATAGACCGACGGCCAAACCGAAAGGGTAAACCAGGTATTAGAGGATATGCTTAGAGCTTGCGCTCTAGACTTTGGCAGAAGGTGGGATAAGAACATGCCTTATGCGGAGTTCTCCTACAACAAAAGCTACCAAGTTAGCCTACAGATGTCCCCGTTTGAAGCACTTTATGGGCGCAAGTGCAGAACGCCACTACTCTGGGATCAGATCAGAGAATCGCAGCTATTCAGGATAGATATATTGCGAGAAGCCGAAGAGAAGGTCAAGATCATCAGGTACAGATTGAAGATAGCCCAGCCCCGACAAAAGAGCTACGCCAACAATCGACGGAGAGACCTAACCTTTGAGGAGGGCGACTATGTCTATCTCCGAGTCACTCCCCTCTGTGGCACCCAAAGGTTTAACATGAGAGGCAAGCTAGCACCCCGCTATGTCGGACCCTTCCAGATCCTCTGATGGCAAGGACAAGTGGCATATCAGCTAGAACTACCTCCATCCTTGGTAGGAGTCCATGATGTGTTCCACGTCTCTCAGTTGAAGAAGTGTCTTCGTGTGCCCACCGAGTAGGCCGACCTCCAACAGCTAAATGACCAAGAAGACTTGACCTACATTGAGAAACCCGTCCGGATTCTGGAAACTAAGGAGAGAGTAACCAGGAGCCGTGTGTGTAACATCCCAAAAAATTAGAAAAAAATAAAATAAAGAAAATGGATTTTCTGGAATATAAAGGATTTATTTAATTAGAGAAAATACTAAAAGAACGCCATTAAAGCCAAACAAGGGAGAATACTTCAAATTTTAACTTGAGAAATTTATGGTGGAATCTAGAGGCCAAGACATAATTTTAGGAATTTTTATAAATTTTTATCAACAGTGATTCAACCTTTAATCGAATAAATGAATTACTGGAATTATTTTAATTAAGAAAAGTATTTTAAATCCTGTTGGGCCGCAAACCCCCAATCTACCCCGGCCCAGCCCAGTCCAAGCCGTGTGACGTTGACATGTGGGGTCTGCCTATCGGTGCCAACATCCCGCCCTCTTCGCGCCCGCGCCTCGACTTGCCCCCACGCGACAACCTCTCCCTCCCCCTCGTTCGATCACTAACACCCCGGGCCCGCCTGTCGGCACCCTTCTTCTCGCGCTCATACATCGACAGGTGGGGGCCACATGTCGGGTCCATCTTCTTCGTTGGAAGGGGATCCCCCCTTCCATACCGGCGACCACCTTCCATTTCTCGCCGCCGACCGCCTCGATTCGCCCGGATTCACCCCAGACTCCCTTCCCCGAACGTCGGCGACCTCTTTCCATCGAAAGCCAACGCGGTTTCGTGATTATGGAAGCATATCCGAGAGTTTGGAAACCCTCGCCGGAGAGGGGAGGAAACCCTCGGTTCCTTTCTGTTTAGACGCCGGTGAAACCCTGAGAAACCAAGGGTTGGTTTTGGAGTCTGTGATGAGTGATTGACAGGCTTTTACCCTCTGATTCGAAGGGGTCCCTCCGAGGGGTTCGGAGGTTGGTCCTCCGAAGGGGTTCGGAGGCTGTTTCACCGAAGGGTTCGGTGGGATCTGGTTGCTGCAGCTGTTGCAGCGGAGTGTGCCTATCGGAGGGGTCCGACAGTACACGATGATTGTCTCTACCAAAGGTCTCGGTACTTTGGGTGGCACACCGGAGTGTGTGCCGAAGGGTGCTTACCCGGAGAGGTCTCCGGGGTACTAGATACACTTGTCTGTTTGTCTGTGGTGCGCAGGGGACTTCGAAGGCGACGGACGGTTCGTAGCAAGTGAACCTGGGTCAAGCGGGAGGCTTGATGCCAGGGGAGCAGGGAGCTCTGTCACGGAGGCTGCGAAGGGGTCAAGGTCGGACCTCGGGTCGAGGTGCGCCAGGAGAAGGCAGTAAGTGCGGAGCGTGGCTCCGGGTGAAGGTACCCCGAGACAAAGTCCTCGGAGGCGAGGCACTTCGAAGGGCACTCCGGAAGGAGTGACTTCGGAGTATGGTGGATCAAGTCCTCAGCGGAGGCAAGGTGTTCGAAGTGTGCTCCGGAGGGAGACACTCGAAGGGTTACCCGACGAAGGTCTCAGAAGTCGAGGTGCATCGAAGGCATGGTCCGGGTGAGGCTCATCGAGGAGTGTGCTCGGGGAGAGACACTGCGACGAAGTGCTCATGGAATGCTTCCTGCGGAGGCCTTGGATGAAGGAGGGACTTCGAAGGGTGGTACTCCGAAGGTGGGGCTTCGGAGTGAAGCAGGCTTCGGAGCAAGGCTGGCTCCGGAGCGAGGTGGACTTGAGATACTTTGGCCATGCATGGCTTCGGTACACGGACTGACGGAGTTCGAGCCGGGGGAAGTTGCGAAGCCGTGGTGGTCCACTCCGAAGGTGTTGGTGCGAAGGCCCAAGGGCTTTGACGGCTTCGGCTCAAAACCGTCACAGTATCAAAGGCTGACTTCGGTGAAGCGAAGGCCATCAGGCTCTAGGCTTCTCACCGAAGCTACCGCACCCCTCGCGTGCGAAGGGGGGCTTCAGAAAGGTCAAAGACTGTAAAGGCTGACAGTGTCTGCTCTGCAAAAAGCTGACGCTGTCCCCTCTGCAAAGCTGACAGAGAAGCCTCCAAATAAAGTAGACTACCTTTTGTACCCCTCTGTTCTGATGAGACAAAACCTTTGTAAACCCTAGGGGTAAAGTAGTCATTTCACATGGGTGAATAGTGGCTATAAATAGTGGGGGCTGGGTAGGTCACATTTAACACTTTGAGCATTCATTGTTGAGCTCCTGTACTAGCCACCACATACTTTGTATTCATCCAGTGAGTTCATTTTTACTGTTCACTGTTCAAGCAGTGAAGCCTTGAGTCTGTGTTCATTTTCTGCTTGAGCTTGTTTTGCATACCTCGCTGCATACTTCGATCCTTTGTGTGTCACTTCGAGTGACTTGAGGCAGTGCACCGAAGCCTGTTTGGGCGAAGTGTGTTTTGAGCGAAGTGTGTTTTTCGGTGTGTGCGCTCTGTGTAACTGGAGGTCAGACCTCGCTGTTTACTAGCGAAGCACTGAACGAAGCCCGTTTTTCTTCCCTAGTCGAAGTCCTCGGCGAAGTTTGTTTAGTGTGCGTTTAGACCTTCGAAGTACGAAGCCCAGCACCAGTTGTTGTCACTGAGTATTTGGTCGAAGTCCTTAGAGGGTTGTCTGCTCTTGCGAAGGGTGAAGTGCGAAGCCTGCTTGAAGCACCCAGTGTGCGGAGCCTGCACTGACTTAGCAGAGCTGATTCTTCGAGGTTGCGTGTAGAGCGAAGTCTTCTTGGCTTCGAACTTTTGCTCCTTGCGAAGCCTGTGTTCGGAGCCATCAAATACCTCCGAACCTGAACTTCGAAGGGTTTGTTCGAAGCCTGTTCCGCAGTAGACTGAATTAAAACATAAGGCTATTTTTAGCCCGAGTTTTTAAAAGCTCCCATTCACCCCCCTCTGGTCGCCGTTTTTGGTCCAACAAACCCCTATTTAAACCCTACCGATCGCCGCACTCCGCCCACACCGCCGTAGCCTGAGCCAAAGTGAAACCAGAGCGCCACCACCCTAGTTTCGGCTTTGTCTCCTGCTCCACCTCCAGCCACCGCTCACCGCCACCTCGGGCCTCCTCCATCCACACCGTCGCCTCCTCCGGGACCATCGTCACCCACCCTACCTCGGCATCCCCTCCGTTGGCTGCGTGCACCACCGGATCGCCATCGCCGCCACCCACCCGAGAACCCTTCGACGTCTACCCTCGCCACCGGTCGCCATCGGATGCCCATCATCACCGCCGTAGGTACGGTTAGAACCCCCTTCCTCTCCTCTTTTCATTTCAGCCGAAATCTAGGGCCTAGCCCCCTTGCCGTCGCCGTCGGCACAGCGCCCGAACCCACCGTCGCCGGAGACGAAGGGTAGTTTACCCTCTCCGACGCGTGTCGTGCCGGACGGGCCCTCGGCCACTCAATCTGCGATGAACAGCTGGGATTATAACCCCCCTGGATTTAATCTGAGGCGTCCACTTGGTCAAAACGTTATCGAGGCATCTCAGCCGTCCGATGCCACTTGATCGATCCCGCCTCGAGCTTGACCGCTGGATCTAGATCTAATGGCTCTGGATGAACCGGTCCACGCGCACAGTCGCTGGTTCACCGTGGGCCTGGCTCACCGTGGACCAGAACCCAATTTCTATTTAAAATAAAATTCAGAAATTGATTCAAACTTTGAAAATCCATAACTTGCTCATTTTAACTCCAAATTTTACCATTCAAATTTTGTTAAATTGAGCATTTTATTATATACATTCTTATGCCATAAAAATAGTATGTTACTTTAGCACAAAATATTCTTATTAAATAAATGAATAAAAACCCCTTAGGGATAAATTGATAATTCATGAAATAAATCAGGAAAATTCTTAAGATATTAACTTTTAATACGTTCAAAATATTAAGGGGGTTTTCCCTCATTTAAGACCCTACACTTGTATGTATATGTTGAAATGTTTTTATTTGTTTATTGAATGTTATGTTTAATTTTTCCGTATCGAGAAGACTACGAGATCGTCGAGGAGCCGGAGTATTACCCCAAGGTTCCACCATCGCCATTTGCTGAGCAAGGAAAGTCACAACCCCCATTTTGATCATCATTGAGCCCATGTTTTAATAAATTATCGCTATAACTCATAGGATAATATTGCATTAGTCTAATCTCAAGCCCTACATTATATTTATTTAGATCTCCGTCCTTGTGTGTAAACCCAAGCCATGCTTATCGAGCCTTAACTCCTTGTCACTCTACAATATTATATTAGCTAGTGTCCAATGTACCGACACAACTGCTATAGGATAAAAGAATGAGTTGTAGATGGTTGGATTCTACTATATGTATTTCCCCGTTATTCTCATCTCTAAACTCTGTTGGAGTTGGCTATGTCATAAGTATGGTGGGTTCCGGGTGCAAGCTAGGGCATTGGTTGGTCGCACCCGGGGCACTATAAGGACTGGTCTGCGGGATCTGTTGCAAAGCACTTCCGTACTAACCACAAGTCTAATGGGTAAGTCCTAATCGGAAGTATGGAACAAACCGACTCGATGCACCATAGTGGAGGGGGCAAGGGGCAACCTTCGGTGAATTGTACCGACGTGGCTCAAGGGGGGTTATGGTGTTGGCTCGACGCGTCGGGGCACCATATGAAACCCATAAGAGGGTGTTGTCGGGTTGGAGCGTTCCATATGGAAGGTTTTGGCACGAGTTCCCATGGTATGGGTCATCTCGTTACACTTTGGTGTATGGGATGAGTGTGTGCCTTGTGGGTACAGTGGTACACCTCTGATCAGAGTTTTAATCTTTTCGAAAAGCCGAGCCCACGGTCAAGGGCGGGTTGTGTGACTTCTCGCAGTTAGTTTACTATTGTTTGAGTGAAAGTGTTATTCATGGCATGTAAGGACTGTTGAGCAAGGGTGGGCTGACTGTACCCCTCGAGTTAGAAGATGATGCATATACATGTTTATGTTTCTGTATTAATAACTTGATCACATTAACTTCTCTACAAATTATGCTTTTCCGCAAAATTAGCCACTACCTTCCTTGTTATTACTCTGCATTATATTTGCATTCGGTGGCTTGCTGAGTACGATTGTACTCACCCCCGTTGACTTACACCACCAGAGCCCGTCTACTACGAGGAGGATGAAGGTCTGGAGTAGCGACCCAGTCAAGGCGAGACTGGAAGGAGGCGTTCATATAGGACCCTTATTTTATTAGTTTCTCTTTTACTTTAACACTTTTGTACTAATATGGTCTACGAACCATGAATGCTTGTCGTATTTTGCGCGGTCGTGTGATGAACGTCTTGATTTATTGATTTTCTATGGAATTTCAATAAAGGTCTGGATTTATTAAATCTGGGCGTTACAATATGGTATCAGGGCCGACTTGACTGTAGGAAGCCAAACAGACCTGACCCTAGGACTTATATTAACCGTATTTTCTTACAAAATACTTACTACGTACCTCATCTTCTAGAGTTTTTACACAAAAATTTCTCTCTTTTGTAGATGCCGATTCATACCATGAATTGGACTCTCCGCGATGAGGCTGGATTCATCCGCGAGCTTTGCATGCTCGTCAGTTTCCTGTGGTTTGAGCATGAGACGATGTTCCATGGAGTTTTCCCCGACGAGAACGAGAGTACTGTGAGGTCACTATCGTCATCCACCCTTCCACGCAGACAACCCACACTTACCGAGCCGGAGGACCCACCTTTTTGGTGGCCAGTCAGCGCACCGCTCTTCAGGCCCTCTCCGAGCTTCGGGTGATCTACGACAGCCAGCTCTACGACACGGACTACCACTTCATGCCGATGTGCACTCCGGGGAACCCACACAACGTCTACGTCAGCACCCTCTCCCAGCGCCACTCCGTCGTCGGCCACACTATACGTCTACTAGAGGCTATGGACGAGATCCACGCAGAGGCTCTTCTTGATGCCAGCAGCCAGCGAGACACCATCGACTTCTACCGCCATTCATCAGAGAGCTTGAACCGTGAGAACGGGGAGCTTCGCCGCCGTGTCTAGCAGGGTGTAGGACCAAAAGTAGCGACCAGAGGGGGGGTGAAAGGGCGCCTAAAAATTTCTTGCTAAACTATATTCTAATCCCAACACCCAGACGAACTTGACCAGACAAATAATATTAGCAAAGCAAATTACTGAAACTAAAGTTGTCTAGCCTAAAAATGACCGGTGTTCTTAATTAAAATGATATCACAGGTGAACTAAATAAAAATACTGCAGTAAATAAAAACACCTAGATAAATCACGAAATATTTATTTTTCAGCCTAAAAATAAAATACTAAATAAATGAATAGAACATGAATCACTAAAAATTAATTCATAATTAAACTAAAAATATTGCAGGCAAAAACTGGAATAAAAATATAACTGCGACTAATAAATTTTTCTTTTCATTTTATATGCGCAGATTAAGCAGATAAAAGTAATACTAGACAACTAATAAAAATTTAACAGATTTGAATAACAACGAAATCTTGAAATAGATTTTCAGCTAATTTATTAATAGATGATTATCTAAAAGTTTGATCTCCCTAAAAATAGTAGATTAAAACTACCTAAAATTTACCTGCATTGGCACACCGGCGAACATGTCTTGAAGCTGTTGTCGTGCGTCGTGCTTCTCTAGATGTCTTCACGCCGGCGTGGAGAATCACCAAAGAATCACCCTGTCTGTGGGTCGCCGTGCGCCATGCCTAGCATCTGCAAAGCCAACAATTGTGGGGCCCGCGCTGCGTCTGACGGAGGGAGAAAAAAAAACACCAGCGCTAATGATGCCCACACAGCCGCATGCAACGTCTCGGCCGCCGTGCGGTGTTCTCTCCGTTGGCCGTGCGCAGGAAAACCAGGCAGAAAACCGTGCACCCGCCGTGCAAAACCAAAACATTAAAAAGCGCCTAGCGCTCAGCGCAGCTGCGCCGTGCTACAGCACGGCCTTACCTCGAACCGCGTGCCGCCGGCAATCTTAAAAAAATGAAGACGACGAATTTTATTTTGGACTGTAGATTGATCTATTAAAAACAGTCAACTATCCCCAAGGGGATAGGGGCCTATTTATAGGCAAATCCTAATATATGAAAAGACTACTTTACCCTCGGGTAAAATAAACTGACTCTAAAATAAATTCCGAAAATTACTAAAATATTCTTAGAAAAATTAACTGACTCGAATAAAAATATTCTAAACTTAAAAACTAAATATTAATATCCTAAAAATGAATTAAACATAGATCGTCAGTTTTACGCCGAAACTAACAAAGCGTCCACCGTCTTCGCACCGGGTACCCGGATTGGGCCGACCCGACCCCGCAGCTTCCTCATCCCGGCAATCGCTCACCGCCCGTGTACCTGAGTCAAACCCAGTCAACAGACCGGTGGATCCTCTGCCGCTCCTAGCCATGTACCCGGATTGGGCCAGCCCGACTCCGCGGATCCTCTGCCCGACCGTCTCTCACTGCCCGTGTACCTGAGTCACATGCGCCTCAGACTCGACAGGTCTTCATCTCTCCCTTCCATTGACTTCCGTTGACAATCACTCATCACATCTAGAATATCAAAACCATATTCTTCAACATGGTTTCTCAATCTCCCCCTTGATGAGTGCATTGTCAACACCCTTTTCAGCTCATCTCTAGAACCTGCAAAACATGTGGAAACAGAAAAACAAAGACAAAAGAAAATAAAAGAAAGAAAATAACAGTTTAACCCTAATGACCAAAAGCCAAACAAAAGCACGAAGACAGTCATTATGGTTAACCAAAAATAAAGCCTCAAAAACAAGTGCAAATCTCAGAATTACCAATAAGAATAAACTCCCCCTGAAATAAATCCCAGAGAAAGCCGAAAATATATCCCAAAATTTCTCCCCCTTGTTGACAATTGGACTCATCAATTGAGACTAAATGCACTTTAAAGAGACATAAACACAAACTCCCCCTAAAACGCAGCTCCCCCTCAAAATACGCTATGAATGCAGATGGGGTGCAGGTGGAGTGTGAAAAGCATGCTTCTTAGATATGATTAACTGCAATTACAACATCTAACAGGTATAGCAAAAGATATACTGTCGAAGATACATGACATGATCAGTGCAATAGATGATATCTTAAGAAAGTCATTAGCACACATTTTTTGATTTTTTTGCAAAACAAAAGCATCACCACAATTTCTAGTTGACAAGCAAAGTAAAGCATGAGATGCAAAAGCTAACTGATATCTACCAAGATAAGCATTGTCCAAATCAAAGTGCTTCAGCAAACTTGTCATCTTTTTAAATTTTTCATTTCTGCCAGGGGTTATTTGCATGTCAAACCTTATGCTAACCGACCAAGTCAAGCCTAGGCCAGAACTGGACCATCAGAAGCTTAAGACATTGGTCTTGGCATACATTACAGCGTCCTAGTTCATACCAAAGTGCTATGGTAAGCAGTTCAGAACAATGCAATGCGACAAAGCAAACCCACCTGGATCTTTTCTGATAATCATAAAAAAATGCATAATTTTTTTTTCATTTTTCTGAATTTTTATCATTTTTATAGCACATTTTTTATATTTAAAGCATATAAATATCCAAGTTGCATATCTGCAACTAAGTAAGGATCTAGTTACAAGGCATGTAAAAGATAACGAAAGCATTCAGCCTACACATGCTAGTTACCAGAAGCAATGGTGATCATTTTTCAATTTTAAAATATAAAAGCCATGCATATGACAAATATCAGATATATCATGTGAACTGAACTAGAACATGATCATCGACAAGCAATCAAAAGCATATACTAGCTAGAGAAAGTAAAGCAGATTAATCATATAACAGAAGCAAGCTCAAAATGTGATTGATGATTATGCATGATATGAACGCACACACAAAAAACTCAATAAACAAAAAAAACTGATACCAATGAAAAGATGACTCAAAATATCCTAAAAGGATACACAACTCCCGAATCAACATCAATAATCACGAGTGGGAGCAAACGGTCCAATGCTGGGATTAGCAAAAGTGCTAAACCAGTGTCGAGCCATCTGCTCAAAAGTAGGAAAGCAGAAGGAATCATATAATCTGGACCAAAACGCGGCTCAAAGCGCGGTCCTTTGTTCTGTCTAAAATCACAGTCACGAGGTCCAAAGTCGTATCCATAACGATCTGGGACTCTGCTGGAATGAAAACCACCCTCCGGAGCACGATCATAAAAACCGTCTCCTCTACCACCACCTACATGACGTGGCCTGGCCTCTAGCCTTTCTCTACGTCGAGGGACTCTTTGTCTACCACCCTGATGGTAGAACTGCTCCTGCCCACCTCGAGCTTTATCTGCTCGCTCAACCCGCTTCCTCCTGAAGCAAAACTCCTCAAGATGCCCGTCTCTCTGACAAAACTCACAGTGATAGGTAGGCTCCTTGGGATGTTGTTTTGGCTTAGGGTTCAGAGGCTTGGTGGTGTTGGGTGAAGCATCTTTGGTGTGAGAGGGTCCAGGTAAAAAATCAAGAGAAGTGTGAAGAGTTTTAGGCTTAGGAACCCAGATCTGCTTCTTAGGTGGAGCTTTAGGTTGTTCTTGGATCACTCCATCCTTAGGCTGACTATCCTTAAAGGACTCGGTGGAATGAGTCTTGGGATATCTCTATTCAAGAGTTATCTTACTCCACTCCACTGCACGGCTAATGGCGCTCTCAAAATCAGCCTTGGTATATGTGTAACCTACCCCAAAACCATCCTGTCTCTTGAACTGCTGGATCATCATGCCGAGTTGTGGATCTTTAGCACTAATCCAACTCAGGGTTGAACGGAGGTAAAAGTTCTCATTCTGAACATCAGCTAGCTCCTCTCTCAAAGAAGCTAACACCTCCACCTGAGACAAGCAGATCTCACACTCTTTATCAACTTCGACAGTCTTCTCGGCTTTTAGCTTGATCAACTCCATTCTAATGGATAAGTAGTTCTCACAAACAGTGGATGGAACTGACAAGGTCTCAAGCTCTAGCTTAGTCTGCTCCAACTCAGCTCTCACTCTAGCTAACTCGCTCAACTGCTCATCACTCTTGGCTCTCAGCTCGGCTATACTAGCTAAATGGGATGGGCACTCTACACAAGGTGCGACGACAGTGACATGAGCATCTTTCAGCTCCTGCTGAATGCTCTCAAGCTCAGTGGCCAATGCGTCTCTCTCATCTACTCTCTCTGTGTACCTGGACTTAAGAGTCATCACGTCACACAACAGCACCTCACAGTTAGGACACTCACCACTATCACCCAAGCGAGGGGAACAAGACAAACTCTCAATCTTGTCATTCACCGTGGCTAGCTCACTCTCAAGTTCATCTATCCTCTTCTTAGCCCCTCTAAGCAGTTTCTCCCGATACTTCAACTCCTGACTGTTCTGTTCTAATAAATTAACAACTTCTTGTTCATAGGAAGATGCCTTCTCATCATCGTCATCGTTGGAGGAGTCCTTCTCTTTCTTCTCCCCAAGAGTCATTCGAGCAGAAGCTCTTGTGGGGTCTTCGGCTGTGACGTGAGCGACTCTTCGGCTTGTCCCCGAAGCCCATGAAACAGAGGCCCACCGGATTGTCCCTGTCCTTCCCCTTCCTGACCATGATATCTTCATCACTTGAACTTGAAGAATATGAGGAAGACGAGGATCTCTTGGAGTATCTTTTCTCCATCTCGGCGAAGAAGGTCTTGTCTCGCTTCTAGTTCTCACGCCTGTAATCTTTCAGAGCCTTTCGAAAGAATCTTGTCTTGGGCTGGCCCTTCGTGGAGTTGTCGTACTTGCCGGAGTTGTAGGAGTTGTCGCCGGTTCCCTTCTTGTAATTCTTCTGCTTGGGACAGTCGGTGATAAAATGACCTGGGTCACCACACTCAAAGCATCCGGATTTTGTGCCGTGTCTCTTAAACATTCGCTTATCATAAACACGTCGCACCCGGTTATTAAACAAGCACAAATCATCATCTCCTAGAGTATCAAGTTGTTCCTCGGAGATAGACATCAAGGATAAGGCAGTACAACTCATGGCATTAGGATCTGCAGACAGTGTCGCAAGCGCCAGAGTCTTTGAGCCAGAATCAGTAAGATTTGATCTCAACTGAATATCGACCTCTAAGGCCTTGAGCTTACAAAAAAGCTCTGCGACGGTCAAGGTATCATAGGACGCACTCTCAACAATAGAAGAAACCTTGAACTCCCAGATCTTAGGGTCCAAGGTATGGAGTACCTTAAGCGCCTGCTCATGATCCGAGACCAGCTGATCCCGCTCGGCCTTGTTAACGCGAAGCTTGTTAATGATCGATTGAAAACGACCAAACAAAGCCTCAATAGTCTCACCCGGCTTCTGTGAGAAATTTTCATACTCACGCCGGTAGGTCTGATATAGCCTAGCCTTGACCTGAGCTGTCCCCTCATGGTGTGCCTGGAGGGTATCCCAGATCTCTCGAGCAGTGGTGAGATGGCTAACACGCTCAAACTCACTAGGACCTAGACCAGAGAATAAAATATTCACCGCCTTACTATTATTTTGATGCTGGGTAATTACATCAGCAGCAGTATCCGCAGCAATAGTCCTTATGGTGAAGTTAGGATGAACACAAATCTCCCATATGTCCGAGCTCTGGCTCATAAGGTATGCTCGCATGCGAGTCTTCTAATAAGTGTAGCCAAAAGCTTCTAGGGACGGGATTTTACCAAAAGACGTCATGGTCACTACCTAGGTTTAGAATCGGTTAAGATATGAGAAACACCTAACCTTGCTCTGATACCACTTGTAGGACCGAAAGTAGCGACTAGAGGGGGGTGAATGGGCGCCTAAAATTTCTTGCTAAACTATATCCTAATCCCAACACCCAGACGAACTTGACCAGACAAATAATATTAGCAAAGCAAATTACTGAAACTAAAGTTGTCTAGCCTAAAAATGACCGGTGTTCTTAATTAAAATGATATCACACGTGAACTAAATAAATATACTACAGTAAATAAAAACACCTAGATAAATCATGAAATATTTATTTTTCAGCCAAAAAGTAAAATACTAAATAAATGAATAGAACATGAATCACTAAAAATTAATTCAGAATTAAACTAAAAATATTGCAGGCAAAAACTGGAATAAAAATATAACTGCGACTAATAAATTTTTCTTTTCATTTTATATGCGCAGATTAAGCAGATTAAAATAATACTAGACAACTAATAAAAATTTAACAGATTAGAATAACAATGAAATCTTGAAATAGATTTTCAGCTAATTTATTAATAAATGATTATCTAAAAGTTTGATCTCCCTAAAAATAGTAGATTAAAACTACCTAAAATTTACCTGCATTGGCACACCGGCGAACATGTCTTGAAGATGTTCTCGTGCATCGTGCTTCTCTGGATGTCTTCACGCCGGCGTGGGGCATCACCAAAGAAACACCAGGCAGTGGCCCCACGCGATGGAAAAAGAAGCATGAAGCAGTAAAGTTAGCCCCCTGTCCGTGGGTCACCGTGCGCCATGCCTAGCATCTGAAAAGCCAACAATCGTGGGGCCCGCACTGCGTCTGACAGAGGGAGAAGAAAACACAAGCGCTAATGATGCCCACACAGCCGCATGCACACATCTCGGCCGCCGTGCGGTGTTCTCTCCGTTGGCCGTGCGCTGGAAAACCAGGCAGAAAACCGTGCGCCCGCCGTGCAAAACCAAAACATGAAAAAGCGCCTGGCGCTCAGCGCAGCTGCGCCATGCTACAGCATGGCCTTACCTCAAACCGCGTGCCGCCGGCAATCTGAAGAAAATGAAGACGACGAATTTTATTTTGGACTGTAGATTGATCTATTAAAAACAGTCAACTATCCCCAATGGGATAGGGGCCTATTTATAGGCAAATCCTAATACATGAAAAGACTACTTTACCCTCGAGTAAAATAAACTGACTCTAAAATAAATTCCAAAAATTACTAAAATATTCTTAGAAAAATTAACTGACTCGAATAAAAATATTTTCTAAACTTAAAAACTAAATATTAATATCCTAAAAACGAATTAAACATAGATTGTCAGTTTTACGCCGAAACTGACAAAGCGTCCACCGTCTTCGCACCGGGTACCCGGATTGGGCTGACCCGACCCCGCAGCTTCCTCAGCCCGGCAATCGCTCGCCGCCCGTGTACCTGAGTCAAACCGAGTCAACAGACTGGTGGATCCTTTGCCGCTCCTAGCCATGTACCCGGATTGGGCCAGCCCGACTCCGCGGCTCCTCTGCCCGGCAGTCGCTCACTGCCCGTGTACCTGAGTCACATGCGCCTTAGACTCGACAGGTCTTCATCTCTCCCTTCCATTGACTTCCATTGACAATCACTCATCACATCTGGAATATCAAAACCATATTCTTCAACATGGTTTCTCAATGGGGCACCGTTTAGCTACCGAGGCAGAGGAGTTGAGGCGTCAGAATGAGCTTCTACGCTAGAGCGTCGCCGATACGACACAGCTTCACCACCAGATCCGAGAGCTGTAGAAGGACCTAGAGGAGATCGCTCCCCTTCCGCCTCGCAAGCGGAAGTCACTCCGGATCCCCACAGTTAGGCCCAAGAGGATCTCCCGCAGTGCCCCTCCCGCCGGGCCATCCAGCTCCACTCCCCCTGCACCGACCCTCTCCGCCGAGCCCGTGATCGAGTCGTCCCCCGAGTTGTCGTAGACGTAGTTTTTACGGTTGTTTGTTTTCCTTTTGTTGCTTGGATTGTATTGCCACTCATGTCAAATATAAGGCATGGATGAAGATTAAATAAGGAATCCATATGTAATAGTCTAAGTTCAAAACTTTTTGGAAATAAAACTTTGTCACATTCCCCCTAAATGTATGTCTGTTTTGGAAAACTCCAGGATGACAAACACTCAAGGATCCGATGCTCCTCAGAACGGAGGAGACAACGGGAATCTGCCCCAATGGGGAGCAACGGGGCAAAGGCAGGCCCCAGTCGCCAATCACCCAACTCTGGCCGAAATGATGGCCAATCAAAATCAGTTGATAGCCACACTGCTGCATCAGATGTAACAATAGCAGAACCAGATGCAGGAGCAACAAGCCCAGCTCTTTTGTCTGCACCGGCAGCAGCCCGACCTCCCACGTCTAGCCACTCCAGCCCCGACACCGGCTTCTCAGCTGTCGGAATTCCTTCGCGTCCGACCTCCCACCTTCTCAAGCACCACCAACCCCATGGAGGTCGGTGACTGGCTAAGGAAAATAGGGAAGAAGTTAGATCTCCTGACTTGCACCGAACAGGAGAGGGTAGCATTCGCCGCCCACTAGCTCTAGGGTCCCGCTGCAGAATGGTGGGACAACCTGCGCGAAACTCTATCGGAGGGTCATGTCCATACTTGGGCAGAATTCTCCACTGCTTTCTGCGCCGCCCACGTCCCCGACGGCATCATAGCCCAGAAGCAGCAGGAGTTCTGGATCTGCAGCAAGGGAGCAGGTCCGTCATGGAATACCTGCATGAGTTCAACCGGCTGGCTCGGTATGCACCAGAGGAAGTCCGTACGGATACGGCCCGACGGTCTAAGTTTCTCCGGGGGCTGAAGGACGAGCTTTCCCTTCAGCTGGTTTCTGGAGACTACGCCAACTTCCAGAAGTTGGTCAACAAGGCCATCATTCAGGAGACTGAGCAGAACAAGGTCGACCTGAAGAAAAAGAGGATGATCGCCTTCCTTTAGAACCAAGGAATGGCGCAGAGGCCACATTTTGCACCTCCCCCACCGGCGCCCCAGTATCACCCGCGCCCTATCTACCGGCCCGCTTCACCTGCCAACAACCCAGGAGCAGGACACCCTCGCCCCGCTCCCGTCGCACCAACTGCTCCACCCGCCCCTACCAAGAAAGCAGAGGTCTTGCGTGACAAGCACGTCAAGCCCGTGATCTATTTCAACTGCCACCAAGAAGGGCATTACTCCCACCAATGCCCCCACCCCAAGTGTTCGCAAGGAGTCGCGGCCAATCCTGCCGTCCGTGCCCGCGTCAACCATGTCTCCGCCGAAGAAGCCCAGGCTGCACCGGAGATCGTCATGGGTAAGTTCACCGTAAATTCAGCACCTGCAGTGGTGTTATTTGACACTGGAGCTATGCATTATTTCAACTCAACAACTTTTGTGGAAAATATAACCTGAACAAATGCGAATTAGCAAGACCGGTACTAATAGCCACCCAGGAAAACAAACCCAAGCCCACTCTTATAGTCCGAGAGTATGGGTAGATATCCAAGGTACCATATTTTGGGCCGACCCCATTCTAATAGAATGCCAAGGTTTGGATTTGATTCTAGGAATGGACTGGCTCAACAAACATCAAGGAGTGATAAGATGTGCCCGAAGGCAAGTGACCATGACCAGTGAAGAAGGGACTGTCGTCACCTTTCATATGCCAAGTCAGAAGCCCGGTAGACCTCGCCTACACCAGATTACCTTGGAAGAAATACCGGTAGTCTGCGAGTATCCGAATGTATTCCCGGAGGATTTACCAGGGATGCCACCCAAGAGGGACATCGAGTTCAGGATCGATCTAGTACCCGGAACCACTCCCATTTATAAGCGACCATATCGGATGGCCGCCAATGAGCTAGCAGAAATGAAGCACTAGCTTGAAGATCTTGAGAAGAAGGGATATATCAGACCCAACACATCCCTATGGGGAGCCCCCATCATCTTCGTCGAGAAGAAGGAAGACAAGGCTAAGCGTATGTGCGTAGAGTATCGAGCCCTAAATGAGGTGACCATCAAGAACAAGTACCAACTACCCAGGATCGATGATATATTTGATCAGCTGAAAGGAGCCACTGTGTTCTCCAAGGTCGATTTACGGTGCGGTTATCATCAGCTGAGGATTCGAGAGGAAGACATACCCAAGACGACATTCACCTCTCGTTATGGACTTTATGAGTGCATCGTCTTGTCCTTTGGTTTGACCAACGCCCCGGCCTTCTTCATGAATATGATGAATAAGGTGTTTATGGAATACTTGGACAAGTTTATCGTGGTGTTTATAGATGACATTCTCATCTATTCCAAGGACAAAGAGGAGCACGAGACCCACATCCGGTTGACCCTAGGAAAACTTAGGGAACATCAGTTATACGCCAAGTACAGCAAGTGTAAATTCCGGACGGTGGAAGTGAAGTTCCTAGTACACATTATCTCTGCACAAGGTATCGCAGTAGACCCTGCCACCGTGGGAGCAGTTACAGATTGGCTGCCACCCACCAATGTATCTGAGATACGGAGCTTTCTTGGCTTAGCAGGATACTACCGACGATTTATCGAGAATTTCTCCAAGATAGCCAAGCCTATGACCAAGTTGTTGCAGAAGGGAGAGAAGTTTGAATGGTCTCCCGAATGTGAGGAAAGTTTTCGGACCCTCAAGACACGGCTGGTGTCAGCACCCATACTAACCCTACCGGATATAAGGAAGGACTTCCATGTCTATTGCGACACATCTTGCTAGGGTTTGGGATGTGTTCTCATGCAGGACGGGAAAGTTTTCTCATACGCCTCTCGGCAGTTAAGACCCCATGAGCTGAACTATCCTACTCACAACCTAGAATTGGCTGCTGTAGTGCACGCTCTGAAGATATGGAGGAACTATCTAGTTGGAAACTGGTGCGAAGTTTTCACGGACCACTAGAGTTTGAAGTATATCTTCACGCAGCCAGATCTCAACCTTAGGCAAAGGCGATGGTTAGAATTGATAAAGGACTACAACCTAGGCATTCACTACCATCCCGGCAAAGCAAACGTGGTAGCTGATGCATTAAGTCGTAAGGGATATTGTACCACCATCGTGATTCAGGATCACGCGCCTTTGTTGTATAAGGAGATGGAAAAGTTAAACCTCGGGATAACCATAGGAGCCTATCTAGCCACCCTTGAGGCCCGACCAGTCCTGTTTGAGCAGATCCGTGATGCTCAGTTGGAAGACTCGGACATAGCAGCCATTAAGAAGAACATGAGGCAAGGAAAGGCCCCAGGATTTTCAGCAGATGAGAATGGCACTGTATGGTTCAAAACTAGGATCTGTGTGGCCGATAAACCAGAGATAAAGACCCTTATTCTAAGGGAAGCCCATGACACTCTGTACTCCATCCACCCTAGGAGTACAAAGATGTACCAGGACCTGAAGGAATGGTATTGGTGGGTTAGCATGAAGAAAGAGATTGCTCAGTTCGTCGCAGAGTGTGACACCTGCCGACGAGTAAAAGTAGAGCACCAGAGACCAGCGGGGCTGTTACAGCCACTTAAAGTGCCTGAATGGAAATGGGAAGAGATCGGTATGGACTTCATCACCGGACTCCCAAAGACCCAAGTTGGTTATGATTCCATATGGGTAATCATCGACCGGCTAACAAAGGTAGCTCACTTCATAGCCGTCAAGATGACCTTTAGTGGCCCTAAACTAGAAGAGTTGTATATGGTCCACATAGTATGCCTTCATGGTGTACCTAAGAAGATAGTCTCCAATAGAGGAAGTCAATTCATGTCTCGGTTCTATAAAACCCTTCAAGGGGAAATGGGAACAAGACTGAACTTCAGCACATCATACCACCCTCAGATAGATGGACAAACTGAGAGGGTAAATCAGATATTGGAGGATATGCTCTGGGCATGTGCCTTGGACTTTGGAGGAACTTGGGACAAGAGTTTACCGTACACCGAGTTTTCGTACAATAACATCTATCAAGCAAGCCTTCAGATGTCTCCATTCGAAGCTCTATATGGACGCAAGTGCAGAACACCTCTACTTTGGGATCAGACCGGTGAATCCCAAGTTTTTGGAACGGACATCCTTCGGGAAGCTTAAGAGAAAGTACGGATCATCAGGGACAGACTCAAGACAGCCCAATCTCGATAGAAGAGCTATGTAGACAATCGCCGTCGAGATCTAGCCTTTGAAGAGGGAGATCATGTTTACCTCCGAGTTACTCCTCTCCGTGGCACTCAACGGTTTAACATGAGAGGGAAATTAGCACCTCGATACATTGGACCTTTCCCCATCATCCGACGTCAAGGCGAGGTCGCTTATCAGTTAGATCCACCACCCTCATTGGCTGGGGTACATGATGTGTTTCACGTGTCGCAGCTAAAGAAGTGTCTTCGAGTCCCAATAGAGCAAGTTGATCTTCAGCAGTTGAATATACAAGAAGATCTAACCTATGTTGAGAAGCCCATCAGAATCTTGGAAGTCAAGGAAAGAACCACGAGGAGTCGAGTGATCCGCTTCTGCAAGGTCTAGTGGAGCAATCATCCCGTAGAAGAAGCTACATGGGAAAAAGGGGAGGAGCTAAAAGCGCAACATCCAGAGTTATTCGAGGATTGATCCGAATCTCGAGGACGAGATTCTCTGTAAGGGGGATAGGATTGTAACATCCCAAAAAATTAAAAATAAAGAAAATAAAGAAAATGGATTTTCTGTAATATAAAGGATTTATTTAATTAGAGAAAATACTAAAAGAACCCTATTCAAGCCAAACAAGGGAGAATACTTCATATTGTAACTTGAGAAATTTATGGTGGAATATAGAGGCCAAGACATAATTTTAGGAATTTTTATAAATTTTTATCAACAGTGATTCAACCTTTAATCGAATAAATGAATTACTGGAATTATTTTAATTAAGAAAAGTATTTTAAATCCTGTTGGGCCGCGAACCCCCAATCTACCCTGGCCCAGCCCAGTCCAAGCCGTGTGACGCTGACATGTGGGGTTCACCTGTCGGCGCCAACCTCCCGCCCTCTCCGCGCCCGCGCCCCGACTTGGCCCCACGCGACAGCCTCTCCCTCCCCCTCGTTCGATCGCTGACACCCCAGGCCCGCATGTCGGCACCCTTCTCCTCGCGCTCACACACTGACAGGTGGGGGCCACCTGTCGGGTCCGTCTTCTTCATTGGAAGGGGATCCCCCCTTCCATACCGGCGACCACCTTCCATTTCTCGCCGCCGGCCGCCTCGATTTGCATGGATTTGGCCCGGACTCCCTTCCCCGAACATCGGCGACCTCTTTCTGTCAAAAGCCAACGCGGTTTCATGATTATGGAAGCATATCCAAGAGTTTGGAAATCCTCACCGGAGAGGGAAGGAAACCCCTCGGTTCCTTTCCATTTAGACGCCGGCGAAACCCCTATTTAAACCCTACCGATCGCCGCACTCTGCCCACACCGCCGTAGCCCGATCCAAAGCGAAACCAGAGCGCCACCACCCCAGTTTCGGCTTTGTCTCCTGCTCCACCTCCGGTCGCCGCTCGCCGCCGCCTCGGGCCTCCACCATCCACGTCGTCGCCTCCTCCGGGACCGCCGTCACCTACCCTACATCGGCATCCCCTCCGTTGGCTACGTGCGCCACCAGATCGCCATTGCTTCCACCCACCCGAGAACCCTTTGACGTCTACCCTCACCACCGGTCGCCGTCGGAAGCCCATCGTTGCCGCCACAGGTACGGTTAGAACCCCCTTCCTCTCCTCTTTTCATTTCAGCCGAAATCTAGGGCCTAGCCCCCTTGCCGTCGCCGTCGCCGCCGTGCCTGAACCCACCATCGCCGGAGACGAAGGGTAGTTTACCCTCTCCGAGGCGTGCCGTGCCGGATGGGCCCTCGGTGAGAAACTGAGAAACCAAGGGTTGGTTTCGGAGTCTGTGATGAGTGATTGACAGTATTTATCCTGTAGTTCGAAGGGGTCCCTCCGAAGGGGTTCAGAGGTTGGATCTCCGAAGGGGTTCGGAGGTGGTTTCACCGAAGGGTTTGGTGGGTTTGGTTGCTGCAGCTGTTGCAGCAGAGTGTGCCTATCGGAGGGGTCCGACAGTACACGATGACTGGGTTGTACCGAAGGTCTCGGTACTTTGGACGGTACACCGGAGTGTGTACCGAAGGTTGTTTACCCGGAGAGGTCTTCGGGGTACTAGATACACTTGTCTGCTTGTCTGTGGTGCACAGGGGACTTCGGAGGCGACGAACTATTCGTAGCAGGTGAAACTGGGTCAAGCGGGAGGCTTGATGCCAGTGGAGCGGGGAGCTCCGTCACGGAGGCTGCGAAGGGGTCAAGGTCGGACCTCGGGTCGAGGTGCACCAGGAGAAGGCAATAAGTGCGGAGCGTGGCTCCGGGTGAAGGTACCCCGAGGCAAATTCCTCGGAGGCGAGGCACTTTGAAGGGTACTCCGAATGGAGTGACTTCGGAGTATGGTGGATCAAGTCCTCAGCAGAGGCAAGGTGTTCGATGTGTTCTCCGGAGGGAGACACTCGAAGGTTACCCGACGAAGGTCTCAGAAGTCGAGGTGCATCGAAGGCATGGTCGGGGTGAGGCTCGTCGAGGAGTGTGCTCGGGGAGAGACACTGCGACGAAGTGCTCATGGAATGCTTCATGCAGAGGCCTTGGATGAAGGAGGGACTTCGAAGGGTGGTACTCCGAAGGTGGGGCTTCAGAGTGTGGTTGTCTTGTGGTACTTCAGCCGTGCATGGCTTCGGTACACGGACTGACGGAGTTCGAGCTGGGAGAAGCTGCGAAGCCGTGGTGGTCCACTCCGGAGGTGGTGGTGCGAAGGCCCAAGGGCTTTGACGGCTTCGGATCAAAACCGTCACTGTATTGGAGGCTAACTTCGGTGGAGCGAAGGCCGTCAGGCTCAAGGCTTCTCACCGAAGCTACCGCACCCCTCGCGTGCGAAGGGGGGCTTCAGAAAAGTCAAAGACTGTAAAGGCTAACAATGTCTACTCTGCAAAAAGCTGATGCTGTCCCCTCCGCAAAGCTGACAGAGAAGCCTCCAGAATAAAGTTGACTACCTTTTGTACCCCTCTGTTCTGTAGAGACAAAACCAATGTAAACCCTAGGGGTAAAGTAGTCAATTCACTTGGGTGAATAGTGGCTATAAATATGGGGGCTGGGTAGGTAACATTTAACACTTTGAGCATTCATTGTTGAGCTCCTGTACTAGCCACCTCATACTTTGTATTCATCCAGTGAGTTCATTTTAGTGTTCCCTGTTCAAGCAGCGAAGCCCTGCTTCTGTGTTCTTTTTCTGCTTGAGCTTGTCTCGCATACCTCGCCACAAACTTCGATCTTTTGTGTGTCACTTCGAGTGACTTGTGGTAGTGCACCAAAGCCTGTCTGGGCGAAGTGTGTTTTGTGCGAAGTGTGCTTTTTAGTGTGCGTTCGCTCTGTGTAACTGGAGGCTAGACCTCGCTGTTTACTAGCGAAGCCCTGATCGAAGCCCGGTTCTTTTCCCGTGTAGAAGCACCTAGCGAAGTCTGTTAGTGTGTGTTTAGACCTTTGGAGTACGAAGCCCAGCACCAGTTGATGTCGCTAAGTATTTGGTCCAAGTTCTCAGAGGTTAGTGCACTCTTGCGAAGGGTGAAGTGCGAAGCCTGCTCGAAGCACCCTGTGTGCGGAGCCTGCACTGACTTAGCAGAGTAGATTTTTCGGGGTTGCGTGGCGAGCGAAGTCTTCTTGGCTTCGGACTTTTACTCCTTGCGAAGACTGTGTTCGGAGTTGTCAAATACCTCCGAACCAGAACTTCGAAGGTTGTGTTCGAAGCCTGTTCCGCAGTAGACTGAATTAAGACAGAAGGCTAATTTTAGCCTGAAATTTTAAAAGCTCCCATTCACCCCCCCTCTGGTCGCCATTTCCGGTCCAACAATTGGTATCAGAGCAGGTTAAGATCACCAGTTGACCTTAACCGGTTTTGTGATCTCTTGGCGACATGGACAGAGCTAGTAAAATTCCTCTGTTCGATGGGACTGATTTTGCATACTGGAAGGTGCACGTGGAAGCTTATTTGCTAAGCCAAAGAAATGCAATTTGGGAGATTGTGGACTCACAATACTCCATCCCTGAAACTCGCACCTCTCAAACAGAGAAGGATCAGTATAATGCCAACTCCAAGGCAAGAAATATAATGTTCATTGGTTTGAGCAGAAGTGAGTTTGATAGGGTGCAACACCTTAGGACTGCTAGGGAAATTTGGACAACACTCACTATTTTTCATGAGGGCTCTACACAGATTAAGGCCAGGCGCCAAAGCACATACAATCAACAGTATCAGCTGTTTGTGCAGGCACCTGGTGAATCTATAGATGCCATGTTTTCTCGCTTTGATGCGATAGTGAGTAACTTGCGGTCCAATGGGACGCTTGCTTACAATGATCATGACAGGGCTATCAAGCTTCTCTATGCTCTTGATCGTAGCATATGGGAAGTGAAGATATCCAGCATTGAGGAGTCTGCAGGTTATGACACATTGACCTATGATGAGCTCTTCAGCAAGCTGAAGTCCACAGAGATTGCCAAGGCATCTCTTGCGGTGCACAGAAGCTCCTTGCCACAGCCGTTGGCATTGGTTTCTAGCACTAGCCGTGGCACCACTGCAGAACCAAGCACATCTGGCACTTGTGTTCTTGCAGATGGTTTTGCTTTGTCCTCCCTGGTCTCCGTCACTAAGGAGCAGGTGGACACTCTGGATGATGATGAGCTTGCTCTCATTGCCAGAAGGTTCACCCGTTTTCATCATGAAAGACGGGATCAGATGAGAAGTGGTTTTAGTGGTTGCTTTGAATGTGTCGACACTTCTCATATCAAGGCCAATTGCCCTAAGCTCAAAAGAGAGATGAGAGTGAGCGCCCTAAATACCACAAAAAGGAGAGGAAGCCTTTTGTGAAGGGCAAGCGCGGCAAGGTGGCTAAAAGAGTAGCCAAAGCCGCTTCCAGAGCGTTTGTTGCTGCTCTCAGTGACATCGACACTTCCTCAACTGAGGAGTCAAGCTCTGAGGAGGAGGAGTCCCCAAGGAAGGAGGACAAGAAGGACAAGAAGGGACAGACTTCACCGGCCTTTGCTTCATGGCCGACAGCGATCACAGCGGCGATGAGCTTGACTCATCTGAGGTACCACTATCCTCTGACCAACTTTTAATTAAAATAGATGAACTGAATGAAGTAGTTTTTGGTCAGGATAGATTACTTGTGCAAGCCGCTAGAGAAAGAAAAGACCTTAGACTTAGGCTAGAATCTGTTTCCACTGATTATGCCATGCTTAAGTCTAGAGTAAATGATGCTGAATGTGAATCTTGTACTGTTGTTATGGGTGAGCTTGCTCAGTTGCGTTCTGTACATGCTCAAACTCTATCTGAGCTTGAGACTGCACAGAAGAAGCTTTTGGTGGTTGATTCTAGTCCTCATGATATTATTGAATGCATGAACTGTTCTTTATTACGCGAGAGCATTAATTTACGTGATAAACATGTTCATGATTTAGAGGCTAGATTGGAGAGGGACGGTAGTTCTAAGGATGTGCAGCCCGTTTGTGACACGTGCATTACCCTTAAGGACCAGCTAGACACTGTTAGAGAGCGAGCCGAAAATCTCATGACTGAAAATGAATACCTTCTTTCTGTGGTTAACAAATGCACTGAGGGAAAGGGTATGATGGAATTGCTCTTGGCCAAGACCAAGATGTGTGCTGACAGAGCAGGGTTAACTCTAGGTTTGAGTTTTGAGAGGATTCCTTCAGATAATGGGAACAAAACTATTTTTACCTCACCCACTACCCTAGAGAAAGAGAGAGCTCTGTTAGACACTCCATCAGCCAAAAAGCCTACCCGAACACCAAAGAAAACCACTCCTCCTGCCAAGAAAATCCCTCCTAAGAAAACCACTCAGCAGAAGCCCAAGGAGCCTGTGAGAGCTGCTCCTAAGACCCATGAGAGTGCCCCTAGGAAAGTTTTTCATTGTTCCTATTGTCAGCGGGCGGGTCATTTGGTTGGGTTCTGTTTTTGTCGCATTAAGGATGAGCGACGCTCTCAGGCGATGAGTTACCAGGACATGCATTACCCATCTTTAGGTATGCATGAGTCTGAGTTTTACTATCGTCCTGCTTTTGAGGCTCCTCGTGCTTCTCGGAGAGGTTTTGCTCCTCGAGGTGTTCACCATATTCCATATGGTGGTAGACCCCGGGCGAGTAGCTTTGTACCTCGTCAGAGTAGGAGACCTCGTCATGTTGTTCATTCACAGCATGTAGGTAGACCTCGCACTTTGCATCATTCCAATTATCATGTGCGTAGACAGTCTGCTTTTATTGTGCCTACTACTCGTGTCACTCAGTGCTAGATGCCTCGTCATATTTTCACTCACCCCAACACTGAGCGATCGAGATATTCTTATCATGTGTAGGCGACAGACCGAGGCTTGGAGGGCACGTGGATCATGGACTCCGGTTATTCGCGCCATATGACCGGGGATGCAGCATGGTTCTCCAGCCTCACCACAACCAAGCAAAGGGAACATATCACCTTCGGGAACAATCGAAGGAGTAGAGTGAAAGGTAAAGGTGTGGTAAGAATTAACTCGAATTTCACTTTCAAAGATGTTGCATTGGTTGAAAACCTGGGATACAATTTGCTTTCTGTATCTCAGTTGCTTGATGAGGGCTTCGAAGTGCGATTCCATCGCGATACTTTGCAAGTACTCAATTCTGATGGCGTTGTTGTTTGTAAGATCTTTAGAGTTGGAAGAGTTTTTGGAGCCGATTTTCCAAGTCATCTGGTTCTTCTCATTGTCTTGTTGCACATTCTACTTCTGAGCTTTGGAAGTGGCATAGGATACTAGGGCATATGAGCTTTGAGTTGCTCGCTCATCTGAGTGCCCTAGGTCTGATCCGAGGATTGCCCAAGCTCAAGTTTGAGAAGAATTTAGTTTGCGCTCCTTGTCGACATGGAAAAATGATCGCCGCTTCGCATTCGCCAGTCATCACAGTGATGACTGAACAACCCGGAGAACTTCTCCACATGGACACTGTAGGTCTTTCTCGGGTTAGTTCTTTAGGCGGCAAGTGGTATGTGCTAGTTATTGTCGATGATTTCTCTCGCTACTCTTGGGTCTTCTTTCTTGCCAGCAAGGATGAAGTGTTCTCACACTTTCGGAGCATGGCTTTGAGACTTTTTACTGAACTCCCTGGTGCATTAAAATTCATTCGAAGTGATAATGGCACTGAGTTCAAGAATAGTCTCTTTGTTGACTTTTGCATGGATCATGGCATAGAACATCAATTCTCTGCTCCGCGGGTTCCTCAACAGAACGGTGTCATTGAGAGGAAGAACTGTACTTTGGTTGAGATGGCTAGGACGATGCTCGATGAGCATAGGACTCCTCGAAAATTCTGGGCTGAGGCCATGAACACTGCATGTTACATCTCAAACCGAATCTTGTTGCGCTCAATTTTGAATTTGACATCTTATGAGCTACGTTTTGGGAGACATCCCAAGGTTACTCATCTTCGAGTTTTTGGCTGTCGTTGCTTTATCCTAAACGTGGTAATTTAGATAAACTTGAGTCGCGTTCTTCTGACGGGATCTTTTTGGGTTATACTACTCATGGTCATTCTTACCGTGTTTATAATTTGGAGACTAACACTGTCATCGAGTCATGTGATGTGACTTTTGATGAATCAACCCCCTCTGTTAGTTCTGCATTTGAACAGGCAAATGAACACGACATGGAACAGACGATCTTCGAAGAAGAAGATCCTAGAGATTTCGAGGATGAACCCCTACTACCCTCGACATCAACCCCCGAAGCCGACCTTGCTTCAACCACTTCGGCACAAGGTCCCGAAGCAACTACCTCGACATCGGTCATCTTGGACCACTCCAATGCACAAGTTGAGGGGGAGACTGCATCCCGCCACGAGGCTCCACATCATGTTCAAAGGATGCACCCTCCCGAGCAGATCATTGGTGAGCTTGATCAAAGGGTAACACATTCTCATGCTCATTTTGTTGATTCAGCTTTTGTTGCTTCTTTCGAGCCCTTAGATGTTAGTCATGCACTTTCTGATTCTAGTTGGATCAATGCCATGCATGAGGAACTTGAAAATTTTGAGAGAAACCAAGTCTGGACTTTAGTTGATCCTCCTCCAAACGTTCATTTTATTGGAACAAAATGGATTTTCAAAAACAAACAATGGGAGGATGGGACTATAATTAGAAACAAGGCTAGACTTGTCGCTCAGGGTTATTCTCATTTAGAAGGGATTGATTTTACTGAAACTTTTGCACCTGTTGCTCGTCTTGAGGCCATTAGGATTTTGCTTGCCTTTGCGACATCCCGGGGATTCAAACTCTATCAAATGGATGTCAAAAGTGCCTTCCTTAATGGCTTCATAGGCGAAGATGTTTATCTAAAACAACCCCTGGTTTTGAAAACCCCAAGTACCCACATAAAGTCCTTAAACTTCATAAGGCTCTTTATGGACTCAAGCTGGCCACTCGGGCTTGGTATGACAGACTTAAGTCTTTTCTTCTTGAGCGGGGGTATTTGATGGGATCTGTTGATAAAACCCTGTTCACTCTCAAGCATGGCCTAGATTTCCTCCTAGTTCATATTTATGTGGATGATATCATCTTTGGTGACTCTTCTCATGCTTTGGTTGCCGAGTTTGTAGATGCCATGAGCAGGGAGTTCGAGATGTCCATGATGGGTGAACTCACATTTTTCCTTGGTTTGCAAATCAAGCAAGGCAAACAAGGTACTTTTGTCCATTAGACAAAGTACACCAAGGACCTGCTCAAGAAATTCGACATGGCCTATGCGAAGCCTCTCGCCACTCCAATGGCTACATCTGTAGCATTGGATCCTGACGAAGATGGAGAAGCCGTAGATCAGAAGGAGTTCCGAAGCATGATCGGCTCCCTCCTCTACTTGACTGCTACGAGGCCGGACATACACTTCGCAGTGTGTCTGTGCGCTCGTTTTCAGGCTTCACCACGAGCTTCGCACCGCCAAGCGGTAAAACGCATTCTAAGGTATCTCAAACATACCCTTGAGTTCGGCATATGGTATTCAGCGTCTTCCTCTTTGTGTCTTCGAGGTTATTCCGATGCAGACTTTGCTGGGTGTAGGATTGATAGGAAAAGTACCTCTGGTACTTGTCATTTTCTGTGTACTTCTCTGGTTTGCTGGTCTTCCCGCAAACAGTCTAGTGTTGCACAATCGAAAGTTGAGGCCGAATATGTTGCTGCAACTAGCTGTTGCTCTCAGATTTTGTGGATGGTTTCCACTTTGCGGGATTTCGGGTTAGATTATAAGAGTGTTCCACTTTTCTGTGATAACACTAGTGTCATTTGTATTGCAAACAACCCGGTTCAGCATTCCAGAACCAAACACATTGATGTGCGATATCATTTTCTCAGAGATCACAATGAGAAGGGTGATATTGAACTTCAATATGTTGATACCCATCACCAGCTAGCCGATATTTTCACAAAACCCCTCGATGCTTCTCGATTTGCCTACTTGCGTGGGGAACTTGTTATTTGTCACCCTTACGACATTTTGTGAGGGGGAGCTGTTTTTAATTGTCATGCATATACTCATCATGTGTGAAATTGCAGTTACATCTCTTGCACTTATATGCCTGATTATAATTCATGAAATCATGTCATCTCAGCTCTTTTTAATATATCTAAAACATTATTGTGCATGATGCTTTTTTTCCAAAATCAAATCATGCTCACTGCTTAGTCTTGTATCTAGCATGTGTAGGCAGGACTGCTTTAGCTATCTTTTATCTGCTTGATAGCAAGACACCTTTTCTCTGGATGCTAATCATGGCAACTTGAAAAATTGTTCTACATATTCATGGATACTCATCAAGTGCTAAACAATTGTTCACTTAATCAAAATTCCCAAAATCCATGTTTTGCATGCTTCAAACAAAAAGATCCAGGTGGGTTTGTTTGTCGCACTACCCTATTCTAGACTGCTTACCATTGCACATTGGTCTGAACTGGGATAGTGTAGTGTATGCCAAAATCATTGCTTTAAGCTTCTGATGGCTTTCATGCCTAGGCTTTGCCTGATTGGAAAGCATAAGGTAGACAAACAAATAACCCCTGGCATTCTGAAAAAAAAACAACAACATTCATTGATCATCAAGGTTGCTTTTTAATGCTCCACTTGAACTGGACTTGTCTGTCTAGAGTAGAAATTGACTAGCTCTGCGCAGTCCTTGCTTTTACTTGTCTAGTTACCTTGATTGAGTGGTGATGCTTTTATTTCAAAATGATAAAAACACATGCTATCATCATGTTTTTAGAAAAAGGTTAAATTGAGCTGAGCACATGATAATTGGTATTAAATGATGGCATATTTGTTGCTTTATGTGTCTTTGCAACTCTGCCCATTTCGAAGCTATGCATCTTTTACATGCTCCTTGATGCTTGCATTGCCAAAGGGGGAGAAATTATTGAGTTCTCTGCAGCAAGGGGTAAAATAACTCAGGGGGAGTTTTTATATTGCAAAGGGGAGATCTGCCGAAGGGGCTTTTAATCTTTTGAAAAGGGGGAGGAAAATTCTTTTGTCAAGTGACATGATTTGGCTCGTTTCTGAGTTTTTATGGTCACTTGTGTGCTGAAATTTTTCAAATTTTCTTGAACTTGAATTTGGTTGTCAATGCACTCATCAAGGGGGAGATTGAGAAACCAAGGGTTGGTTTCGGAGTCTGTGATGAGTGATTGACAGTATTTATCCTCTGGTTCGAAGGGGTCCCTCCGAAGGGGTTCAGAGGTTGGATCTCCGAAGGGGTTCGGAGGTGGTTTCACCGAAGGGTTCGGTGGGTTTGGTTGCTGCAGCTGTTGCAGCGGAGTGTGCCTGTCGGAGGGGTCCAACAGTACACGATGACTGGGTTGTACCGAAGGTCTCGGTACTTTGGACGGTACATCGGAGTGTGTACCGAAGGTTGTTTACCCGGAGAGGTCTCCGGGGTACTGGATACACCTGTCTGCTTGTCTGTGGTGCGCAGGGGACTTCGGAGGCGACGGACGGTTTTGTAGCAGGTGAACCTGGGTCAAGCGGGAGGCTTGATGCCAGTGGAGCGGGGAGCTTCGTCACGGAGGCTGCGAAGGGGTCAAGG
This sequence comes from Zizania palustris, assembly GCA_019279435.1. Lineage (NCBI taxonomy): Eukaryota > Viridiplantae > Streptophyta > Magnoliopsida > Poales > Poaceae > Zizania > Zizania palustris. Next base: position 96,080,794 of record JAAALK010000080.1, read on the forward strand.
TCGGACCTCGGGTCGAGGTGCACCAGGATAAGGCAGTAAGTGCGGAGCGTGGCTCCGGGTGAAGGTATCCCGAGGCAAAGTCCTCGGAGGCGAGGCACTTTGAAGGGTACTCCGAATGGAGTGACTTCGGAGTATGGTGGATCAAGTCCTCAGCAGAGGCAAGGTGTTCGATGTGTGCTCCGGAGGGAGACACTCGAAGGTTACCCGACGAAGGTCTCAGAAGTCGAGGTGCATCGAAGGCATGGTCCGGGTGAGGCTCGTCGAGGAGTGTGCTCGGGGAGAGACACTGCGACGAAGTGCTCATGGAATGCTTCATGCGGAGGCCTTGGACGAAGGAGGGACTTCGAAGGGTGGTACTCCGAAGGTGGGGCTTCGGAGTGTGGTTGTCTTGTGGTAATTCGGTCGTGCATGGCTTCGGTACACGGACTGATGGAGTTCGAGCTGGGAAAAGTTGCGAAGCCGTGGTGGTCCACTCCGGAGGTGGTGGTGCGAAGGCCCAAGGGCTTTGACGGCTTCGGCTCAAAACCGTCACTGTATCGGAGGCTAACTTCGGTGGAGCGAAGGCCGTCAGGCTCAAGGCTTCTCACCGAAGCTACCGCACCCCTCGCGTGCAAAGGGGGGCTTCAGAAAAGTCAAATACTGTAAAGGCTGACAATGTCTGCTCTGCAAAAAAGCTGACGTTGTCCCCTCTGCAAAGCTGACAGAGAAACCTCCAGAATAAAGTTGACTACCTTTTGTACCCCTCTGTTCTGTAGAGACAAAACCAATGTAGACCCTAGGGGTAAAGTAGTCAATTCACTTGGGTGAATAGTGGCTATAAATATGGGGGCTGTGTAGGTAACATTTAACACTTTGAGCATTCATTGTTGAGCTCCTGTACTAGCCACCTCATACTTTGTATTCATCTAGTGAGTTCATTTTATTGTTCCCTGTTCAAGCAGCGAAGCTTTGCTTCTATGTTCTTTTTCTGCTTGAGCTTGTCACGCATACCTCGCCACACACTTCGATCTTTTGTGTGTCACTTCGAGTGACTTGTTGTAGTGCACCGAAGCCTGTCTGGACTAAGTGTGTTTTATGCGAAGTGTGCTTTTCAGTGTGCGTTCGCTCTGTGTAACTGGAGGCTAGACCTCGCTGTTTACTAGCGAAGCCCTGATCGAAGCCCGGTTCTTTTCCCGTGTCGAAGCCCCTAGCGAAGTCTGTTAGTGTGCGTTTAGACCTTCGGAGTATGAAGCCCAGCACCAGTTGCTGTCGCTAAGTATTTGGTCCAAGTGCTCAGAGGTTAGTCCACTCTTGCGAAGGATGAAGTGCGAAGCCTGCTCGAAGCACCCTGTGTGCGGAGCCTGCACTGACTTAGCAGAGTAGATTTTTCGGGGTTGCGTGGCGAGCGAAGTCTTCTTGGCTTCGGACTTTTACTCCTTGCGAAGACTGTGTTCGGAGCTGTCAAATACCTCCGAACCAGAACTTCGAAGGTTGTGTTCGAAGCCTGTTCCGCAGTAGACTGAATTAAAACAGAAGGCTAATTTTAGCCTAAAATTTTAAAAGCTCCCATTCACCCCCCTCTGGTCGCCATTTCCGGTCCAACAGAAACCATGTTGAAGAATATGGTTTTGATATTCCAGATGTGATGAGTGATTGTCAAGGGAAGTCAAAGAAAGGGAGAGATGAAGACCTGCCGAGTTTGAGGCGCATGTGACTCAGGTACATGGGCAGTGAGCGACGGCCGGGCAGAGGAGCTGCGGAGTCGGGCTGGCCCAATCCGGGTACATGGCTAGGAGCAGTAGATGATCCACTAGTCTGTTGACCAGGTTTGACTCAGGTACACGGGAGGCAAGCGATTGCCGGGCTAAGGAAGCTACCGGTCGGGTCGGCCCAATCCGGGTACCCGGTGCAAAGACGGTGGACGCTTTGTCAGTTTCGGCGTAAAACTGACTACCTATGATTAATTAGTTTTTAGGATATTAATATTTAATTTTAAGTTTAGAATATTTTTATTTGAGTCAGTTAATTTTTCTAAGAATATTTTAGTAATTTTCGGAATTTATTTTAGAGTCAGTTTATTTTACCCGAGGGTAAATTAGTCTTTTCATGTATTAGGATTCGCCTATAAATAGGCCCCTATCCCCTTGGGGATAGTCGACTGTTATTTTTTCGAAGATTAGTTTTTTTTCAGTCCACCAAGTAGTTTTGATCTACTATTTTTCCTCTAGTCTGCGTCGTCGTTTTCCGTTCTGACTACATCCTTCCCACCGGCGAGGTGCTTGTGTTTTCTGCCAAAGTTCACAGGCTAGCACAGCAGCATGTTGACGGTTCACATTTTCTTGAGCAAGGCAGCAGAGGTACAGGCGCGGGCCCCGCTGGTGTTACAGCCAAGCACGCCGTGTTGTTTCCATCTCATAGCCTCAGGATTTTCTTCCAAAAAGCTGCGCACAGCGGTACCCTCCAGGCAAAATCCTTGCCGCGCTTCAGCGGGCCCCACGGCCGGTCTTCTCACGGTGAAGAATTTTATTCTCCTGTGGCGCGCGGTGAAACAAGATAATTTTCTCCGGCGCAGGTTATTCGTTCGGCATGCAAGTAAGTAGATCTAATCTCCTATTTTCTAGTTAGACTAAATCCATTAGTTTATTTGTAGTTAAGTTTATCTGCTAGTCCTTTTATTAGTATAAAAATTAATCTCGTCGTTAAATTTAATCTACTATTTTTTAGGTAGATCAATTTTATACATAATCATCTATTAATAAATGGCCTGAAAATCTATTTAGAAATTTGTTGTTAATTTAATCTGTTAATTTTTTATTTGTTATCTCGTATTATTTTTTTTGTTTAATCTGCTCATATAAAAAGTAAAGAAAAATTTATTAGTCGTAGTTAGATTTTTATTCTATTCTTTACCTGGAATATTTTCGGTTTAATTCCAAATTACTTTTTAGTGATTCATGTTCTACTCATTTGATTAGCATTTTATTTCTAGACTGAAATATAAGATTTCATGATTGTTTTATAGGTGTCTTTATTTACTGCAATATTTTATTTAGATTATTTTAACATCATTTTAATTAGGACACCAGTCATTTTTTAAGCTAGACAACTTTAATTCCTAAAATTTGCTATGCAAATATTATTTGTTTGGTTAAGTTTATTTGGGTGGTGGGATTAAAATATAGTTTAGCAAGAAATTTGTAGGCGCCCATTCACCCCCCCTCTGGTCGTTATTTTCGGTCCTACAAGTGGTATCAGAGCAAGGTTAGGTTTTTCTAATATCTTAACCGATTCAAAACCTAGGTAGTGACCATGACGTCTTCTGGTAAAATCCCATCCCTAGAAGCGTTTGGCTACACTTATTGGAAGACTCGCATGCGAGCATACCTTATGAGAGATTTGTATTCATCATAATTTCACCATAACGACTATTGCTACGGATACTGCTGAAAATGTAGTTACCTAGCATCAAAATAATAGTAAGGCGGTGAATATTTTATTTTATGGTCTAGGTCCTAGTGAGTTTGAGCGTGTTAGCCATCTCACCACTGCTCGAGAGATCTGGGCTACCCTCCAGGCACACCATGAGGGTACAGCTCAGGTCAAGGCTAGGCTCTACCAGACCTACCGGCGTGAGTATGAAAATTTTTCACAGAAGCCGGGTGAGACGGTTGAGACTTTGTTTGGTCGTTTTCAATCGATCATTAACAATCTTCGCGTTAACAAGGCCGAGCGTGATCAGCTGGTCTCGGATCATGAACAGGCGCTTAAGGTACTCCATACCTTGGACCCTAAGACCTGGGAGATCAAGGTCTCTTCTATTGTTGAGAGTGCATCTTATGATACCTTAACCGTCGCAGAGCTTTTTAGTAAGCTCAAGGCCTCAGAGGTCGATATTCAATTGAGATCAAATCTCACTGATTCTGGCTCCAAGACTCTGGCACTTGCGACACCGTCTGCTGATCCTAATGCCATGAATTGTACTGCCTTTTCCTTTATGTCAATCTCCGAGGAACAACTTGATACTCTAGGAGATGATGATCTGTGCCTATTTAACAACCAGGTGCGACGTGTCTATGATAAGCGAATGTTTAAGAGACACGACACAAAATCTGGATGCTTTGAGTGTGGTGACCTAGGTCATTTCATTGTCGACTGCCCTAAGCAGAAGAATTACAAGAAGGGCACCAGCGGCAACTCCTACAACTCCGATAAGTATGACAACTCCACAAAGGGCAAGCCCAAGACAAGATTTTTTCGAAAGGCTCTGAAGGATTACAGGCGTGAGAACAAGAAGCGAGACAAGACCTTCTTCGCCGAGATGGAGAAAAGATACTCCAAGAGATCCTCGTCTTCCTCCTCGTCTTCAAGTTCAAGTGATGAAGAGGTCATGATCAGGAAAGGGAAGGACAGGGACAATCCGGTGGGCCTCTGTTTCATGGGCTTCGGGGACAAGCCGAAGAGTCGCTCACGTCACAGCCGAAGACCCCACAAGAGTTTCTGTTCAATGGCTCTTGGGGAGAAGAAAGAGAAGGACTCCTCCGACGACTCCGACGACGACGACAATGAGAAGGCATCTTCCTATGAACAAGAAGTTGTAAATTTACTAGAAGAGAGCAGTCAGGAGTTGAAGTATAGGGAGAAACTGCTTAGAGGGGCTAAGAAGAGGATAGATGAGCTTGAGAGTGAGCTTGCCACAGCAAATGGTAAGATTGAGAGTCTGTCTTCTTCTCCTTGCTTGGGTGATAATATTGAGTGCCCTAACTGTGAGGTGCTATTGTGTGACCTGACGACTCTTAAGTCCAGGTACACAGAGAGAGTAGATGAGAGAGACGCATTGGCCACTAAGCTTGAGAGCGCTCAGCAGGAGATGAAAGATGCTCATGTCACTGTCGTCGCACCTTGTGTAGACTGTCCATCCCATTTAGCTAGTATAGCTGAGCTGAGAGCCAATAGTGATGAGCAGTTGAGCGAGTTAGCTGGAGTGAGAGGTGAGTTGGAGCAGACTAAGCTAGAGCTTGAGACCTTGTCGATTCCATCCACTGTTTGTGAGAACTGCTTATCCATTAGAATGGAGTTTATTAAGCTAAAAGCTGAGAAGTCTGTCGAAGTTGATAAAGAGTGTGAGATCTGCTTGTCTCAAGTGGAGGTGTTAGCTTCATTGAGAGAGGAGCTAGTTGATGTTCAGAACGAGAACTTTTACCTCCGTTCAATCCTGAGTTGGATCAGTGCTAAAGAGCCACAACTCAGCATGATGATCCAGCAGTTCAAGAGACGGGATGGGTTTGGGGTAGGTTACACCTATACCAAGGCTGATTTTGAGAGCGCCATTAGCCGAGCAGTGGAGTGGAGAAAGATGACTCCCGAACAGAGATATCCCAAGACTCACTCCACTGAGTCTTTTAAGGATAGTCAGCCCAAGGATGGAGTGTTCGAAGAACAACCTAAAGCTCCACCTAAGAAGCAAATCTGGGTCCCAAAACCTAAAACCCTTCACACTTCTCTTGATTCTTTACCTGGACCCTCTCACACCAAATATGATACATCAAACACCACCAAGGCTAAGAATCCCAAGCCTCAACCACATACCAAGAAGCCTACCTATCACTGTGAGTTTTGTCAGAGAGACGGGCATCTTGAGGAGTTTTGCTTCAGGAGGAAGCGGGTTGAGTGAGCAGAGAGAGCTCGAGGTGGGCAGGAGCAGTTCTACCAGCAGGGTGGTAGACAGAGAGTTCCTCGACGTAGAGAGAGGCTAGAGGCTAGGGCACGTCGTGTAGATGGTGGTAAAGGAGCCGGTTTTTATGATCGTGCTCCGGAGGGTGGTTTCCGTTCTGGCAGAGTTCCAGATCATTATGGATACGACTTTGGACCTCGTGACCGTGATTTTAGGAAGAACAGAGGATCGCGCTTTGAGCCGCGTTTTGGTCCAGACTCATTTGATTCCTTTTGCTTTCCTACATTTGAGCAGATGGCTCGACACTGGTTTACCACTTTTGCTAAACCTGGCATTGGACCGTTTGCTCCCACTCATGATTATTGATCTGGATTTGGGAGTTGTGTATCCTTTTAGGATATTTTGAGTTAGTTTTTCTTTCTTCTTTATTTTTTTAGGATATTTCTTCGTTAGTTTTTTTCGCACCCGGGGCACTATAAGGACCGGTCTGCGGGATTTGTTGCAAAGCACTTCCGTACTAACCACAAGTCTAATGGGTAAGTCCTAATTGGAAGTATGGAACAAACCGACTCGATGCACCATAGTGGAGGGGGCAAGGGGCAACCTGCGGTGACTTGTACCGACGTGGCTCAATGGGGGGTATGGTGTTGACTCGATGCGTCGGGGCACCATATGAAACCCATAAGCGGGTGCTGTCGGGTTGGAGCGTTCCATATGGAAGGTTTTGGCACGAGTTCCCATGGTATGGGTCATGTCGTTACACTTTGGTGTATGGGATGAGTGCGTGCCTTGTGGGTACAGTGGTACACCTCTAATCAGAGTTTTAATCTTTTCGAAAAGCCGAGCCCACGGTCAAGGGCGGGTTGCGTGACTATTGTTTGAGTGAAAGTGTTATTCATGGCATGTAAGGACTGTTGAGCGAGGGTGGGCTGACTGTACCCCTCGAGTTAGAAGATGATGCATATACATGTTTATGTTTCTGTATTAACAACTTGATCACATTAACTGGTCTACAAATTATGCTTTTCCACAAAATTAGACACTACCTTCCTTGTTATTACTCTGCATTATATTTGCATTCGGTGGCTTGCTGAGTACGATTGTACTCACCCCCATTGACTTACACCACCAGAGCCCGTCTACTACGAGGAGGATGAAGGTCTGGAGTAGCGACCCAGTCAAGGCGAGACTGGAAGGAGGCGTTCATATAGGACCCTTATTTTATTAGTTTCTCTTTTACTTTAACACTTTTGTACTAATATGGTCTACGAACCATGAATGCTTGTCGTATTTTGCGCGGTCGTGTGATGAACGTCTTGATTTATTGATTTTCTATGGAATTTCAAAAACGGTCCAGATTTATTAAATCTGGGCGTTACAGTGTGGTTCGTTTCTGCAAGGTTCAGTGGAACAACCACCCCGTTGAAGAAGCCACATGGGAAAAAGAAGATGAGTTAAAAGCCCAATACCCTGAGCTATTCGAGTAACTTTCCAATCTTGAGGACGAGATTCTTTGTAAGTGGGATAGGTTTGTAACACCCCAAATTTCAGAGAAAATAAAATACCATTTATTGTATTTTTTGGAAATGATAAATTTTGAAATACCTTTAATACCCTTATATGCCTAAATGAACTAGAACCTTGATGAAATATCCAAAACAGAGGCTAGAAAATTTTGTATATGATCCCAAGGCCAAAATATAGTTTTGAGAAATTTTACAAATTTTTATCACCCTTGGAAGCAACCCAAACATTTTAAACCAATTTCAGCAATTAAATTTATTCAGAAATGAATTTAAACAGTAACGGCCCCTTTCCCCCTTTTCTCACCCAACCAACCAGCCCGGCCCACTCCCTCCCCGCGCCCCGTTCTGACAAATGGGTCCCGCTTGTCAACCGCCCCCAATCCCTCCACGCACGCGCCTGATAGCTTGGCCCCACCTGTCGGCGCCAACACTCCCGCACGCCTCGGCCCACCCATCAGTCGCCTCACCTCGCCTCGCGCCCGCTGACCGGCGACCCCCGCCTGTTAGAAACCGTCGTCCACCTCGCGCTCCCCCCTAACTCCGCTGGCCACCGATCCTGCCTCAGATCCACCCCCGCCAACCCCCTCCCTTTAATTCATCGCCGGCATTGAATTCCCCTCGCCCAGCCGACCGTTTCCCCCATTACTCCACGCGTAATCGCCCTGGCGCGGTCGCTCGCATGCATGGAAAACACCTCACCGGCGTTTACTCTCGGCCTCCCCTGATTGAACCCCCTCTGCCCCCGCCGGTGCCTCTATTTAAACCCTACGCCTCCACCATGTCCAGCCCGCACGTCCATTCGGACTTAGACCAACAGAGCACCTGCGACACCTCTTTTAACACCACACAGCCTCCCTCGCTCCAGCCGTCGCTCGCTGTCACCGGAGTCCTCCCCTGTCCTCGGTGACCGCACCGCTGTGACCACATGTGCCACCCTGACCTCGGCCACCTCTCCATCACCGACGAACCCCACCGGAACCCCACCGCCGGCGAGGGACCCGAACACCTCCGTCGCCTATGCTCGTCGCCGGCTGTGCCCCGTCGACCCCGGACCACCGCAACGGTACCCCCGTACTCCCCTAGTCACCCTCTTTCCATTTCTAGGCATAGCTAGGACCACCGTCGCTTGTCGTGGCCTCTGGCCTGCTCGCCGTCGCCGGAGAAGACGACCAGCACAAGTAGAGTACTCGTGCCGTGTCGGATTCGATCGCGACTGTGCGATCTAGATCCAACGGTGGCGGTTAAACCATTCACACGGTTTGATCGGATCCGTTAGATCTCGGTGAAGCGTTACGTTCTAATCTGAGCCGTCCGTTTATATTTAAAACCCGCATTCGATCTGAACCCTCCATCGCGTACCATTTCAACATCTTAATCCTGGCCGTCAACGTCAACTTAACGCACCCGCCTCGCTAGTGGCCGCCCGATCGTGATCCAACGGCGATCCGCGATCCGGCGCACGCGCACAGTGTGCGATTTCACGGTGAATCCGGTTCACCGTGGACCGATGACTGTTTTTGAGTTTAAATTAAATTCCAGAATTAGTTTTAAACTTTTAAAATGCATAACTTGCTCATTTTAACTCCAAATTTAACCATTTCAATTCCAAAAAAATTATAATTTTATTCTCTACATGTTAATGTAATAAAAACAGTAGGCTTACTTTGAGTATTTTATGTTTATTTAATAAAGTATTCAAATGCACTTTAGGATATATTCATAATTCATTTTATAAAATTTATCTTTTACCCTCTTCACATTGGTGTAATAGAAACAATAGGTCTATTCTGAACTTTTTATTATTAATCAATTGGAAGTTTAAAATACCTTAGGATACATTTTTATTCCTTTTAGAAAATTCCTAACTCCATCAAAAGTTCATTTTTAATTCATATAATAATTTCAGAAGTTTAATGACTTATTTTCCATAATTTAATCCAATCAAAACCTATATGCTTATTGTGTGCTTTTGGATTGTTTAATTGAATGTTACGCTTATTTTATTCGTGTCGAGAAGAGTACGACACCGTCGAGGAGCTGAAATACTTCTCGGAAGTTCCTCCCTCTCCTTTCGCTGAACAAGGCAAGTCACCAAACCAATCTTTTAAGCATATTGAACCAAGTTTCGTTAAACTATCGCTAAAACACATAGGTTATACATGCATTAGTCAATGAAAGCCCTACATTATATTTATTTAGATACCCGACCTTTAAGTGCAAACCCAAGCCATGCTATCTAGCCTAAACTCCTTGTCACCATATAATTAGTACTATTAGATAGTGTCCAATGTATTGACACAATTGCTATAAGTTAAAAATGAGTCGTAGCAATTTGGTTTCTATTATATGATCCCCGTTTATCTTATCCCTGGAATTCAGTTGGTGATAGAGTTTTGGGTTGAGAATGTATGCATGGTGGGTTCCGGGTGCAAGCTAGGGCATTGGTCAGTAGCACCCGAGGCACTATAAGGACCGATCTGCAGGATCCGTTGCAATACATTTCCGTACTAACCACAAGTCTAGTGGGTAAGTCCTAACTAAGGTATGGAGTGTTCCAATCCGAGGCACCGCTTGGAGATGGGTCAAGCAGCACCTGTGGGTGGCTTGTACCGACGTGGCGCAAAAGGGGGTGCGACGTTAGCCGGGATGCGGCCCGGCGCGCCGGCGAAACCTAGAGCGGGTGATTATCGCTTGGAGCATTTCATGATGAGGTTTTGGCACGAGTTCCCGTGGTATGGGTCATCTCGTTACACTTTGGTGTTTGGGATGAGTGCGTGCCTTGTGGGTACAGTGGTACACCTCTGATCAGAGTCTTAAATCTTTTCGAAAAGCCGAGCCCACGGTCAAGGGCGGGTTGCGTGACATCCCACAGTTAGTTTACTTTAATGAATGTGCATGATGACTTGGCATGTAAGGATTGTTGAGCGAGGAGGGAAAACGTACTCCTCGAGTTAGATGATATTATTATGTTCATGTTTAATATTCTGCATGATTAAACTTGACTACACCAAATGCAATAACTGAAAAATGTACTTTTCCACACTTTTAGCCATTATCCTTCCTTGTTATTATCTTGCATTACTATTGTATTTGTGGTGGCTTGTTGAGTACTTTTGTACTCATACCCATTGGACAAACACTTCAGAGGCTACTTACTATGAGGAGGATGGTCTGGAGTAGCAACCCAGTCAAGAAGAAGATCCCGAAGAGGGCATTCGTCATGCTTTTTATTGTTTATTTTAATTTTACTCTTATGTAATAATGTGGTCTGCGTACCACGAATGGTTTCCGTATGTACGTTGTCGCATGATGAACCTCTTGTATTATTGTTTTTCTTTGGAAATTCAATAATGTTCCGATTTGGTAAATCGGGGCGTCACAGATGGGTATCAATATGATCAGCTAGATCTACCCGGCGTCGAGCAAAGGTCATAAGTTCATAATAGCAGCCACTGATTATTTCACAAAGTTGGTAGAGGTCGTTCCACTCAAGAAAGTCACATCTATCGATGCCATTGAGTTCGTCAGGGAGCATATATATAATATAACGGTTCGAGATTCCACATACCAACACCACAGATCAAGGGGCAATTTTTGTATCGGAGGAATTTCAGCAATTCATAGTCAGTATGGGGATCAAGCTTTTCAATTCATCGACGTATTACACATAGGCTAATGGTTAAGTAGAAGCACTTTGGGCTTATAGGATGGCGCGTCATGGATCCACTCAAGTGCCACCATATCTATTAGTCTATGGCCACAAGGAGTATTACCGTGGGAGAATAACATCGGCTCAAGAAGGATCTCGTTACAAGACCAACTCACAACCGATGATTATTATAATCTAATGATGGATGGCCTAGACAATCTAGCACAGGTCCGATTGAGAGCACTCAAAAAAGTAAGGAAAACAAAGCAAGGATTGCTAGGTTCTATAATAAGAAGGTGGTGCCAAAATCTTTTGAATGAGGAGAGCTCGTATGGAAACTTATCCTGCCGATCGGGTTCAAAAGACAATTGGGTTCAGTAAGTGGTCCCCAAATTGGGAGGGACCATTTGGATACATCGAGTGGTGCCTTGCAACACATAGTTTACTTAAAGGATTGGACGTATAAGTATTTTAGAAAGCATTGAATGGAAAAAATCTAAATAAGTACTCTTCCCAAGCATTTGGATTAATTCCTAGGATCTACGCGCCAAAAGCCAATACCAGTGGTATCGCCTTCAAACAGTCGATGCAGAATCATCATATGCCACAGAACACAATTCGAAGTCAAGATATGGGATTAACAAGATACATTCAATATCCCAGACTACAAGGTGAAAATATACACAAATTTACAAAAGAAGGAAACTGCCTAACGGGCTCCCGTCGGCTTCACTTTTGAATTGACTTCTTACCTACCAGCAGCCGACTGAAGTTCCTCAACACGATCAGGCGATCTAGGCCCGTCTTCCTTCACCCCACGCCGTGGGAGTGGGGAGCACTAGCGCCTAGTGTTTGTACTGGTTGATACCAGCCCGTTATTGTATCGGCTGGACAGTGAAGCTCACCAAGGGGCATCATGATCAACATCTGTAGAAAGCAAGTCAATTAGATGGAACAGAAGATGGAGGAAGGCGAATGAAAAAGGGGAGTCGAGGCGTTTACCTCGGGCCCTGCATCGACGTCATTTGGGTGAAGCCGCTCTTGGTAACATCGGCGGAAGACTATGAAGTCGCTCGGTAGGTGTCCAAGAAGTAAGATCTTCAGTGTGATCCCATCAGTCATATGAGAAAGGCGCCCCACCAAGGATCTCGTGACTCTCCCGTGACTTCGGATCTAACCGATGAAAAAGAGATAGGGCAAAAGTTGGTCGAAGCCTAGCTGCCTGGAGAAGGACGGATAGATGTAAAATTCTAGAGTCCGATGAGGCGCTTCATCGGTAAAGCTAGAAGCAAGTAAGGAGAGATGCAGCTAAGAATATACGAAATGATTCTTCCCTCCCGGATACCGGGAAACCAACCGATTGGGGAGTGCTACTTTGAATAAATCGAAGGGCAAAACCAGATATTTCGGTTGAAGATCCGAGTAGAAGCTCTTAAGGAAGCGGCCAATGCCGCAGAGGAAAAGAAAAGCAGGAAGAGATGCGGCCACCTCGCCAAGAAGAGAAGTAGCGATAATGGGGACGATCGATTTGGAAAATCGTTTGAAAAGTGATGGTTAAGGGGGATTCCTCCAACGAGTCAGTTGTATAAGATTGAGCCAAAGCTGGAGAAACCCCAAGGCCTCTCGTTCAGCCGACGACGTTTCCCAGACGTAGGTGGGCGATAAAAGGTGGAGAAGATGATATGTCACTCCAAGGAGGTATCAACCGGTGGGTTCTGCACATGGGCGGCAAGTTGTTCGGCTAAAAAACCAAATTGGAAGGTCGAGGCCAGAGTCGGTATGCATAAACAAACTCTTCCGACCAGAGGTTTAGGAAGCAATGTGTTCAACATATCTACGAGGACATTTTTCTTATTGTGCCCGCAATATATCGGTCTTAGCTGTTAGATGGTGTGACACTAAGAAAGAAGAAGGTTGGAAGCGAAAGGAGAAAGGGTTGGCCGATGAGTCGATATTCAGACATGGCAAAAAAATGGACATCAAGCAAAGAGGGACTTATTGGCCCGTGATCAAGATGAAAGCATTTAAGGCGTTGGACTAGAAGTATAGGATGCGGCTAGCATCGTCATTCAAATACGGATCGGCAGAGAAAGACCGATGTAGTGACTGATATCAATGTTATCCCAAAGGGGGCAATAGGTGGCTGACACCCTAAGGTACTAGTCATGCTATCCAGGATGGATAAGAAGAATAATCAAAACCATAACCCAGTCAGAAAGGTGCATGAGGGAACATCTAAAAGGGATCCTACGAGTTTCGGCATTTATTAAGTCAGTGAGGTTTGGGTTGCCTAGGGGACCCAAAAGAAGCCAGAAGGATGAGTAACCACAGGGATTAAAATTTGATCTTGCAAGTTCTATGAAAAAAGGAAGAAAGAAAGATACACAATGAGAGAAATGAACCAAGAAAAGCCGAAGGAACAAAAGATGAAAAGTCGGGGCCTTACCTCACGATCGTATGAATGCTGGCCATCTTGGTGTCACTAGAGTATGTGTTGATAGCAAAAAATGATTAATGGTTAAGACTGTCAAAATATCAATTTTGGTGATTTGGGCCGAAATACACATGTCTGGACTGGGCCGAAGCCATACAGGGCCGAAGGCCTCGAACTATGGGCTTCAGAAGCTTCTAGCGAGCCTGCTACCTTCGGCCCGAAGGTCTTCGGAGGCCCACTCGCTGAAGCTTCAGCCCGAGGAGCAGGCTTTGGCGGGCCTGGCCGAAGGCCCACTTCGGGCAGGAAATCAGAGATAGAGTTGAGTCCGATTCTGGCTAAGTTTTATCCCTACGTGAGATTAGGCTGAGTCCTATCATATTAGGCTTAGAGATTAGAACTCTAGGCCCTATAATATAGGGGTGAGGCTGGTTCATTAACCCCCAACACAAATCAACACAAACCCTAGCTTTGAATCGTGCCTTTACTTTTACCTTTACTTTTCTGCAATCTTCGTGGGTTTGCCTGGAAGCCCTCCGACCACTTCAAAATAGTGGTAATCCTTGTTACTTCACTTGTGAAGTATCCGTTAATCTACGTAATAGATTTCAATCGCCTTGTTACTTCACCTGAAGTATCTGCTAATCTGCATAACAGATTGCTACCTTCGCCCTAGTGCAACACTTAGCAGAATTCGGTCCCTAGGTCGAATTGGCACTTGTTATCTGTTCTATTGCAAGTTTCATCGTTCGGAGCCACTTCGCCGGAGGTGTTCCGGAGCCAAGAGATTGATTTTGGAGGTTGCCAGAACACCCCTCGGTGAGACTACTACTTCGACTACCCATGCCGGACCATCATGTTGGTCGGTTTGACCGAGTCCCGCACGCCAAAATGCTTCGCAATAGGCTTCGTCACGACAGGCTTCGCCACGCTCGTATCCCGCGTCAGACGAAGTCACGCCCGCGTTGCGTCTGAGTTATTTTTGTGTCAGAGACTTCACGCTGAACCCCGCTGTTCGGAGGTGATTGTCGCGTCAAGATCTGTTCGGAGCCAGTCTTCGGCCAGATCAGTCTGAACGCCGAAGGCACCCTTCGACGGGACTCTTCGCATCAGACACCAAGGTACCCTTCGGTGATACCCTTCGCATTGTACACTTTAGATCAGTTTGGCTCCGCTCGGCTTGATGATTTGTTCTATTTAATATATTTCTTTCGGCTAATTGGATTATTTCTGTGTGATATGATTACCTGGCGACTCCACCCCCTTACTACGGTTAAGGGTAGTCGGAACGCGATGTCGGTGTTGTTTGCTTAGGATTGTCCCTAAGTATCCGTACACTTTTGGATCGTCGAACTGACCCAAGTGCAGGGGCACGTTTTCATGTCAACACACTTTTTGGGACTCCACTGGGGAAGGCTACGCCAACATGACAAGTACATCTACATCGGCCACCGGTACATCTACAACGACTACTACGCCTATATCGCCGATAGATCCCATGGAGGTGCGGATATCGACAACCGCAACATCATGACGCCTACCCTTGAAGATATTCCCATAGAAGACCAAGCAGAGATCAAGGCAAATGAAGGCAGTCTAGGACCTAATGCTAGGGAGCTACGTCAAGACACGCGCAGGCTTCATCAAGCGCGACGTCAACATTCCCGACCTTGCTCGAATCCAGGTAACACTAGTATCGCCTCGTTTATCTTCTTTAGATATTGAGAAGAAAATAGCCGCATCAGTAGATCAAGCCGTTAGCGCTTCGCTAGCTAACCGTTTAGATTCGGCAGTTAGCTCTCAAGTAGAGCGACGCTTAGAAGGTTCGACTTTACTGAGGCCGTACCTCCAACTCCTATTGCTAGTATACCTCTGATAAATCGCATTTACAACAGAACTGACGGAAGTACTGGCAAAACCATCATGTCTCTGGCCTCGATATCCATGTCCAAGACCAATCACTATAATTACAGCCAAGCCAGCACTACTCACCATGCGCCGTCTCCACCTACGCCTACGCCAGCTTTACTCACGCTACCCGCGCCGCATGCACAAGCATAGGCCCGAACACGTCGTACAGCTAGCACATGAGGAGGAAACCCATGGTCGACACATCGACATCCCACCGTGTGTCGCACCCCCGCATGAGAGATGCGCGTAGGCAGGTCAGGATGACATTGAGGAGTGGATCCGTGCACTGTTTAGGGAGTGCACCGGCTTCGTGCCTAGGGGTTGAGCTAGGGTTTACCAGAAACCATACCCGATCATTTCGATACAATACCTTACCCTCGCGGATATAGGGTCCTGAATTCACCAAATTCAATGGTGAGGGTAACAAAACCACACTAGAGCATGTAGTCAATTTTTGGCATAGTGTGGAGAAGCTAGTGGGTCGACGCTTTAAAACTTAGACTATTTTCTCTCTCGCTATCCGGCAGCGCTTTCACTTGGTTTTCGGCGCTCCCGCGCGAACTCTATCCAAACGTGGGCTGAATTAGAACAAAAATTTCACGACTACTTTTACACGGGTGAAACGGAACTTAGGCTTTCACACTTGACATCGGTTAGACAGAAATCTAGAAAGAGCGTCTCCGAGTACATCAAGCATTTTGAGATACCAGAAATCGATGTTTTAGTCTTAATATTCAGAAAGGGATTTGGCGGATCTCGCTTTTAGCGGGTTGCGTTCTGAGATTAAGGAGAGACAATCAGCACTTTTTAGAGTTAGCCAAGTCTTGTAACAGGCTCTGGTCTAGGAAGGTCGAGCCAAAGATAAGAAGTTTATTAAGACGTTTAGCAAGCCTAGGGTTGAAGTCCACGTCATGGAACACTCCGACGAGGAAGAGTCAGAGGAGGAAGATTCAGCCGACATGTACGCAGCCGAATGGGTTTGAAACGCTAAGAGTAAGCCTGTTACTTGCTCCGAGTTATGACCATCTCCCACCAAGAATCGGCCTAGCGAGGTCAAGTACTCATTTGATATAATAAGTGTGATAAAATTTTGATTTCCTCTTGAAGAACTAGCTTCTCAGGTTGCCTAAAGGCCAAGTCATTCCATCTGCCGACGAGCTAAAGAAACACCCATACTGTAAGTGGCATGATTCGCATTCACATTATACTAACGACTGCAATGTTTTCTGTCGACAGGTTCAATCGGCCATAGAAGAAGGACGATTGAAGATAGACCCAAGTCCAAAGATGAAGCTGGACAAAGACCCTTTTCCTGTGAACATCGTCGATCTCGACGAAAAGAGAGTGTTGATTCGGCCAGAACAGGCCGAGTCAACTAAGGGGAAAGCAGTCGTCATTTGAGAATCACACACGCACACTCGTACCTAAGAACCCTGAAGTAGTGTGGAAGCGTAATGTTGGCACATCTCCTTCGGCTAGGGCTTGCAAGAAGCCGAAGGAAACGTATCAGATGCTGTTAAAAAATACCAAAGAAAAGCTAAGGAAACAGGCCCCTACGCAAAAGGCTAAGTCACCCGAAGGGACCAGAGCGGTCAGAGGGTGGCTTCGGACCACAGTGATCGAACCCTGTGCACGGTGGCTTCAGACCAGAGTGGTCAAACCCTCCGCATGAGGACTTCAGGCCACAGTGGCCTAACACCCCCTACGTTGGCTTTAGACTCAAATGGCCGAGCCGAGCTCCACACTGGACGAACCCTCCGGCGGGAGGCTTCGTCCCAATGGTCGAACATACCTCTGGCCTGGCAGGACCCCTCGCTGATATGGTCCGAGATACCGTCGACCTAGCCGAACACCCCTTCGGGTAATGGGTTCGGCTCGTAGTGGGCGAAGCCACTGGAGCCACCAATGCCTCCACCATACAACTAGGCGGGGACCCCGTGGGCTCCATACATATCACAATCGGAGCAC
>JAAALK010000080.1:96098928-96256714 GCA_019279435.1 Zizania palustris
GATCCCGCCTCGAGCTTGACCGCTGGATCTAGATCTAATGGCTCTGGATGAACCGGTCCACGCGCACAGTCGCTGGTTCACCGTGGGCCTGGCTCACCGTGGACCAGAACCCAATTTCTATTTAAAATAAAATTCAGAAATTGATTCAAACTTTGAAAATCCATAACTTGCTCATTTTAACTCCAAATTTTACCATTCAAATTTTGTTAAATTGAGCATTTTATATACATTCTTATGCCATAAAAATAGTATGTTACTTTAGCACAAAATATTCTTATTAAATAAATGAATAAAAACCCCTTAGGGATAAATTGATAATTCATGAAATAAATCAGGAAAATTCTTAAGATATTAACTTTTAATACGTTCAAAATATTAAGGGGGTTTTCCCTCATTTAAGACCCTACACTTGTATGTATATGTTGAAATGTTTTTATTTGTTTATTGAATGTTATGTTTAATTTTCCGTATCGAGAAGACTACGAGATCGTCGAGGAGCCGGAGTATTACCCCAAGGTTCCACCATCGCCATTTGCTGAGCAAGGAAAGTCACAACCCCCATTTTGATCATCATTGAGCCCATGTTTTAATAATTATCGCTATAACTCATAGGATAATATTGCATTGTCTAATCTCAAGCCCTACATTATATTTATTTAGATCTCCGTCCTTGTGTGTAAACCCAAGCCATGCTTATCGAGCCTTAACTCCTTGTCATCTACAATATTATATTAGCTAGTGTCCAATGTACCGACACAACTGCTATAGGATAAAAGAATGAGTTGTAGATGGTTGGATTCTACTATATGTATTTCCCCGTTATTCTCATCTCTAAACTCTGTTGGAGTTGGCTATGTCAAAGTATGGTGGGTTCCGGGTGCAAGCTAGGGCATTGGTTGGTCGCACCCGGGGCACTATAAGGACTGGTCTGCGGGATCTGTTGCAAAGCACTTCCGTACTAACCACAAGTCTAATGGGTAAGTCCTAATCGGAAGTATGGAACAAACCGACTCGATGCACCATAGTGGAGGGGGCAAGGGGCAACCTTCGGTGAATTGTACCGACGTGGCTCAAGGGGGTTATGGTGTTGGCTCGACGCGTCGGGGCACCATATGAAACCCATAAGAGGGTGTTGTCGGGTTGGAGCGTTCCATATGGAAGGTTTTGGCACGAGTTCCCATGGTATGGGTCATCTCGTTACACTTTGGTGTATGGGATGAGTGTGTGCCTTGTGGGTACAGTGGTACACCTCTGATCAGAGTTTTAATCTTTTCGAAAAGCCGAGCCCACGGTCAAGGGCGGGTTGTGTGACTTCTCGCAGTTAGTTTACTATTGTTTGAGTGAAAGTGTTATTCATGGCATGTAAGGACTGTTGAGCAAGGGTGGGCTGACTGTACCCTCGAGTTAGAAGATGCATACATGTTTTGTTTCTGTATTAATAACTTGATCACATTAACTTCTCTACAAATTATGCTTTTCCGCAAAATTAGCCACTACTTCCTTGTTATTACTCTGCATTATATTTGCATTCGGTGGCTTGCTGAGTACGATTGTACTCACCCCGTTGACTTACACCACCAGAGCCCGTCTACTACGAGGAGGATGAAGGTCTGGAGTAGCGACCCAGTCAAGGCGAGACTGGAAGGAGGCGTTCATATAGGACCCTTATTTTATTAGTTTCTCTTTTACTTTAACACTTTTGTACTAATATGGTCTACGAACCATGAATGCTTGTCGTATTTTGCGCGGTCGTGTGATGAACGTCTTGATTTATTGATTTTCTATGGAATTTCAATAAAGGTCTGGATTTATTAAATCTGGGCGTTACAATATGGTATCAGGGCCGACTTGACTGTAGGAAGCCAAACAGACCTGACCCTAGGACTTATATTAACCGTATTTTCTTACAAATACTTACTACGTACCTCATCTTCTAGAGTTTTTACACAAAAATTTCTCTCTTTTGTAGATGCCGATTCATACCATGAATTGGACTCTCCGCGATGAGGCTGGATTCATCCCGAGCTTTGCATGCTCGTCAGTTTCCTGTGGTTTGAGCATGAGACGATGTTCCATGGAGTTTTCCCCGACGAGAACGAGAGTACTGTGAGGTCACTATCGTCATCCACCCTTCCACGCAGACAACCCACACTTACCGAGCCGGAGGACCCACCTTTTTGGTGGCCAGTCAGCGCACCGCTCTTCAGGCCCTCTCCGAGCTTCGGTGATCTACGACAGCCAGCTCTACGACACGGACTACCACTTCATGCCGATGTGCACTCCGGGGAACCCACACAACGTCTACGTCAGCACCCTCTCCCAGCGCCACTCCGTCGTCGGCCACACTATACGTCTAGAGGCTATGGACGAGATCCACGCAGAGGCTCTTCTTGATGCCAGCAGCCAGCGAGACACCATCGACTTCTACCGCCATTCATCAGAGAGCTTGAACCGTGAGAACGGGGAGCTTCGCCGCCGTGTCTAGCAGGTGTAGGACCAAAAGTAGCGACCAGAGGGGGGGTGAAAGGGCGCCTAAAAATTTCTTGCTAAACTATATTCTAATCCCAACACCCAGACGAACTTGACCAGACAAATAATATTAGCAAAGCAAATTACTGAAACTAAAGTTGTCTAGCCTAAAATGACCGGTGTTCTTAATTAAAATGATATCACAGGTGAACTAAATAAAACTGCAGTAAATAAAAACACCTAGATAATCACGAAATATTTATTTTCAGCCTAAAAATAAAATACTAAATAAATGAATAGAACATGAATCACTAAAATTAATTCATAATTAAACTAAAAATATTGCAGGCAAAAACTGGAATAAAAATATAACTGCGACTAATAAATTTTCTTTTCATTTTATATGCGCAGATTAAGCAGATAAAAGTAATACTAGACAACTAATAAAAATTTAACAGATTTGAATAACAACGAAATCTTGAAATAGATTTTCAGCTAATTTATTAATAGATGATTATCTAAAAGTTTGATCTCCCTAAAAATAGTAGATTAAAACTACCTAAAATTTACCTGCATTGGCACACCGGCGAACATGTCTTGAAGCTGTTGTCGTGCGTCGTGCTTCTCTAGATGTCTTCACGCCGGCGTGGAGAATCACCAAAGAATCACCCTGTCTGTGGGTCGCCGTGCGCCATGCCTAGCATCTGCAAAGCCAACAATTGTGGGGCCCGCGCTGCGTCTGACGGAGGGAGAAAAAAAAACACCAGCGCTATGATGCCCCACAGCCGCATGCAACGTCTCGGCCGCCGTGCGGTGTTCTCTCCGTTGGCCGTGCGCAGGAAAACCAGGCAGAAAACCGTGCACCCGCCGTGCAAAACCAAAACATTAAAAAGCGCCTAGCGCTCAGCGCAGCTGCGCCGTGCTACAGCACGGCCTTACCTCGAACCGCGTGCCGCCGGCAATCTTAAAAAATGAAGACGACGAATTTTATTTTGGACTGTAGATTGATCTATTAAAAACAGTCAACTATCCCCAAGGGGATAGGGGCCTATTTATAGGCAAATCCTAATATATGAAAAGACTACTTTACCTCGGGTAAAATAAACTGACTCTAAAATAAATTCCGAAAATTACTAAAATTCTTAGAAAAATTAACTGACTCGAATAAAAATATTCTAAACTTAAAACTAAATATTAATATCCTAAAAATGAATTAAACATAGATCGTCAGTTTTACGCCGAAACTAACAAAGCGTCCACCGTCTTCGCACCGGGTACCCGGATTGGGCCGACCCGACCCCGCAGCTTCCTCATCCCGGCAATCGCTCACCGCCCGTGTACCTGAGTCAAACCCAGTCAACAGACCGGTGGATCCTCTGCCGCTCCTAGCCATGTACCCGGATTGGGCCAGCCCGACTCCGCGGATCCTCTGCCCGACCGTCTCTCACTGCCCGTGTACCTGAGTCACATGCGCCTCAGACTCGACAGGTCTTCATCTCTCCCTTCCATTGACTTCCGTTGACAATCACTCATCACATCTAGAATATCAAAACCATATTCTTCAACATGGTTTCTCAATCTCCCCCTTGATGAGTGCATTGTCAACACCCTTTCAGCTCATCTCTAGAACCTGCAGAACGGTGGAACAGAAAAACAAAACAAAAGAAAAATAAGAGAAAGAAAATAACAGTTTAAATAACCCTAATGACCAAAAGACAACAAAAGCACGAGACAGTCATTAGGGTTAACCAAAAATAAAGCCTCAAAAACAAGTGCAAAATCTCAGAATTACCAACAAGATAAACTCCCCCTGAAATAATCCCTAGAGGAAAGCCGAAAATATATCCCAAAATTGCTCCCCATTGTTGACAATTGGACTCATCAATTGAGACTAAATGCCACTTTAAAGAGACATAAACACAAACTC
Organism: Zizania palustris; assembly: GCA_019279435.1. Classification (NCBI taxonomy): domain Eukaryota; kingdom Viridiplantae; phylum Streptophyta; class Magnoliopsida; order Poales; family Poaceae; genus Zizania; species Zizania palustris. Next base: position 96,103,325 of record JAAALK010000080.1, read on the forward strand.
CCCCTGAAACGCAGCTCCCCCTCAAAATACGCTATGAATGCAGATGGGGTGCAGGTGGAGTGGAAAAGCATGCTTCTTAGATATGATTAACTGCAATTACACAATCTAACAGGTTAGCAAAGATATACTGTCGAAGATACATGACATGATCAGTGCATATAGATGTAATCTTAAGAAAGTCATTAGCACGCATTTTTTGATTTTTTGCAAAACAAAAGCATCACCACATTTCTAGTTGACAAGCAAAGTAAAGCATGAGATGCAAAAGCTAACTGATATCTACCAAGATAAGCATTGTCCAAATCAAAGTGCTTCAGCAAACTTGTCATCTTTTTAAATTTTTCATTTCTGCCAGGGGTTATTTGCATGTCAAACCTTATGCTAACCGACCAAGTCAAGCCTAGGCCAGAACTGGACCATCAGAAGCTTAAGACATTGGTCTTGGCATACATTACAGCGTCCTAGTTCATACCAAAGTGCTATGGTAAGCAGTTCAGAACAATGCAATGCGACAAAGCAAACCCACCTGGATCTTTTCTGATAATCATAAAAAATGCATAATTTTTTTTCATTTTTCTGAATTTTTATCATTTTTATAGCACATTTTTATATTTAAAGCATATAAATACCAAGTTGCATATCTGCAACTAAGTAAGGATCTAGTTACAAGGCATGTAAAAGATAACGAAAGCATTCAGCCTACACATGCTAGTTACCAAAAGCAATGGTGATCATTTTTCAATTTTAAAATATAAAAGCCATGCATATGACAAATATCAGATATATCATGTGAACTGAACTAGAACATGATCATCGACAAGCAATCAAAAGCATATACTAGCTAGAGAAAAGTAAAGCAATTAATCATATAACAGAAGCAAGCTCAAAATGTGATTGATGATTATGCATGATATGAACGCACACACAAAAAACTCATAAACAAAAAAAAACTGATACCAATGAAAGATGACTCAAAATCCTAAAAGGATACACAACTCCCGAATCAACATCAATATCACGAGTGGGAGCAAACGGTCCAATGCTGGGATTAGCAAAAGTGCTAAACCAGTGTCGAACCATCTGCTCAAAAGTAGGAAAGCAGAAGGAATCATATGAATCTGGACCAAAACGCGGCTCAAAGCGCGGTCCTTGTTTCTGTCTAAAATCACGGTCACGAGGTCCAAAGTCATATCCATAACGATCTGGGACTCTGCCGGAATGAAAACCACCCTCCGGAGCACGATCCATAAAAAACCGTCTCCTCTACCACCACCTACATGACGTGGCCTGGCCTCTAGCCTCTCTCTACGTCGAGGGAACTCTTTGTCTACCACCCTGTTGGTAGAACTGCTCCTAGCCCACCTCGAGCTTTCTCTGCTCGCTCAACCCGCTTCCTCCTGAAGCAAAACTCCTCAAGATGCCCGTCTCCTCTGACAAAACTCACAGTGATAGGTAGGCTCCTTGGGATGTTGTTTTGGCTTAGGGTTCAGAGGGCTTGGTGGTGTTGGGTGAAGCATTTTTGGTGTGAGAGGGTCCAGGTAAAAAAATCAAGAGAAGTGTGAAGGTTTAGGCTTAGGAACCCAGATCTGCTTCTTAGGTGGAGCTTAGGTTGTTCTTGGATCACTCCATCCTTAGGCTGACTATCCTAAAGACTCGGTGGAAGAAGTGGTGAGTCTTGGGATATCGCTGTTCAGAGTTATCTTACTCCACTCCACTGCACGGCTAATGGCGCTCTCAAAATCAGCCTTGGGTATATGTGTAACCTACCCCAAAACAATCCTGTCTCTGACTGCTGGATCATCATGCCGAGTTGTGGATCTTTAGCACTAATCCAACTCAGGGTTGAACGGAGGTAAAAGTTCTCGTTCTGAACATCAGCTAGCTCTCCTCTCAAAGAAGCTAACACCTCCACCTGAGACAAGCAGATCTCACACTCTTTATCAACTTCGACAGTCTTCTCGGCTTTTAGCTTGATCAACTCCATTCTAATGATAAGCAGTTCTCACAAACAGTGGATGGAACTGACAAGGTCTCAAGCTCTAGCTTAGTCTGCTCCAACTCAGCTCTCACTCTAGCTAACTCGCTCAACTGCTCATCACTCTTGCTCTCAGCTCGGCTATACTAGCTAAATGGGATGGGCACTCTACACAAGGTGCGACGACAGTGACATGAGCATCTTTCAGCTCCTGCTGAACGCTCTCAAGCTCAGTGGCCAATGCGTCTCTTTCATCTACTCTCTCTGTGTACCCTGGACTTAAGAGTCATCACGTCACACAACAGCACCTCACAGTTAGGACACTCACCACTATCACCCAAGCGAGGGGAACAAGACAAACTCTCAATCTTGTCATTCGCCGGGGCTAGCTCACTCTCAAGTTCATCTATCCTCTTCTTAGCCCCTCTAAGCAGTTTCTCCCGATACTTCAACTCCTGACTGTTCTGTTCTAATAAATTAACAACTCTTGTTCATAGGAAGATGCCTTCTCACAGCGTCATCGTCGGAGGAAGTCCTTCTCTTTCTTCTCCCCCAAGAGTCATTGAGCAGAAGCTCTTGTGGGGTCTTCGACTGTGACGTGAGCGACTCTTCGGCTTGTCCCCGAAGCCCATGAAACAGAGGCCACCGGATTGTCCCTGTCCTTCCCCTTCCTGATCATGATATCTTCATCACTTGAACTTGAAGAAGATGAGGAAGACGAGGATCTCTTGGAGTATCTTTTCTCCATCTCGGCGAAGAAGGTCTTGTCTCGCTTCTAGTTCTCACGCCTGTAATCTTTCAGAGCCTTCGAAAGAATCTTGTCTTGGGCTGCCCTTCGTGGAGTTGTCGTACTTGCCGGAGTTGTAGGAGTTGTCGCCGGTTCCCTTCTTGTAATTCTTCTGCTTGGGACAGTCGGTGATAAACATGACCTGGGTCACCACACTCAAAGCATCCGGATTTTGTGCCGTGTCTCTTAAACATTCGCTTATCATAAACACGTCGCACCCGGTTGTTAAACAAGCACATATCATCATCTCCTAGAGTATCAAGTTGTTCCTCGGAGATAGACATCAAGGATAAGGCAGTACAACTCATGGCATTAGGATCTGCAGACAGTGTCCGCAAGCGCCAGAGTCTTGAGCCAGAATCAATAAGATTTGATCTCACTGAATATCGACCTCTAAGGCCTTGAGCTTACTAAAAAGCTCTGCGAACGGTCAAGGTATCATAGGACGCACTCTCAACAATAGAAGAAACCTTGAACTCCCAGATCTTAGGGTTGCAAGGTATGGAGTACCTTAAGCGCTGCTCATGATCCGAGACCAGCTGATCCCGCTCGGCCACTTGTTAACGCAAGCTTGTTAATGATCGATTGAAAACAACCAAACAAAGCCTCAACAGTCTCACCCGGCTTCTGAGAGAATTTTCATACTCACGCCGGTAGGTCTGATATAGCCTAGCCTGACCTGAGCTGTCCCCTCATGGTGTGCCTGGAGGGTATCCCAGATCTCTCGAGCAGTGGTGAGATGGCTAACACGGTCAAACTCACTAGGACCTAGACCAGAGAATAAAATATTCACCGCCTTACTATTATTTTGATGCTGGGTAATTACATCAGCAGTAGTATCCGCAGCAATAGTCCTTATGGTGAAGTTAGGATGAACACAAATCTCCCATATGTCCGAGCTCTGGCTCATAAGGTATGCTCGCATGCGAGTCTTCCAATAAGTGTAGCCAAAAGCTTCTAGGGACGGGATTTTATCAGAAGACGTCATGGTCACTACCTAGGTTTAGAATCGGTTAAGATATGAGAAACACCTAACCTTGCTCTGATACCACTTGTAGGACCGAAAGTAGCGACTAGAGGGGGGTGAATGGGCGCCTAAAAATTTCTTGCTAAACTATATCCTAATCCCAACACCCAGACGAACTTGGACCAGACAAATAATATTAGCAAAGCAAATTACTGAAACTAAAGTTGTCTAGCCTAAAAATGACCGGTGTTCTTAATTAAAATGATATCACAGGTGAACTAAATAAAATACTACAGTAAATAAAAACACCTAGATAAATCATGAAATATTATTTTTCAGCCTAAAAATAAAATACTAAATAAATGAATAGAACATGAATCACTAAAAATTAATTCAGAATTAAACTAAAAATATTGCAGGCAAAAACTGGAATAAAAATATAACTGGGACTAATAAATTTTTCTTTTCATTTTATATGCGCAGATTAAGCAGATTAAAATAATACTAGACAACTAATAAAAATTTAACAGATTAGAATAACAATGAAATCTTGAAATAGATTTTCAGCTAATTTATTAATATATGATTATCTAAAAGTTTGATCTCCCTAAAAATAGTAGATTAAAACTACCTAAAATTTACCTGCATTGGCACACCGGCGAACATGTCTTGAAGCTGTTCTCGTGCATCGTGCTTCTCTGGATGTCTTCACGCCGCCGTGGGGCATCACCAAAGAAACACCAGGCAGTGGCCCCACGCGATGGAAAAAGAAGCATGAAGCAGTAAAGTTAGCCCCCTGTCCGTGGGTCACCGTGCGCCATGCCTAGCATCTGAAAAGCCAACAATCGTGGGGCCCGCACTGCGTCTGACAGAGGGAGAAGAAAACACAAGCGCTAATGATGCCCACACAGCCGCATGCACACATCTCGGCCGCCGTGCGGTGTTCTCTCCGTGGCCGTGCGCTGGAAAACCAGGCAGAAAACCGTGCGCCCGCCGTGCAAAACCAAAACATGAAAAAGTGCCTGGCGCTCAGCGCAGCTGCGCCATGCTACAGCATGGCCTTACCTCAAACCGCGTGCCGCCGGCAATCTGAAGAAAATGAAGACGACGAATTTTATTTTGGACTGTAGATTGATCTATTAAAAACAGTCAACTATCCCCAAGGGGATAGGGGCCTATTTATAGGCAAATCCTAATACATGAAAAGACTACTTTACCCTCGAGTAAAATAAACTGACTCTAAAATAAATTCCGAAAATTACTAAAATATTCTTAGAAAAATTAACTGACCTCGAATAAAAATATTTTCTAAACTTAAAAACTAAATATTAATATCCTAAAAACGAATTAAACATAGATTGTCAGTTTTACGCCGAAACTGACAAAGCGTCCACCGTCTTCGCACCGAGTACCCGGATTGGGCCGACCCGACCCCGCAGCTTCCTCAGCCCGGCAATCGCTCGCCGCCCGTGTACCTGAGTCAAACCCAGTCAACAGACTGGTGGATCCTCTGCCGCTCCTAGCCATGTACCCGGATTGGGCCAGCCCGACTCCGCGGCTCCTCTGCCCGGCAGTCGCTCACTGCCCGTGTACCTGAGTCACATGCGCCTTAGACTCGACAGGTCTTCATCTCTCCCTTCCATTGACTTCCATTGACAATCACTCATCACATCTGGAATATCAAAACCATATTCTTCAACATGGTTTCTCAATGGGGCACCGTTTAGCTACCGAGGCAGAGGAGTTGATGCGTCAGAATGAGCTTCAACGCTAGAGCATCGCCGATACGACACAGCTTCACCACCAGATCCGAGAGCTGTAGAAGGACCTAGAGGAGGTCGCTCCCCTTCCGCCTCGTAAGCGGAAGTCACTCCGGATCCCCATAGTTAGGCCAAGAGGATCTCCCGCAGTGCCCCTCCCGCCGGGCCATCCAGCTCCACTACCCCTGCACCGACCCTCTCCGCCGAGCCCGTGATCGAGTCGTCCCCCGAGTTGTCGTAGACGTAGTTTTTACGGTTGTTTGTTTTCCTTTTGTTGCTTGGATTGTATTGCCACTCATGTCAAATATAAGGCATGGATGAAGATTAAATAAGGAATCCATATGTAATAGTCTAAGTTCAAAACTTTTTGGAAATAAAACTTTGTCACATTCCCCCTAAATGTATGTCTGTTTTGGAAAACTCCAGGATGACAAACACTCAAGGATCCGATGCTCCTCAGAACGGAGGAGACAACGGGAATCTGCCCCAATGGGGAGCAACGGGGCAAAGGCAGGCCCCAGTCGCCAATCACCCAACTCTGGCCGAAATGATGGCCAATCAAAATCAGTTGATAGCCACACTGCTGCATCAGATGTAACAATAGCAGAACCAGATGCAGGAGCAACAAGCCCAGCTCTTCTGTCTGCACCGGCAGCAGCCCGACCTCCCACGTCTAGCCACTCCAGCCCCGGCACCGGCTTCTCAGCTGTCGGAATTCCTTCGCGTCCGACCTCCCACCTTCTCAAGCACCACCAACCCCATGGAGGTCGGTGACTGGCTAAGGAAAATAGGGAAGAAGTTAGATCTCCTGACTTGCACCGAACAGGAGAGGGTAGCATTCGCCGCCCACTAGCTCCAGGGTCCCGCTGCAGAATGGTGGGACAACCTGCGCGAAACTCTACCGGAGGGTCATGTCCATACTTGGGCAGAATTCTCCACTGCTTTCTGCGCCGCCCACGTCCCCGACGGCACCATAGCCCAGAAGCAGCAGGAGTTCCGGATCTGCAGCAAGGGAGCAGGTCCGTCATGGAATACCTGCATGAGTTCAACCGACTGGCTCGGTATGCACCAGAGGAAGTCCGTACGGATACGGCCCGACGGTCTAAGTTTCTCCGGGGGCTGAAGGACGAGCTTTCCCTTCAGCTGGTTTCTGGAGACTACGCCAACTTCCAGAAGTTGGTCAACAAGGCCATCATTCAGGAGACTGAGCAGAACAAGGTCGACCTGAAGAAAAAGAGGATGATCGCCTTCCGCTAGAACCAAGGAATGGCTCAGAGGCCACATTTTGCACCTCCCCCACCGGCGCCCTAGTATCACCCGCGCCCGCTTCACCTGCCAACAACCCAGGAGCAGGACACCCTCGCCCCGCTCCCCGTCGCACCAACTGCTCCACCCGCCCCTACCAAGAAAGCAGAGGTCTTGCGTGACAAGCACGGCAAGCCCGTGATCTGTTTCAACTGCCACCAAGAAGGGCATTACTCCCACCAATGCCCCCACCCCAAGTGTTCGCAAGGAGTCGCGGCCAATCCTGCCGTCCGTGCCCGCGTCAACCATGTCTCCGCCGAAGAAGCCCAGGCTGCACCGGAGATCGTCATGGGTAAGTTCACCGTAAATTCAGCACCTACAGTGGTGTTATTTGACACTGGAGCTACGCATTCTTTCAACTCAACAACTTTTGTGGAAAATATAACCTGAACAAATGCGAATTAGCAAGACCGGTACTAATAGCCACCCAGGAAAACAAACCCAAGCCCACTCTTATAGTCCGAGAGTATGGGTAGATATCCAAGGTACCATATTTTGGGCCGACCCCATTCTAATAGAATGCCAAGGTTTGGATTTGATTCTAGGAATGGACTGGCTCAACAAACATCAAGGAGTGATAAGATGTGCCCGAAGGCAAGTGACCATGACCAGTGAAGAAGGGACTGTCGTCACCTTTCATATGCCAAGTCAGAAGCCCGGTAGACCTCGCCTACACCAGATTACCTTGGAAGAAATACCGGTAGTCTGCGAGTATCCGAATGTATTCCCGGAGGATTTACCAGGGATGCCACCCAAGAGGGACATCGAGTTCAGGATCGATCTAGTACCCAGAACCACTCCCATTTATAAGCGACCATATCGGATGGCCGCCAATGAGCTAGCAGAAATGAAGCACTAGCTTGAAGATCTTGAGAAGAAGGGATATATCAGACCCAACACATCCCTATGGGAGCCCCCATCATCTTCGTCGAGAAGAAGGAAGACAAGGCTAAGCGTATGTGCGTAGAGTATCGAGCCCTAAATGAGGTGACCATCAAGAACAAGTACCAACTACCCAGGATCGATGATATATTTGATCAGCTGAAAGGAGCCACTATGTTCTCCAAGGTCGATTTACGGTCCGGTTATCATCAGCTGAGGATTCGAGAGGAAGACATACCCAAGACGACATTCACCTCTCGTTATGGACTTTATGAGTGCATCGTCTTGTCCTTTGGTTTGACCAACGCCCCAGCCTTCTTCATGAATATGATGAATAAGGTGTTTATGGAATACTTGGACAAGTTTATCGTGGTGTTTATAGATGACATTCTCATCTATTCCAAGGACAAAGAGGAGCACGAGACCCACATCCGGTTGACCCTAGGAAAACTCAGGGAACATCAGTTATACGCCAAGTACAGCAAGTGTAAATTCCGGACGGTGGAAGTGAAGTTCCTAGTACACATTATCTCTGCACAAGGTATCGCAGTAGACCCTGCCACCGTGGGAGCAGTTACAGATTGGCTGCCACCCACCAATGTATCTGAGATACAGAGCTTTCTTGGCTTAGCAGGATACTACCGACGATTTATCGAGAATTTCTCCAAGATAGCCAAGCCTATGACCAAGTTGTTGCAGAAGGGAGAGAAGTTTGAATGGTCTCCCGAATGTGAGGAAAGTTTTCGGACCCTCAAGACACGGCTGGTGTCAGCACCCATACTAACCCTACCGGATATAAGGAAGGACTTCCATGTCTATTGCGACACATCTCGCTAGGGTTTGGGATGTGTTCTCATGCAGGACGGGAAAGTTTTCTCATACGCCTCTCGGCAGTTAAGACCCCATGAGCTGAACTATCCTACTCACAACCTAGAATTGGCTGCTGTAGTGCACGCTCTGAAGATATGGAGGCACTATCTAGTTGGAAACTGGTGCGAAGTTTTCACGGACCACAAGAGTTTGAAGTATATCTTCACGCAGCCAGATCTCAACCTTAGGCAAAGGCGATGGTTAGAATTGATAAAGGACTACAACCTAGGCATTCACTACCATCCCGGCAAAGCAAACGTGGTAGCTGATGCATTAAGTCGTAAGGGATATTGTACCACCATCGTGATTCAGGATCACGCGCCTTTGTTGTATAAGGAGATGGAAAAGTTAAACCTCGGGATAACCATAGGAGCCTATCTAGTCACCCTTGAGGCCCGACCAGTCCTGTTTGAGCAGATCCGTGATGCTCAGTTGGAAGACTCGGACATAGCAGCCATTAAGAAGAACATGAGGCAAGGAAAGGCCCCAGGATTTTCAGCAGATGAGAATGGCACTGTATGGTTCAAAACTAGGATCTGTGTGGCCGATAAACCGGAGATAAAGACCCTTATTCTAAGGGAAGCCCATGACACTCTGTACTCCATCCACCCTAGGAGTACAAAGATGTACCAGGACCTGAAGGAATGGTATTGGTGGGTTAGCATGAAGAAAGAGATTGCTCAGTTCGTCGCAGAGTGTGACACCTGCCGACGAGTAAAAGTAGAGCACCAGAGACCAGCGGGGCTGTTACAGCCACTTAAAGTGCCTGAATGGAAATGGGAAGAGATCGGTATGGACTTCATCACCGGACTCCCAAAGACCCAAGTTGGTTATGATTCCATATGGGTAATCATCGACCGGCTAACAAAGGTAGCTCACTTCATAGCCGTCAAGATGACCGTTAGTGGCCCTAAACTAGAAGAGTTGTATATGGTCCACATAGTATGCCTTCATGGTGTACCTAAGAAGATAGTCTCCAATAGAGGAAGTCAATTCACATCTCGGTTCTATAAAACCCTTCAAGGGGAAATGGGAACAATACTGAACTTCAGCACATCATACCACCCTCAGATAGATGGACAAACTGAGAGGGTAAATCAGATATTGGAGGATATGCTCCGGGCATGTGCCTTGGACTTTGGAGGAACTTGGGACAAGAGTTTACCGTACGCCGAGTTTTCGTACAATAACATCTATCAAGCCAGCCTTCAGATGTCTCCATTCGAAGCTCTATATGGACGCAAGTGCAGAACGCCTCTACTTTGGGATCAGACCGGTGAATCCCAAGTTTTTGGAACGGACATCCTTCGGGAAGCTTAAGAGAAAGTACGGATCATCAGGGACAGACTCAAGACAGCCCAATCTTGATAGAAGAGCTATGTAGACAATCGCCGTCGAGATCTAGCCTTTGAAGAGGGAGATCATGTTTACCTCTGAGTTACTCCTCTCCGTGGCACTCAACGGTTTAACATGAGAGGGAAATTAGCACCTCGATACATTGGACCTTTCCCCATCATCCGACGTCAAGGCGAGGTCGCTTATCAGTTAGATCCACCACCCTCATTGGCTGGGGTACATGATGTGTTTCACGTGTCGCAGCTAAAGAAGTGTCTTCGAGTCCCAATAGAGCAAGTTGATCTTCAGCAGTTGAATATACAAGAAGATCTAACCTATGTTGAGAAGCCCATCAGAATCTTGGAAGTCAAGGAAAGGACCACGAGGAGTCGAGTGATCCACTTCTGCAAGGTCTAGTGGAGCAATCATCCCGTAGAAGAAGCTACATGGGAAAAAGGGGAGGAGCTAAAAGCGCAACATCCAGAGATATTCGAGGATTGATCCGAATCTCGAGGACGAGATTCTCTGTAAGGGGGATAGGATTGTAACATCCCAAAAAATTAAAAATAAATAAAATAAAGAAAATGGATTTTCTGTAATATAAAGGATTTATTTAATTAGAGAAAATACTAAAAGAACCCTATTCAAGCCAAACAAGGGAGAATACTTCATATTTTAACTTGAGAAATTTATGGTGGAATATAGAGGCCAAGACATAATTTTAGGAATTTTTATAAATTTTTATCAACAGTGATTCAACCTTTAATCGAATAAATGAATTACTGGAATTATTTTAATTAAGAAAAGTATTTTAAATCCTGTTGGGCCGCGAACCCCCAATCTACCCTGGCCCAGCCCAGTCCAAGCCGTGTGACGCTGACATGTGGGGTTCACCTGTCGGCGCCAACCTCCCGCCCTCTCCGCGCCCGCGCCCCGACTTGGCCCCACGCGACAGCCTCTCCCTCCCCCTCGTTCGATCGCTGACACCCCAGGCCCGCATGTCGGCACCCTTCTCCTCGCGCTCACACACTGACAGGTGGGGGCCACCTGTCGGGTCCGTCTTCTTCGTTGGAAGGGGATCCCTCCTTCCATACCGGCGACCACCTTCCATTTCTCGCCGTCGGCCGCCTCGATTTGCAAGGATTTGGCCCGGACTCCCTTCCCCGAACATCGGCGACCTCTTTCTGTCAAAAGCCAACGCGGTTTCATGATTATGGAAGCATATCCAAGAGTTTGGAAATCCTCACCGGAGAGGGAAGGAAACCCCTCGGTTCCTTTCCATTTAGACACCGGCGAAACCCCTATTTAAACCCTACCGATCACCGCACTCTGCCCACACCGCCGTAGCCCGATCCAAAGCGAAACCAGAGCGCCACCACCCCAGTTTCGGCTTTGTCTCCTGCTCCACCTCCGGTCGCCGCTCGCCGCCGCCTCGGGCCTCCTCCATCCACGCCGTCGCCTCCTCCGGGACCGCCGTCACCTACCCTACATCGGCATCCCCTCCGTTGGCTACGTGCGCCACCAGATCGCCATTGCTTCCACCCACCCGAGAACCCTTTGACGTCTACCCTCACCACCGGTCGCCGTCGGAAGCCCATCGTTGCCGCCACAGGTACGGTTAGAACCCCCTTCCTCTCCTCTTTTCATTTCAGCCGAAATCTAGGGCCTAGCCCCCTTGCCGTCGCCGTCGCCGCCGTGCCTGAACCCACCATCGCCGGAGACGAAGGGTAGTTTACCCTCTCCGAGGCGTGCCATGCCGGATGGGCCCTCGGTGAGAAACTGAGAAACCAAGGGTTGGTTTCGGAGTCTGTGATGAGTGATTGACAGTATTTATCCTGTAGTTCGAAGGGGTCCCTCCGATGGGGTTCAGAGGTTGGATCTCCGAAGGGGTTCGGAGGTGGTTTCACCGAAGGGTTCGGTGGGTTTGGTTGCTGCAGCTGTTGCAGCAGAGTGTGCCTATCGGAGGGGTCCGACAGTACACGATGACTGGGTTGTACCGAAGGTCTCGGTACTTTGGACGGTACACCGGAGTGTGTACCGAAGGTTGTTTACCCGGAGAGGTCTTCGGGGTACTAGATACACTTGTCTGCTTGTCTGTGGTGCGCAGGGGACTTCGGAGGCGACGAACTATTCGTAGCAGGTGAAACTGGGTCAAGCGGGAGGCTTGATGCCAGTGGAGCGGGGAGCTCCGTCACGGAGGCTGCGAAGGGGTCAAGGTCGGACCTCGGGTCGAGGTGCACCAGGAGAAGGCAATAAGTGCGGAGCGTGGCTCCGGGGGAAGGTACCCCGAGGCAAATTCCTCGGAGGCGAGGCACTTTGAAGGGTACTCCGAATGGAGTGACTTCGGAGTATGGTGGATCAAGTCCTCAGCAGAGGCAAGGTGTTCGATGTGTTCTCCGGAGGGAGACACTCGAAGGTTACCCGACGAAGGTCTCAGAAGTCGAGGTGCATCGAAGGCATGGTCGGGGTGAGGCTCGTCGAGGAGTGTGCTCGGGGAGAGACACTGCGACGAAGTGCTCATGGAATGCTTCATGCGGAGGCCTTGGACGAAGGAGGGACTTCGAAGGGTGGTACTCCGAAGGTGGGGCTTCAGAGTGTGGTTGTCTTGTGGTACTTCGGCCGTGCATGGCTTCGGTACACGGACTGACGGAGTTCGAGCTGGGAGAAGCTGCGAAGCCATGGTGGTCCACTCCGGAGGTGGTGGTGCGAAGGCCCAAGGGCTTTGATGGCTTCGGATCAAAACCGTCACTGTATTGGAGGCTAACTTCGGTGGAGCGAAGGCCGTCAGGCTCAAGGCTTCTCACCGAAGCTACCGCACCCCTCGCGTGCGAAGGGGGGCTTCAGAAAAGTCAAAGACTGTAAAGGCTAACAATGTCTACTCTGCAAAAAGCTGACGATGTCCCCTCTGCAAAGCTGACAGAGAAGCCTCCAGAATAAAGTTGACTACCTTTTGTACCCCTCTGTTCTATAGAGACAAAACCAATGTAAACCCTAGGGGTAAAGTAGTCAATTCACTTGTGTGAATAGTGGCTATAAATATGGGGGCTGGGTAGGTAACATTTAACACTTTGAGCATTCATTGTTGAGCTCCTGTACTAGCCACCTCATACTTTGTATTCATCCAGTGAGTTCATTTTAGTGTTCCCTGTTCAAGCAGCGAAGCCCTGCTTCTGTGTTCTTTTTCTGCTTGAGCTTGTCTCGCATACCTCGCCACAAACTTCGATCTTTTGTGTGTCACTTCGAGTGACTTGTGGTAGTGCACCGAAGCCTGTCTGGGCGAAGTGTGTTTTGTGCGAAGTTTGCTTTTCAGTGTGCGTTCGCTCTGTGTAACTGGAGGCTAGACCTCGCTGTTTACTAGCGAAGCCCTGATCGAAGCCCGGTTCTTTTCCCGTGTAGAAGCACCTAGCAAAGTCTGTTAGTGTGCGTTTATACCTTCGGAGTATGAAGCCCAGCACCAGTTGATGTCGCTAAGTATTTGGTCCAAGTTCTCAGAGGTTAGTGCACTCTTGCGAAGGGTGAAGTGCGAAGCCTGCTCGAAGCACCTTGTGTGCGGAGCCTGCACTGACTTAGCAGAGTAGATTTTTCGGGGTTGCGTGGCGAGCGAAGTCTTCTTGGCTTCAGACTTTTACTCCTTGCGAAGACTGTGTTCGGAGCTGTCAAATACCTCTGAACCAGAACATCGAAGGTTGTGTTCGAAGTCTGTTCCGCAGTAGACTGAATTAAAACAGAAGGCTAATTTTAGCCTGAAATTTTAAAAGCTCCCATTCACCCCCCCTCTGGTCGCCATTTCCGGTCCAACAATTGGTATCAGAGCAGGTTAAGATCACCAGTTGACCTTAACCGGTTTTGTGATCTCTTGGCGACATGGACAGAGCTAGTAAAATTCCTCTGTTCGATGGGACTGATTTTGCATACTGGAAGGTGCACGTGGAAGCTTATTTGCTAAGCCAAAGAAATGCAATTTGGGAGATTGTGGACTCACAATACTCCATCCCTGAAACTCGCACCTCTCAAACAGAGAAGGATCAGTATAATGCCAACTCCAAGGCAAGAAATATAATGTTCATTGGTTTGAGTAGAAGTGAGTTTGATAGGGTGCAACACCTTAGGACTGCTAGGGAAATTTGGACAACACTCACTATTTTTCATGAGGGCTCTACACAGATTAAGGCCAGGCGCCAAAGCACATACAATCAACAGTATCAGCTGTTTGTGCAGGCACCTGGTGAATCTATAGATGCCATGTTTTCTCGCTTTGATGCGATAGTGAGTAACTTGCGGTCCAACGGGACGCTTGCTTACAATGATCATGACAGGGCTATCAAGCTTCTCTATGCTCTTGATCGTAGCATATGGGAAGTGAAGATATCCAGCATTGAGGAGTCTGCAGGTTATGACACATTGACCTATGATGAGCTCTTCAGCAAGCTGAAGTCCACAGAGATTGCCAAGGCATCTCTTGCGGTGCACAGAAGCTCCTTGCCACAGCCGTTGGCATTGGTTTCTAGCACTAGCCGTGGCACCAATGCAGAACCAAGCACATCTGGCACTTGTGTTCTTGCAGATGGTTTTGCTTTGTCCTCCCTGGTCTCCGTCACTAAGGAGCAGGTGGACACTCTGGATGATGATGAGCTTGCTCTCATTGCCAGAAGGTTCACCCGTTTTCATCATGAAAGACGGGATCAGATGAGAAGTGGTTTTAGTGGTTGCTTTGAATGTGTCGACACTTCTCATATCAAGGCCAATTGCCCTAAGCTCAAAAAGAGAGATGAGAGTGAGCGCCCTAAATACCACAAAAAGGAGAGGAAGCCTTTTGTGAAGGGCAAGCGCGGCAAGGTGGCTAAAAGAGTAGCCAAAGCCGCTTCCAGAGCGTTTGTTGCTGCTCTCAGCGACATCGACACTTCCTCAACTGAGGAGTCGAGCTCTGAGGAGGAGGAGTCCCCAAGGAAGGAGGACAAGAAGGACAAGAAGGGACAGACTTCACCGGCCTTTGCTTCATGGCCGACAGCGATCACAACGGCGATGAGCTTGACTCATCTGAGGTACCACTATCCTCTGACCAGCTTTTAATTAAAATAGATGAACTGAATGAAGTAGTTCTTGGTCAGGATAGATTACTTGTGCAAGCCGCTAGAGAAAGAAAAGACCTTAGACTTAGGCTAGAATCTGTTTCCACTAATTATGCCATGCTTAAGTCTAGAGTAAATGATGCTGAATGTGAATCTTGTACTGTTGTTATGGGTGAGCTTGCTCAGTTGCGTTCTGTACATGCTCAAACTCTATCTGAGCTTGAGACTGCACAGAAGCAGCTTTTGGTGGTTGATTCTAGTCATCATGATATTATTGAATGCATGAACTGTTCTTTATTACGCGAGAGCATTAATTTACGTGATAAACATGTTCATGATTTAGAGGCTAGATTGGAGAGGGACGGTAGTTCTAAGGATGTGCAGCCTGTTTGTGACACGTGCATTACCCTTAAGGACCAGCTAGGCACTGTTAGAGAGCGAGCCAAAAATCTCATGACTGAAAATGAATACCTTCTTTCTGTGGTTAACAAATGCACTGAGGGAAAGAGTATGATGGAATTGCTCTTGGCCAAGACCAAGATGTGTGCTGACAGAGCAGGGTTAACTCTAGGTTTGGGTTTTGAGAGGATTCCTTCAGATAATGGGAACAAAACTGTTTTTACCTCACCCACTACCCTAGAGAAAGAGAGAGCTCTGTTAGACACTCCATCAGCCAAAAAGCCTACCCGAACACCAAAGAAAACCACTCCTCCTGCCAAGAAAATCCCTCCTAAGAAAACCACTCAGCAGAAGCCCAAGGAGCCTGTGAGAGCTGCTCCTAAGACCCATGAGAGTGCCCCTAGGAAAGTTTTTCATTGTTCCTATTGTCAGCGGGCGGGTCATTTGGTTGGGTTCTGTTTTTGTCGCATTAAGGATGAGCGACGCTCTCAGGCGATGAGTTACCAGGACATGCATTACCCATCTTTAGGTATGCATGAGTTTGAGTTTTACTATCGTCCTGTCTTCGAGGCTCCTCGTGCTTCTCGGAGAGGTTTTGCTCCTCGAGGTGTTCACCATATTCCATATGGTGGTAGACCCCGGGCGAGTAGCTTTGTACCTCGTCAGAGTAGGAGACCTCGTCATGTTGTTCATTCACAGCATGTAGGTAGACCTCGCACTTTGCATCATTCCAATTATCATGTGCGTAGACAGTCTGCTTTTATTGTGCCTACTACTCGTGTCACTCAGTGCTAGATGCCTCGTCATATTTTCACTCACCCCAACACTGAGCGATCGAGATATTCTTATCATGTGTAGGCGACAGACCAAGGCTTGGAGGGCATGTGGATCATGGACTCCGGTTGTTCGCGCCATATGACCGGGGATGCAGCATGGTTCTCCAGCCTCACCACAACCAAGCAAAGGGAACATATCACCTTCGGGAACAATCGAAGGAGTAGAGTGAAAGGTAAAGGTGTGGTAAGAATTAACTCGAATTTCACTTTCAAAGATATTGCATTGGTTGAAAACCTGGGATACAATTTGCTTTCTGTATCTCAGTTGCTTGATGAGGGCTTCGAAGTGCGATTCCATCGCGATACTTTGCAAGTACTCAATTCTGATGGCGTTGTTGTTTGTAAGATCTTTAGAGTTGGAAGAGTTTTTGGAGCCGATTTTTCCAAGTCATCTGGTTCTTCTCATTGTCTTGTTGCACATTCTACTTCTGAGCTTTGGAAGTGGCATAGGAGACTAGGGCATATGAGCTTTGAGTTGCTCGCTCATCTGAGTGCCCTAGGTCTGATCCGAGGATTGCCCAAGCTCAAGTTTGAGAAGAATTTAGTTTGTGCTCCTTGTCGACATGGAAAAATGATCGCCGCTTCGCATTCGCCAGTCATCACAGTGATGACTGAACAACCCGGAGAACTTCTCCACATGGACACTGTAGGTCTTTCTCGGGTTAGTTCTTTAGGCGGCAAGTGGTATGTGCTAGTTATTGTCGACGATTTCTCTCGCTACTCTTGGGTCTTCTTTCTTGCCAGCAAGGATGAAGTGTTCTCACACTTTCGGAGCTTGGCTTTGAGACTTTTTACTGAACTCCCTGGTGCATTAAAATTCATTCGAAGTGATAATGGCACTGAGTTCAAGAATAGTCTCATGGCATAGAACATCAATTCTCTGCTCCGCGGGTTCCTCAACAGAACGGTGTCGTTGAGAGGAAGAACCGTACTTTGGTTGAGATGGCTAGGACGATGCTCGATGAGCATAGGACTCCTCGAAAATTCTGGGCTGAGGCCATGAACACTGCATGTTACATCTCAAACCGAATCTTCTTGCGCTCAATTTTGAATTTGACATCTTATGAGCTACGTTTTGGGAGACAGCCCAAGGTTACTCATCTTCGAGTTTTTGGCTGTCGTTGCTTTATCCTAAAATGTGGTAATTTAGATAAACTTGAGTCGCGTTCTTCTGACGGGATCTTTTTGGGTTATATTACTCATGGTCATTCTTACCGTGTTTATAATTTGGAGACTAACACTGTCATCGAGTCATGTGATGTGACTTTTGATGAATCAACCCCCTCTGTTAGTTCTGCATTTGAACAGGCAAATGAACACGACATGGAACAGGCCATCTTCGAAGAAGAAGATCCTAGAGATTTCGAGGATGAACCCCTACTACCCTCGACATCAACCCCCGAAGCCGACCTTGCTTCAACCACTTCAGCACAAGGTCTCGAAGCAACTACCTCGACATCGGTCATCTTGGACCACTCCAATGCACAAGTTGAGGGGGAGACTGCATCCCGCCACGAGGCTCCACATCATGTTCAAAGGATGCACCCTCCCGAGCAGATCATTGGTGAGCTTGATCAAAGGGTAACACATTCTCATGCTCATTTTGTTGATTCAGCTTTTGTTGCTTCTTTCGAGCCCTTAGATGTTAGTCATGCACTTTCTGATTCTAGTTGGATCAATGCCATGCATGAGGAACTTGAAAATTTTGAGAGAAACCAAGTCTGGACTTTAGTTGATCCTCCTCCAAACGTTCATTTTATTGGAACAAAATGGATTTTCAAAAACAAACAATGGGAGGATGGGACTATAATTAGAAACAAGGCTAGACTTGTCGCTCAGGGTTATTCTCAATTAGAAGGGATTGATTTTACTGAAACTTTTGCACCTGTTGCTCGTCTTGAGGCCATTAGGATTTTGCTTGCCTTTGCGACATCCCGGGGATTCAAACTCTATCAAATGGATGTCAAAAGTGCCTTCCTTAATGGCTTCATAGGCGAAGATGTTTATCTAAAACAACCCCTGGTTTTGAAAACCCCAAGTACCCACATAAAGTCCTTAAACTTCATAAGGCTCTTTATGGACTCAAGCAGGCCACTCGGGCTTGGTATGACAGACTTAAGTCTTTTCTGCTTGAGCGGGGGTATTTGATGGGATCTGTTGATAAAACCCTGTTCACTCTCAAGCATGGCCTAGATTTCCTCCTAGTTCAGATTTATGTGGATGATATCATCTTTGGTGGCTCTTCTCATGCTTTGGTTGCCGAGTTTGTAGATGCCATGAGCAGGGAGTTCGAGATGTCCATGATGGGTGAACTCACATTTTTCCTTGGTTTGCAAATCAAGCAAGGCAAACAAGGTACTTTTGTCCATTAGACAAAGTACACCAAGGACTTGCTCAAGAAATTCGACATGGCCTATGCGAAGCCTCTCGCCACTCCAATGGCTACATCTGTAGCATTGGATCCTGACGAAGATGGAGAAGCCGTAGATCAGAAGGAGTTCCGAAGCATGATCGGCTCCCTCCTCTACTTGACTGCTACGAGGCCGGACATACACTTCGCAGTGTGTCTGTGCGCTCGTTTTCAGGCTTCACCACGAGCTTCGCACCACCAAGCGGTAAAACGCATTCTAAGGTATCTCAAACATACCCTTGAGTTCGGCATATGGTATTCAGCGTCTTCCTCTTTGTGTCTTCGAGGTTATTCCGATGCAGACTTTGCTGGGTGTAGGATTGATAGGAAAAGTACCTCTGGTACTTGTGATTTTCTGGGTACTTCTCTGGTTTGCTGGTCTTCCCGCAAACAGTCTAGTGTTGCACAATCGAAAGTTGAGGCCGAATATGTTGCTGCAGCTAGCTGTTGCTCTCAGATTTTGTGGATGGTTTCCACTTTGCGGGATTTCGGGTTAGATTATAAGAGTGTTCCACTTTTCTGTGATAACACTAGTGTCATTTGTATTGCAAACAACCCGGTTCAGCATTCCAGAACCAAACACATTGATGTGCGATATCATTTTCTCAGAGATCACAATGAGAAGGGTGATATTGAACTTCAATATGTTGATACCCATCACCAGCTAGCCGATATTTTCACAAAACCCCTCGATGCTTCTCGATTTGCCTACTTGCGTGGGGAACTTGTTATTTGTCACCCTTACGACATTTTGTGAGGGGGAGCTATTTTTAATTGTCATGCATATACTCATCATGTGTGAAATTGCAGTTACATCTCTTGCACTTATATGCCTGATTATAATTCATGAAATCATGTCATCTCAGCTCTTTTTAATATATCTAAAACATTATTGTGCATGATGCTTTTTTTCCAAAATCAAATCATGCTCACTGCTTAATCTTGTATCTAGCATGTGTAGGCATGACTGCTTTAGCTATCTTTTATCTGCTTGATAGCAAGACACCTTTTCTCTGGATGCTAATCATGGCAACTTGAAAAATTGTTCTACATATTCATGGATACTCATCAAGTGCTAAACAATTGTTCACTTAATCAAAATTCCCAAAATCCATGTTTTGCATGCTTCAAAGCAAAAAGATCCAGGTGGGTTTGTTTGTCGCACTACCCTATTCTAGACTGCTTACCATTGCACATTGGTCTGAACTGGGATAGTGTAGTGTATGCCAAAATCATTGCTTTAAGCTTCTGATGGCTTTCATGCCTAGGCTTGGCCTGATTGGAAAGCATAAGGTAGACAAACAAATAACCCCTGGCATTCTGAAAAAAAAACAACAACATTCATTGATCATCAAGGTTGCTTTTTAATGCTCCACTTGAACTGGACTTGTTTGTCTAGAGTAGAAATTGACTAGCTCTGCGCAGTCCATGCTTTTACTTGTCTAGTTACCTTGATTGAGTGGTGATGCTTTTATTTCAAAATAATAAAAACACATGCTATCATCATGTTTTTAGAAAAGGTTAAATTGATCTGAGCACATGATAATTGGTATTAAATGATGGCATATTTGTTGCTTTATGTGTCTTTGCAACTCTGCCCATTTCGAAGCTATGCATCTTTTACATGCTCCTTGATGCTTGCATTGCCAAAGGGGGAGAAATTATTGAGTTCTCTGCAGCAAGGGGTAAAATAACTCAGGGGGAGTTTTTATATTGCAAAGGGGAGATCTGCCGAAGGGGCTTTTAATCTTTTGAAAAGGGGGAGGAAAATTCTTTGTCAAGTGACATGATTTGGCTCGTTTCTGAGTTTTATGGTCACTTGTGTGCTGAAATTTTTCAAATTTTCTTGAACTTGAATTTGGTTGTCAATGCACTCATCAAGGGGGAGATTGAGAAACCAAGGGTTGGTTTCGGAGTCTGTGATGAGTGATTGACAGTATTTATCCTCTGGTTCGAAGGGGTCCCTCCTAAGGGGTTCAGAGGTTGGATCTCCGAAGGGGTTCGGAGGTGGTTTCACCGAAGGGTTCGGTGGGTTTGGTTGCTGCAGCTGTTGCAGCGGAGTGTGCCTGTCGGAGGGGTCCGACAGTACACGATGACTGGGTTGTACCGAAGGTCTCGGTACTTTGGACGGTACATCGGAGTGTGTACCGAAGGTTGTTTACCCGGAGAGGTCTCCGGGGTACTGGATACACCTGTCTACTTGTCTGTGGTGCGCAGGGGACTTCGGAGGCGACGGACGGTTCGTAGCAGGTGAACCTGGGTCAAGCGGGAGGCTTGATGTCAGTGGAGCGGGGAGCTCCGTCACGGAGGCTACGAAGGGGTCAAGGTTGGACCTCGGGTCGAGGTGCACCAGGAGAAGGCAGTAAGTGCGGAGCGTGGCTCCGGGTGAAGGTACCCCGAGGCAAAGTTCTCGGAGGCGAGGCACTTTGAAGGGTACTCCGAATGGAGTGACTTCAGAGTATGGTGGATCAAGTCCTCAGCAGAGGCAAGGTGTTCGATGTGTGCTCCGGAGGGAGACACTCGAAGGTTACCCGACGAAGGTCTCAGAAGTCGAGGTGCATCGAAGGCATGGTCCGGGTGAGGCTCGTCGAGGAGTGTGCTCGGGGAGAGACACTGCGACGAAGTGCTCATGGAATGCTTCATGCGGAGGCCTTGGACGAAGGAGGGACTTCGAAGGGTGGTACTCCGAAGGTGGGGCTTCGGAGTGTGGTTGTCTTGTGGTAATTCGGTCGTGCATGGCTTCGGTACACGGACTGACGGAGTTCGAGCTGGGAGAAGTTGCGAAGCCGTGGTGGTCCACTCCGGAGGTGGTGGTGCGAAGGCCCAAGGGCTTTGACGGCTTCGGCTCAAAACCGTCACTGTATCGGAGGCTAACTTCGGTGGAGCGAAGGCCGTCAGGCTCAAGGCTTCTCACCGAAGCTACCACACCCCTCGCGTGCAAAGGGGGCTTCAGAAAAGTCAAATACTATAAAGGCTGACAATGTCTGCTTTGCAAAAAGCTGACGTTGTCCCCTCTGCAAAGCTGACAGAGAAACCTCCAGAATAAAGTTGACTACCTTTTGTACCCCTCTGTTCTGTAGATAAATATGGGGGCTGGGTAGGTAACATTTAACACTTTGAGCATTCATTGTTGAGCTCCTGTACTAGCCACCTCATACTTTGTATTCATCCAGTGAGTTTATTTATTGTTCCCTGTTCAAGCAGCGAAGCTTTGCTTCTATGTTCTTTTTCTGCTTGAGCTTGTCACGCATACCTCGCCACACACTTCGATCTTTTGTGTGTCACTTCGAGTGACTTGTGGTAGTGCACCGAAGCCTGTCTGGACGAAGTGTGTTTTATGCGAAGTGTGCTTTTCAGTGTGCGTTCGCTCTGTGTAACTGGAGGCTAGACCTCGCTGTTTACTAGCGAAGCCCTGATCGAAGCCCGGTTCTTTTCCCGTGTCGAAGCCCCTAGTGAAGTCTGTTAGTGTGCGTTTAGACCTTCGGAGTACGAAGCCCAGCACCAGTTGTTGTCGCTAAGTATTTGGTCCAAGTGCTCAGAGGTTAGTCCACTCTTGCGAAGGGTGAAGTGCGAAGCCTGCTCGAAGCACCCTGTGTGCGGAGCCTGCACTGACTTAGCAGAGTAGATTTTTCGGGGTTGCGTGGCGAGCGAAGTCTTCTTGGCTTCGAACTTTTACTCCTTGCGAAGACTGTGTTCGGAGCTGTCAAATACCTCCGAACCAGAACTTCGAAGGTTGTGTTCGAAGCCTGTTCCGCAGTAGACTGAATTAAAACAGAAGGCTAATTTTAGCCTGAAATTTTAAAAGCTCCCATTCACCCTCCTCTGGTCGCCATTTCCGGTCCAACAGAAACAATGTTGAAGAATATGGTTTTAATATTCCAGATGTGATGAGTGATTGTCAACGGAAGTCAAAGAAAGGGAGAGATGAAGACCTGCCGAGTTTGAGGCGCATGTGACTCAGGTACATGGGCAGTGAGCGACGGCCGGGCAGAGGAGCTGCGGAGTCGGGCTGGCCCAATCCGGGTACATGGCTAGGAGCGGCAGATGATCCACTGGTCTGTTGACCAGGTTTGACTCAGGTACACGGGAGGCAAGCGATTGCCGGGCTAAGGAAGCTACGGGTCGGGTCGGCCCAATCCGGGTACCCGGTGCAAAGACGGGGGACGCTTTGTCAGTTTCGGCGTAAAACTGACTACCTATGATTAATTAGTTTTTAGGATATTAATATTTAATTTTTAAGTTTAGAATATTTTTATTTGAGTCAGTTAATTTTTCTAAGAATATTTTAGTAATTTTCGGAATTTATTTTAGAGTCAGTTTATTTTACTCGAGAGTAAATTAGTCTTTTCATGTATTAGGATTCGCCTATAAATAGGCCTCTATCCCCTTGGGGATAGTCGACTGTTATTTTTTCGAAGATTAGTTTTTTTTCAGTCCACCAAGTAGTTTTGATCACTATTTTTCCTCTAGTCTGCGTCGCCGTTTTCCGTTCTGACTACATCCTTCCCGCCGGCGAGGTGCTTGTGTTTTCTGCCAAAGTTCACAGGCTAGCACAGCAGCATGTTGACGGTTCACATTTTCTTGAGCAAGGCAGCAGAGGTACAGGCGCGGGCCCCGCTGGTGTTACAGCCAAGCACGCCGTGTTGTTTCCATCTCATAGCCTCAGGATTTTCTTCCAAAAAGCTGCGCACAGCGGTACCCTCCAGGCAAAATCCTTGCCGCGCTTCAGCGGGCCCCACGGCCGGTCTTCTCACGGTGAAGAATTTTATTCTCCTGTGGCGCGCGGTGAAACAAGATAATTTTCTCCGGCTCGTTCGGCATGCAGCTAAGTAGATCTAATCTCCTATTTTCTAGTTAGACTAAATCCATTAGTTTATTTGTAGTTAAGTTTATCTGCTAGTCCTTTTATTAGTATAAAAATTAATCTCGTCGTTAAATTTTAATCTACTATTTTTTAGGTAGATCAATTTTATACATAATCATCTATTAATAAATGGCCTGAAAATCTATTTAGAAATTTGTTGTTAATTTAATCTGTTAATTTTTTATTTGTTATCTCGTATTATTTTTTTTGTTTAATCTGCTCATATAAAAAGTAAAGAAAAATTTATTAGTCGTAGTTAGATTTTTATTCTATTCTTTACCTGGAATATTTTCGGTTTAATTCTAAATTACTTTTTAGTGATTCATGTTCTACTCATTTGATTAGCATTTTATTTCTAGACTGAAATATAAAGATTTCATGATTGTTTTATAGGTGTCTTTATTTACTGCAGTATTTTTATTTAGATTATTTTTAACATCATTTTAATTAGGACACCAGTCATTTTTTTAAGCTAGACAACTTTAATTCCTAAAATTTGCTTTGCAAATATTATTTGTTTGGTTAAGTTTATTTGGGTGGTGGGATTAAAATATAGTTTAGCAAGAAATTTGTAGGCGCCCATTCACCCCCCCTCTGGTCGCTATTTTCGGTCCTACAAGTGGTATCAGAGCAAGGTTAGGTTTTTCTAATATCTTAACCGATTCAAAACCTAGGTAGTGACCATGACGTCTTCTGGTAAAATCCCATCTCTAGAAGCGTTTGGCTACACTTATTGGAAGACTCGCATGCGAGCATACCTTATGAGCCAGAGCTCGGACATATGAGAGATTTGTATTCATCCTAATTTCACCATAACGACTATTGCTACGGATACTGCTGAAAATGTAGTTACCTAGCATCAAAATAATAGTAAGGCGGTGAATATTTTATTTTATGGTCTAGGTCCTAGTGAGTTTGAGCGTGTTAGCCATCTCACCACTGCTCGAGAGATCTGGGCTACCCTCCAGGCACACCATGAGGGTACAGCTCAGGTCAAGGCTAGGCTCTACCAGACCTACCGGCGTGAGTATGAAAATTTTTCACAGAAGCCGGGTGAGACAGTTGAGGCTTTGTTTGGTCGTTTTCAATCGATCATTAACAAGCTTCGCGTTAACAAGGCCGAGCATGATCAGCTGGTCTCGGATCATGAACAGGCGCTTAAGGTACTCCATACCTTGGACCCTAAGACCTGGGAGATCAAGGTCACTTCTATTGTTGAGAGTGCATCTTATGATACCTTAACCGTCGCAGAGCTTTTTAGTAAGCTCAAGGCCTCAGAGGTCGATATTCAATTGAGATCAAATCTCACTGATTCTGGCTCCAAGACTCTGGCACTTGCGACACCGTCTGCTGATCCTAATGCCATGAATTGTACTGCCTTTTCCTTTATGTCAATCTCCGAGGAACAACTTGATACTCTAGGAGATGATGATCTGTGCCTATTTAACAACCGGGTGCGACGTGTCTATGATAAGCGAATGTTTAAGAGACACGACACAAAATCCGGATGCTTTGAGTGTGGTGACCTAGGTCATTTCATTGCCGACTGCCCTAAGCAGAAGAATTACAAGAAGGGCACCGGCGGCAACTCCTACAACTCCGATAAGTATGACAACTCCACAAAGGGCAAGCCCAAGACAAGATTTTTTCGAAAGGCTCTGAAGGATTACAGGCGTGAGAACAAGAAGCGAGACAAGACCTTCTTCGCCGAGATGGAGAAAAGATACTCCAAGAGATCCTCGTCTTCCTCCTCGTCTTCAAGTTCAAGTGATGAAGAGGTCATGATCAGGAAAGGGAAGGACAGGGACAATCCGGTGGGCCTCTGTTTCATGGGCTTCGGGGACAAGCCGAAGAGTCGCTCATGTCACAGCCGAAGACCCCACAAGAGTTTCTGTTCAATGGCTCTTGGGGAGAAGAAAGAGAAGGACTCCTCTGACGACTCCGACGACGACGACAATGAGAAGGCATCTTCCTATGAACAAGAAGTTGTAAATTTACTAGAAGAGAGCAGTCAGGAGTTGAAGTATAGGGAGAAACTGCTTAGAGGGGCTAAGAAGAGGATAGATGAGCTTGAGAGTGAGCTTGCCACAGCAAATGGTAAGATTGAGAGTCTGTCTTCTTCTCCTTGCTTGGGTGATAATATTGAGTTCCCTAACTGTGAGGTGCTATTGTGTGACCTGACGACTCTTAAGTCCAGGTACACAGAGAGAGTAGATGAGAGAGACGCATTGGCCACTAAGCTTGAGAGCGCTCAGCAGGAGCTGAAAGATGCTCATGTCACTGTCGTCGCACCTTGTGTAGACTGTCCATCCCATTTAGCTAGTATAGCTGAGCTGAGAGCCAATAGTGATGAGCAGTTGAGCGAGTTAGCTGGAGTGAGAGGTGAGTTGGAGCAGACTAAGCTAGAGCTTGAGACCTTGTCGATTCCATCCACTGTTTGTGAGAAATGCTTATCCATTAGAATGGAGTTTATTAAGCTAAAAGCTGAGAAGTCTGTCGAAGTTGATAAAGAGTGTGAGATCTGCTTGTCTCAAGTGGAGGTGTTAGCTTCATTGAGAGAGGAGCTAGTTGATGTTCAGAACGAGAACTTTTACCTCCGTTCAATCCTGAGTTGGATCAGTGCTAAAGAGCCACAACTCAGCATGATGATCCAGCAGTTCAAGAGACAGGATGGGTTTGGGGTAGGTTACACCTATACCAAGGCTGATTTTGAGAGCGCCATTAGCCGAGCAGTGGAGTGGAGAAAGATGACTCCCGAACAGAGATATCCCAAGACTCACTCCACTGAGTCTTTTAAGGATAGTCAGCCCAAGGATGGAGTGTTCGAAGAACAACCTAAAGCTCCACCTAAGAAGCAAATCTGGGTCCCAAAACCTAAACCCTTCACACTTCTCTTGATTCTTTACCTGGACCCTCTCACACCAAAGATGATACATCAAACACCACCAAGGCTAAGAATCCCAAGCCTCAACCACATACCAAGAAGCCTACCTATCACTGTGAGTTTGTCAGAGAGACGGGCATCTTGAGGAGTTTTGCTTCAGGAGGAAGCGGGTTGAGTGAGCAAAGAGAGCTCGAGGTGGGCAGGAGCAGTTCTACCAGCAGGGTGGTAGACAGAGAGTTCCTCGACATAGAGAGAGGCTAGAGGCCAGGGCACGTCGTGTAGATGGTGGTAAAGGAGCCGGTTTTTATGATCGTGCTCCGGAGGGTGGTTTCTGTTCCGGCAGAGTTCCAGATCATTATGGATACGACTTTGGACCTCATGACCGTGATTTTAGGAAGAACAGAGGACCGCGCTTTGAGCCGCGTTTTGGTCCAGACTCATTTGATTCCTTTGCTTTCCTACATTTGAGCAGATGGCTCGACACTGGTTTAGCACTTTTGCTAAACCTGGCATTGGACCGTGTTGGACCGGAAACGGCGACCAGAGGGGGGGTGAATGGGAGCTTTTAAAATTTCGGGCTAAAAACTAGCCTTCGGTTTCAGTTCTGTCTTCTGCGGAACAGGCTTCGAACACTACCTTCGAAGGTCTGGTTCAGAGGTACTTCGACACCTTCGAACACAGGCTTCGGAGGAGCAAAAGTTCGAAGCGAAGAAGACTTCGCTCTACTTACAACCCTCGGAAATCTACTCTGCTTAGTCAGTGCAGGCTCCGCACACAGGGTGCTTCGAGCAGGCTTCGCACTTTACCCTTCGCAAGAGTGGACAGCCCTCTGAGGACTTCGACCAAGTACTTGACAGCAGCAACTGGTGCTGAGCTTCGTACACGAAGGTCTACACGCACACAAACAGACTACACTAGGGGCTTCGACACAAGAAGCAAAACGGGCAACAATCAGGGCTTCGCTAGTAAGCAGCGAGGTCACGCCTCCTGTTACACAGAGCGAATGCACACTGACAAAACACACTTCGCACAAAAACAACCTTCGCCTCAACAGGCTTCGGTGCACAACAAAAGGCGAGGTATGCAACGCGAGCTCAAGCAAAGGCACAAAGAAGCAGGGCTTCGCCGCTTGAACAAGGAACACAGAAAATGAACTCTCTGGATGTATTACAATCGAAGTGTGGCTACAGGAGCTCAACAGTAAATGCTCAAAGTGTTGAAGGTTACCTACCGAGCCCCCATATTTATAGCCCATAGTTCACCCAAAGGAAGTGACTACTTTACCCCTAGGGTTTACACAAGATTTGACTCTACAGAACTAAGGGGTACAAAAGGTAGTCCACCTTTATTCTGGAGGCTTCTCTGTCAGCTTTGCAGAGGGGACAGTGTCAGCCTTTTACAGAACAGACAGTGTCAGCCTTTGCAGTCTTTGACTTTCTGCAGCCTCCCATCGCACCAACACCTCCGGAGTGTCTCCGATACACTGACGGTTTTGAGCCGAAGCCGTCAAAGCCCCTTGGGCCTTCGCACCAACACCTCCGGAGTGGACCACCACGGCTTCGCAGCTTCACCCAGCTCGAACTTCGTCAGTCCGTGTACCGAAGCCATGCAGGCCGAAGCACCTCAAGTCATCCTCACTCCGAAGCCCCACCTTCGGAGTACCACCCTTCGAAGTCCCTCCTTCGTCCAAGGCCTTCGCAAGAAGCATTCCATGAGCACTTCGTCGCAGTGTCTCACTCCGAGCACACTCCTCGACGAGCCTCACCCGGACCATGCCTTCGATGCGCCTCGACTTCTGAGACCTTCGTCGGGCCACCTTCGAATGTCTCCCTCCGGAGCACACTTCGAATTCCATGCCTCCGCAGAGGACTTGTTCCACCAACTCCGAAGTCACTCCATTCGGAGTACCATCGAAGTGCCTCACCTTCGAGGACTTTGTCTCGGAGTACCTTCAGTCGGAGCCACGCTCCGCACTCTCTGCCTTCACCTGGCACGCCTCGACTCGAGGACCGACCCGGACCACCTTCGTAGCCACCGTGACGGAGCTCCCCGCTCCCCTAGCATCAAGCCTCCCGCTTGACCCAGGTTCACCTGCTGCGAACCTTGTCCGTTGCCTCCGAAGTCCCTGCGCACCACCGACAAGCAAACAAGTGTATCTAGTACTTCGGAGACCTCTCCGGGTTAGCAACCTCCGGTACAAACCCAGTCATCGTGTACTGTCGGACCCCTCCGACAAGCACACTCCGCTGCAACAGCTGCAGCAGGCAAACACCGAACATACTTCGGTGAAGCCACCTCCGAACACCCTTCGGAGGTACAACCTCTGAACACCCTTCGGAGGTACCCTTCGAACAGAGGGTAAAAAGCCTGTCAATCACTCATCACAAAACACCGAAACCAACCCTTGGTTTCTCAGACCGTTTGCTCCCACTCATGATTATTGATCTGGATTTGGGAGTTGTGTATCCTTTTAGGATATTTTGAGTTAGTTTTTCTTTCTTCTTTATTTTTTTAGGATATTTCTTCGTTAGTTTTTTTCGCACCCGGGGCACTATAAGGACCGGTCTGCGGGATTTGTTGCAAAGCACTTCCGTACTAACCACAAGTCTAATGGGTAAGTCCTAATTGGAAGTATGGAACAAACCGACTCGATGCACCATAGTGGAGGGGGCAAGGGGCAACCTGCGGTGACTTGTACCGACGTGGCTCAATGGGGGGTATGGTGTTGACTCGATGCGTCGGGGCACCATATGAAACCCATAAGAGGGTGCTGTCGGGTTGGAGCGTTCCATATGGAAGGTTTTGGCACGAGTTCCCATGGTATGGGTCATGTCGTTACACTTTGGTGTATGGGATGAGTGCGTGCCTTGTGGGTACAGTGGTACACCTCTAATCAGAGTTTTAATCTTTTCGAAAAGCCGAGCCCACGGTCAAGGGTGGGTTGCGTGACTATTGTTTGAGTGAAAGTGTTATTCATGGCATGTAAGGACTGTTGAGCGAGGGTGGGCTGACTGTACCCCTCGAGTTAGAAGATGATGCATATACATGTTTATGTTTCTGTATTAACAACTTGATCACATTAACTGGTCTACAAATTATGCTTTTCCACAAAATTAGACACTACCTTCCTTGTTATTACTCTGCATTATATTTGCATTTGGTGGCTTGCTGAGTACGATTGTACTCACCCCCATTGACTTACACCACTAGAGCCCGTCTACTACGAGGAGGATGAAGGTCTGGAGTAGCGACCCAGTCAAGGCGAGACTGGAAGGAGGCGTTCATATAGGACCCTTATTTTATTAGTTTCTCTTTTACTTTAACACTTTTGTACTAATATGGTCTACGAACCATGAATGCTTGTCGTATTTTGCGCGATCGTGTGATGAACGTCTTGATTTATTGATTTTCTATGGAATTTCAAAAACGGTCCAGATTTATTAAATCTGGGCGTTACAGTGTGGTTCGTTTCTGCAAGGTTCAGTGGAACAACCACCCGTTGAAGAAGCCACATGGGAAAAGAAGACGAGTTAAAAGCCCAATACCCTGAGCTATTCGAGTAACTTTCCAATCTCGAGGACGAGATTCTTTGTAAGTGGGATAGGTTTGTAACACCCCAAATTTTCAGAGAAAATAAAAATACCATTTATTGTATTTTTTGGAAATGATAAATTTTGAAATACCTTTAATACCCTTATATGCCTAAATGAACTAGAACCTTGATGAAATATCCAAAACAGAGGCTAGAAAATTTTGTATATGATCCCAAGGCCAAAATATAGTTTTGAGAAATTTTACAAATTTTTATCACCCTTGGAAGCAACCCAAACATTTTAAACCAATTTCAGCAATTAAATTTATTCAGAAATGAATTTAAACAGTAACGGCCCCTTTCCCCCTTTTTCTCACCCAACCAACCAGCCCGGCCCACTCCCTCCCCGCGCCCCGTTCTGACAAATTGGTCCCGCTTGTCAACCGCCCCCCTATCCCTCCATGCACGCGCCTGACAGCTTGGCCCCACCTGTCGGCGCCAACACTCCCGCACGCCTCGGCCCACCCATCAGTCGCCTCACCTCGCCTCGCGCCCGCTGACCGGCGGCCCCCGCCTGTTAGAACCGTCGTCCACCTCGCACTCCCCCCTAACTCCGCTGGCCACCGATCCTGCCTCAGATCCACCCCCGCCAACCCCCTCCCTTTAATTCATCGCCGGCATTGAATTCCCCTCGCCTAGCCGACCGTTTCCCCCATTACTCCACGCGTAATCGCCCTGGCGCGGTCGCTCGCATGCATGGAAAACACCTCACCGGCGTTTACTCTCGGCCTCCCCTGATTGAACCCCCTCTGCCCCCGCCGGTGCCTCTATTTAAACCCTACGCCTCCACCATGTCCAACCCGCACGTCCATTCGCACTTAGACCAAACAGAGCACCCGCGACACCTCTTTTAACACCACACAGCCTCCCTCGCTCCAGCCGTCGCTCGCTGTCACCGGAGTCCTCCCCTGTCCTCGGTGACCGCACCGCTGTGACCACAGGTGCCACCCTGACCTCGGCCACCTCTCCATCACCGACGAACCCCACCGGAACCCCACCGCCGGCGAGGGACCCAAACACCTCCGTCATGCTCGTCGCCGGCTGCGCCCAGTCGACCCCGGACCACCGCAACGGTACCCCCGTACTCCCCTAGTCACCCTCTTTCCATTTCTAGGCATAGCTAGGACCACCGTCGCTTGTCGTGGCCTCTGGCCCGCTCGCCGTCGCCGGAGAAGACGACCAGCACAAGTAGAGTACTTGTGCCGTGTCGGATTCGATCGCGACTGTGCGATCTAGATCCAACGGTGGCGGTTTAAACCATTCACACGGTTTGATTGGATCCGTTAGATCTCGGTGAAGCGTTACGTTCTAATCTGAGCCGTCCGTTTATATTTAAAACCTGCATTCGATCTGAACCCTCCATCGCGTACCATTTCAACATCTTAATCCTGGCCGTCAACGTCAACTTAACGCACCCGCCTCGCTAGTGGCCGCCCGATCGTGATCCAACGGCGATCCGCGATCCGGCGCACGCGCACAGTGTGCGATTTCATGGTGAATCCGGTTCACCGTGGACCGACGACTGTTTTTGAGTTTAAATTAAATTCCAGAATTAGTTTTAAACTTTTAAAATGCATAACTTGCTCATTTTAACTCCAAATTTAACCATTTCAATTCCAAAAAATTTATAATTTTATTCTCTACATGTTAATGTAATAAAAACAGTAGGCTTACTTTGAGTATTTTATGTTTATTTAATAAAGTATTCAAATGCACTTTAGGATATATTCATAATTCATTTTATAAAATTTATCTTTTTACCCTCTTCACATTGGTGTAATAGAAACAATAGGTCTATTCTGAACTTTTTATTATTAATCAATTGGAAGTTTAAAATACCTTAGGATACATTTTTATTCCTTTTTAGAAAATTCCTAACTCCATCAAAAGTTCATTTTTAATTCATATAATAATTTCAGAAGTTTAATGACTTATTTTCCATAATTTAATCCAATCAAAACCTATATGCTTATTGTGTGCTTTTGGATTGTTTAATTGAATGTTACGCTTATTTTATTCGTGTCGAGAAGAGTACGACACCGTCGAGGAGCTGAAATACTTCTCGGAAGTTCCTCCCTCTCCTTTCGCTGAACAAGGCAAGTCACCAAACCAATCTTTTAAGCATATTGAACCCAGTTTCGTTAAACTATCGCTAAAACACATAGGTTATACATGCATTAGTCAAATGAAATCCCTACATTATATTTATTTAGATACCCGACCTTTAAGTGCAAACCCAAGCCATGCTATCTAGCCTAAACTCCTTGTCACCATATAATTAGTACTATTAGATAGTGTCCAATGTATTGACACAATTGCTATAAGTTAAAAATGAGTCGTAGCAATTTGGTTTCTATTATATGATCCCCGTTTATCTTATCCCTGGAATTCAGTTGGTGATAGAGTTTTGGGTTGAGAATGTATGCATGGTGGGTTCCGGGTGCAAGCTAGGGCATTGGTCAGTAGCACCCGAGGCACTATAAGGACCGATCTGCAGGATCCGTTGCAATACATTTCCGTACTAACCACAAGTCTAGTGGGTAAGTCCTAACTAAGGTATGGAGTGTTCCAATCCGAGGCACCACTTGGAGATGGGTCAAGCAGCACCTGTGGGTGGCTTGTACCGACGTGGCGCAAAAGGGGGTGCGACGTTAGCCGGGATGCGGCCCGGCGCGCCGGCAAAACCTAGAGCGGGTGATTATCGCTTGGAGCATTTCATGATGAGGTTTTGGCACGAGTTCCCGTGGTATGGGTCATCTCGTTACACTTTGGTGTTTGGGATGAGTGCGTGCCTTGTGGGTACAGTGGTACACCTCTGATCAGAGTCTTAAATCTTTTCGAAAAGTCGAGCCCACGGTCAAGGGCGGGTTGCGTGACATCCCACAGTTAGTTTACTTTAATGAATGTGCATGATGACTTGGCATGTAAGGATTGTTGAGCGAGGAGGGAAAACGTACTCCTCGAGTTAGATGATATTATTATGTTCATGTTTAATATTCTGCATGATTAAACTTGACTACACCAAATGCAATAACTGAAAAATGTACTTTTCCACACTTTTAGCCATTATCCTTCCTTGTTATTATCTTGCATTACTATTGTATTTGTGGTGGCTTGTTGAGTACTTTTGTACTCATACCCATTGGACAAACACTTCAGAGGCTACTTACTATGAGGAGGATGGTCTGGAGTAGCAACCCAGTCAAGAAGAAGATCCCGAAGAGGGCATTCGTCATGCTTTTTATTGTTTATTTTAATTTTACTCTTATGTAATAATGTGGTCTGCGTACCACGAATGGTTTCCGTATGTACGTTGTCGCATGATGAACCTCTTGTATTATTGTTTTTCTTTGGAAATTCAATAATGTTCCGATTTGGTAAATCGGGGCGTCACAGATGGGTATCAATATGATCAGCTAGATCTACCCGGCGTCGAGCAAAGGTCATAAGTTCATAATAGCAGCCACTGATTATTTCACAAAGTTGGTAGAGGTCGTTCCACTCAAGAAAGTCACATCTATCGATGCCATTGAGTTCGTCAGGGAGCATATATATAATATAACGGTTCGAGATTCCACATACCAACACCACAGATCAAGAGGCAATTTTTGTATCGGAGGAATTTCAGCAATTCATAGTCAGTATGGGGATCAAGCTTTTCAATTCATCGACGTATTACACATAGGCTAATGGTTAAGTAGAAGCACTTTGGGCTTATAGGATGGCGCGTCATGGATCCACTCAAGTGCCACCATATCTATTAGTCTATGGCCACAAAGGAGTATTACCGTGGGAGAATAACATCGGCTCAAGAAGGATCTCGTTACAAGACCAACTCACAACCGATGATTATTATAATCTAATGATGGATGGCCTAGACAATCTAGCACAGGTCCGATTGAGAGCACTCAAAAAAGTTAAGGAAACAAAGCAAGGATTGCTAGGTTCTATAATAAGAAGGTGGTGCCAAAATCTTTTGAATGAGGAGAGCTCGTATGGAAACTTATCCTGCCGATCGGGTTCAAAGACAATTGGTTCAGTAAGTGGTCCCCAAATTGGGAGGGACCATTTTGGATACATCGAGTGGTGCCTTGCAACACATATTTACTTAAAGGATTGGACGGATAAGTATTTGAGAAAGCATTGAATGGAAAAAATCTAAATAAGTACTTCCCAAGCATTTGGATTAATTCCTAGGATCTACGCGCCAAAAGCCAATACCAGTGGTATCGCCTTCAAACAGTCGATGCAGAATCATCATATGCCACAGAACACAATTCGAAGTCAAGATATGGGATTAACAAGAGACATTCAATATCCCAGACTACAAGGTGAAAATATTACACAAATTTACAAAAGAAGGAAAACTGCCTAACGGGCTCCCGTCGGCTTCACTTTTGAATTGACTTCTTACCCCAGCAGCCGACTGAAGTTCCTCAACACGATCAGCGATCTAGGCCCGTCTTCCATTCACCCACGCCGTGGGAGTGGGGAGCACTAGCGCCTAGGTTTGTACTGGTTGATACCGGCCCGTATTGTATCGGCTGGCCAGTGAAGCTCACCAAGGGGCATCATGATCAACATCATGTAGAAAGCAAGTCAATTAGATGGAACAGAAGATGGAGGAAGGCGAATGAAAAAGGGGAGTCGAGGCGTTTACCTCGGGCCCTGCATCGACGTCATTTGGGTGAAGCCGCTCTTGGTAAACCATCGGCGGAAGACTATGGAAGTCGCTCGGTAGGTTGTCCAAGAAGTAAGATCTTCAGTGTGAATCCCATCAGTCATATGAGAAAGGCGACCCCACTCCAAGGATCTCGTGACTCTCCCGTGACTTCGGATCTAACCGATGAAAAAGAGATAGGGCAGAAGTTGGTCGAAGCCTAGCTGCCTGGAGAAGACGGATAGATGGTAAAATTCATAGGAGGTCCGATGAGGGCGTTCATCGGTAAAGTCTATAGGAAGCAAGTAAGGAGAGATTGCAGCTAAGAATATACGAAATGATTCTTCATCCCAGGATACATCGGGAAAACCAACCGATTGGGGAGTGCTTACTTTGAATAAAATCTGAAGGGGAACCAGATAGTTCGGTTGAAGAATCCGAGGTAGAAGCTCTTTAAGGAAGCGGCCAATGCCGCAGAGGAAAATGGAAAAGCATTAAGAGACGCTGCCACCTCGCCCAAAGAATAGAAGTAGCGATAAGTGGGGACGATCGATTTTGGAAAATCGTTTGAAAAAGTGATTGGTTAAGGGGGATTCCTCCAATGACGTCAGTTGTATAAAGATTGAGCCAAAGATGGAGAAACCACCAAGGGCCTCTGGGTCAGCCGACGACGTTTCCAGACGATAGGTTGGGCGATAAAAGGTGGAGAAGATGATATGTCACTCCAAGGAGGTATCAACCGAGTGGGTTCTGCACATGGGCGGCAAGTTGTTCGGCTAAAAAACAAAATTGGAAGGTCGAGGCCAGAGTCGGTATGCATAAAACAAACTCTTCCGACCAGAGGTTTAGGAAAGCAATGTGTTCAACAATATCTACGAGGAAATTTTTCTTATTGTGCCTCGCAATATATCGGTCTTAGCTGTTAGATGGTGTGACACTAAGAAGAGAAGAAGGTTGGAAGCGAAAGGAGAAAGGGTTGGCCGATGAGTCGATATTCAGACATGGCAAAAAATGGACATCAAGCAAAGAGGGACTTATCGGTCCGTGATCAAAGATGAAAGCATTTAAGGCGTGGACTAGAAGTAATAGGATGCGGCTAGCATCAGCTCATTCAAATACGGATCGGCAAGAGAAAGACCGATGTAGTGACTGATATCAATGTTATCCCAAAGGGGGCAATAGGTGGCTGACACCCTAAGGTACTAGTCATGCTATCCAGGGATAGGATAAGAAGAATAATCAAAACCATAACCCCAGTCAGAAAGGTGCATGAGGGAACATCTAAAAGGGATCCTACGAGTTTCGGCATTTATTAAGTCAGTGAGGTTTGGGTTGCCTAGGGGACCCAAAAAGAAGCCAGAAGGATGAGTAACCACAGGGATTAAAATTTGATCTTGCAAGTTCTGTGAAAAAAGGAAGAAAGAAAGATACACACAGAGAGAAATGAACCAAGAAAAGCCGAAGGAACAAAAGGATGAAAATGTCGGGGCCTTACCTCACGATCGTATGAATGCTGGCCATCTTGGTGTCACTAGAGTATGTGTTGATAGCAAAAAATGGAATTAATGGTTAAGATTGTCAAAATATCAATTTTGGTGATTTGGGCCGAAAATACACATGTCTTGGACTGGGCCGAAGCCATACAGGGCCGAAGGCCCATCGAACTATGGGCTTCGGAAGCTTCTAGCGAGCCTGCTACCTTCGGCCTGAAGGTCTTCGGAGGCCCACCTCGCTGAAGCTTCAGCCCGAGGAGCAGGCTTTGGCGGGCCTGGCCGAAGGCCCACTTCGGGCAGGAAATCAGAGATAGAGTTGAGTCCGATTCTGGCTAAGTTTTATCCCTACGTGAGATTAGGCTGAGTCCTATCATATTAGGCTTAGAGATTAGAACTCTAGGCCCTATAAATATAGGGGTGAGGCTGGTTCATTAACCCCCCAACACAAATCAACACAAACCCTAGCTTTGAATCGTGCCTTTACTTTTACCTTTACTTTTCTGCAATCTTCGTGGGTTTGCCTGGAAGCCCTCCGACGGCCACTTCAAAATAGTGGTAATCCTTGTTACTTCACTTGTGAAGTATCCGTTAATCTACGTAATAGATTTCAATCGCCTTGTTACTTCACCTGTGAAGTATCTGCTAATCTGCATAACAGATTGCTACCTTCGACCCTAGTGCAACACTTAGCAGAATTCGGTCCCTAGGTCGAATTGGCACTTGTTATCTGTTCTATTGCAAGTTTCATCGTTCGGAGCCACTTCGCCGGAGGTGTCCGGAGCCAAGAGATTGATTTTGGAGGTTGCCAGAACACCCCTCGGTGAGACTACTACTTCGACTACCCATGCCGGACCATCATGCTGTGGTCGGTTTGACCGAGTCCCGCACGCCAAAATGCTTCGCAATAGGCTTCGTCACGACAGGCTTCGCCACGCTCGTATCCCGCGTCAGACGAAGTCACGCCCGCGCATTGTGTCTGAGTTATTTTATTGTGTCAGAGACTTCACGCTGAACCCCGCTGTTCGGAGGTGATTGTCGCGTCAAGATCTGTTCGGAGCCAGTCTTCGGCCAGATCAGTCTGAACGCCGAAGGCACCCTTCGACGGGACTCTTCGCATCAGACACCAAGGTACCCTTCGGTGATACCCTTCGCATTGTACGCTTTAGATCAGTTTGGCTCCGCTCGGCTTGCTGATTT
This sequence comes from Zizania palustris, assembly GCA_019279435.1. NCBI lineage: Eukaryota > Viridiplantae > Streptophyta > Magnoliopsida > Poales > Poaceae > Zizania > Zizania palustris. The sequence goes on from JAAALK010000080.1 coordinate 96,140,610, forward strand.
GTTCTATTTAATATATTTCTTTCGGCTAATTGGATTATTTCTGTGTGATATGATTACCTGGCGACTCCACCCCCTTACTACGGTTAAGGGTAGTCGGAACGCGATGTCGGTGTTGTGTTATGCTTAGGATTGTCCCTAAGTATCCGTACACTTTTGGATCGTCGAACTGACCCAAGTGCAGGGGCACGTTTTCATGTCAACACACTTTTTGGCGACTCCACTGGGGAAGGCTACGCCAACATGACAAGTACATCTACATCGGCCACCGGTACATCTACAACGACTACTACGCCTATATCGCCGATAGATCCCATGGAGGTGCGGATATCGACAACCGCAACATCATGACGCCTACCCTTGAAGATATTCCCATAGAAGACCAAGCAGAGATCAAGGCAAAGATGAAGGCAGTCTAGGACCTAATGCTAGGGAGCTACGTCAAGACACGCACAGGCTTCATCAAGCGCGACGTCAACATTCCCGACCTTGCTCGAATCCAGGTAACACTAGTATCGCCTCGTTTATCTTCTTTAGATATTGAGAAGAAAATAGCCGCATCAGTAGATCAAGCCGTTAGCGCTTCGCTAGCTAACCGTTTAGATTCGGCAGTTAGCTCTCAAGTATAGGCGACGCTTAGAAGGTTCGACTTTACTGAGGCCGTACCTCCAACTCCTATTGCTAGTATACCTCTGATAAATCGCATTTACAACAGAACTGACGGAAGTACTGGCAAAACCATCACTGTCTCTGGCCTCGATATCCATGTCCAAGACCAATCACTATAATTACAGCCAAGCCAGCACTACTCACCATGCGCCGTCTCCACCTACGCCTGCGCCAGCTTTACTCACGCTACCCGCGCCGCATGCACAAGCTGCATAGGCCCGAACACGTCGTACAGCTAGCACATGAGGAGGAAACCCATGGTCGACACATCGACATCCCACCGTGTGTCGCACCCCCGCATGAGAGATGCGCGTAGGCAGGTCAGGATGACATTGAGGAGTGGATCCGTGCACTGTTTAGGGAGTGCACCGGCTTCGTGCCTAGGGGTTGAGCTAGGGTTTACCAGAAACCATACCCCGATCATTTCGATACAATACCTTACCCTCGCGGATATAGGGTCCCTGAATTCACCAAATTCAATGGTGAGGGTAACAAAACCACACTAGAGCATACTAGTCAATTTTTGGCATAGTGTGGAGAAGCTAGTGGGTCGGACGCTTTAAAACTTAGACTATTTTCTCTCTCGCTATCCGGCAGCGCTTTCACTTGGTTTTCGGCGCTCCCGCCGAACTCTATCCAAACGTGGGCTGAATTAGAACAAAAATTCCACGACTACTTTTACACGGGTGAAACGGAACTTAGGCTTTCACACTTGACATCGGTTAGACAGAAATCTAGAAAGAGCGTCTCCGAGTACATCAAGCATTTTGAGATACCAGAAATCGATGTTTTAGTCTTAATATTTCAGAAAGGGATTTGGCGGATCTCGCTTTTAGCGGGTTGCGTTCTGAGATTAAGGAGAGACTAGACAATCAGCACTTTTTAGAGGTTAGCCAAGTCTTGTAACAGGCTCTGGTCTAGGAAGGTCGAGCCAAAGATAAGAAGTTTATTAAGACGTTTAGCAAGCCTAGGGTTGAAGTCCACGTCATGGAACACTCCGACGAGGAAGAGTCAGGAGGAGGAGGAAGATTCAGCCGACATGTACGCAGCCGAATGGGTTTGAAACGCTAAGAGTAAGCCTGTTACTTGCTCCGAGTTATGACCATCTCCCACCAAGAATCGGCCTAGCGAGGTCAAGTACTCATTTGATATAACTAAGTGTGATAAAATATTTGATTTCCTCTTGAAGAACTAGCTTCTCAGGTTGCCTAAAGGCCAAGTCATTCCATCTGCCGACGAGCTAAAGAAACACCCATACTGTAAGTGGCATGATTCGCATTCACATTATACTAACGACTGCAATGTTTTCTGTCGACAGGTTCAATCGGCCATAGAAGAAGGACGATTGAAGATAGACCCAAGTCCAAAGATGAAGCTGGACAAAGACCCTTTTCCTGTGAACATCGTCGATCTCGACGAAAAGAGAGTGTTGATTCGGCCAGAACAGGCCGAGTCAACTAAGGGGAAAGCAGTCGTCATTTGAGAATCACGCACACGCACACTCGTACCTAAGAACCCTGAAGTAGGAGTGTGGAAGCGTAATGTTGGCACATCTCCTTCGGCTAGGGCTTACAAGAAGCCGAAGGTAACGTATCAGATGCTGTTAAAAAAATACCAAAGAAAAGCTAAGGAAACAGGCCCCTACGCAAAAAGGCTAAGTCACCCGAAGGGACCAGAGCGGTCAGAGGGTGGCTTCAGACCACAGTGATCGAACCCTGTGCACGGTGGCTTCAGACCAGAGTGGTCAAACCCTCCGCATGAGGACTTCAGGCCACAGTGGCCTAACACCCCCTACGTTGGCTTTAGACTCAAATGGCCGAGCCGAGCTCCACACTGGATGAACCCTCCGGCGGGAGGCTTCGTCCCACAATGGTCGAACATACCTCTGGCCTGGCAGGACCCCTCGCTGATATGGTCCGAGATACCGTCGACCTAGCCGAACACCCCTTCGGGTAATGGGTTCGGCTCATAGTGGGCGAAGCCACTGGAGCCACCAATGCCTCCACCATACAACTAGGCGGGGACCCCGTGGGCTCCATACATATCACAATCGGAGCACCCTCTACAACATAACACTATTCCTTGTTTTCCTTCGGAGTATTATAACTGGCAGGGACAAACAGACGCAGCGGAGGGGGCATCGTCCACAGGCTGTCCGTGGTGCCTCTGAATCGACTCACGCAGGACGGAGCCAAGGGAGATGAATGCGTAGAGGCAAAAGACGGGGGACCCAAAGCTATCACAATCAGAGTAGGGTCTCAGGAAGTCCCAATCCCGAAGGCCCCTTTGTCGAAGCCTGATAGAGGTAAGTCCCCTGCTCCAGCCGAAGCCAGCACCAGGACCCTGGTCCGATCGGCTAGACGAGGCTGGTCCATTTAGCAGGGTCCACAGCGAAGGCCCCTCCGGTTATGAAATGAGCGAGGCCGAGTTGGGCAGCACCCTTCTGCCAAAAATAATAAGAACAAGGCAGTGGCACCTGGTACCAAGCCACAACCATCTTGGGCACCTCTAGGTATGTCCAAATCATAGAAGAGGTGTATGCAACGCCTACGGGCGTAAGAGATGCGCGAGAAGAAAGCCGAGGAGGAACGAGACTGCCATCTTTGAAGAAATCCATCCTCGGCCAACGATGAGACAGGTATGGAGGATCAAGCCAGGTTGAGATGACTAACCCAGCTCCTAGTCCAAGTGACGACGACGATGACACGCTTGACGACGACTACTCGCCCGTCTCTGAGGGACCCACGCCTCAGGCAATGGACATCAACGTCTTCATGCTGCCCGCCGAGTTTGCCCTACCACAGGACGAGGCCGAGGTCGCTCAATTGAACCTCAGCACACGCAATGCTATTTTTGAAAAACCCGAGGATACGGCTCGCCATCTAAAGCCTCTCTACATCAGGGGTAACATTGACGGAAAGCCGATCTCCCAGATGCTTGTTGACGGTGGCGCCACTGTTAACCTAATGCCTTACTCGTTGTTGAAGAAACTTGGTAGGGACGAGGAAGATCTAAAAAACAAACTTAATGCTCAACGGCTTCAACGGCGAGAGTTCCAAGGCCAAAGGGGTGCTCTCCATGGAGTTAATAGTGGGCAACAAGACGTTTCCGATGACATTCTTCGTTGTCGACGTGCAAGGCAACTACAGTGTGCTGCTTGCGCATGACTAGGATTCACGCGAATAGCTGCATTCCTTCTACTTTGCACCAATGCATAATTCAGTGGGACGACGATGAAGTAGAGGTCATACCTGCAGATACCTCGGCCCAGGTAGCATTGGCCGATGTGTCCATTGACTGCCATCCACAACAAAGTAGAATGTCTATCAGGTAGAGACCTTTCGGATTACGATTTTGTTAGCGTGTCCGGAGGACGTTTCGTACCGGTGTCTGTAATGCCGGCTAGTGTAGCATGGCTGTTTGTAAACTAGTAGTCATGTCTAGCAAGAGTAATCTAGATTGACTAAAGTCTCGTGTAGAGCAATATCGGTCTGCTAAAGACGGTATTGCCGAGGCCATCGAAGACTTTAGCGAAGTAGAGGAATTAGGACAAGGTTTTGCGTCGGCTGACCCTTTAGAAGAGATTGACATCGACGATGGTAGCATCCCGAGGTCGACTTTTGTAAACCAACATTTACAGCTTTATGAAAAGGCCGAAGTAATAAAGTTGCTTCGGTCGTACTCCCATGTGATACTTGTCATTTGAAATGTGATACAGATTCAGTTTTCAGGATATAGTCATTTCAGCCACAATAATGAACTACTGAATACTCAAAATGAATTCAAGTCATGTTCTGATGAAAACTGGATATTGAACAGTACCAAGTGAATTTAATTCAGACTACAATTTGAAGCTAATTCAGATTTGCAAATAATCAGATCAGAGCAGATTTGTCAACCATACACCTGAAGTGTAAACAACTTCTTTGAGAGACATAACAGAAGTTTCAACAAACTAGATCAAGTTTGACCTTGAACTCAAATTCAGCTTGAAGAACTCAGAAGTAAGCAATATTCAACAATCAAGACAGAATGGCACTGTTCAGAAAATGTGCTCAATCTGAAAACTGAAACTGAATTTTGATCAAGGATATACCAGGTTCTGGTAGATATTGATCTCAAATTCAGAATACAAACTTCTGTTTGCAAAACACAGTCTAATCTATTCAGAATCTATTTGTAGCAGAATCACTAAATAACTTCAACAAAACAGCAGAACCAATCTTAAGAAATTATGCAACCAAAACAGATTTCAGAGCACAAAGCAGTACTTCAATGATATCTAGTCCAGATTTTAGGTAATCAAGCCTCTCAATTAAGAAGTTGACTGAATGAAGATAATGAATTAAATCAGTACCAGATCAACAAGACAAGTGAAATTAATCACTTCATAAATTGTTCAGGAGAAGATATACAGAATATGAAAACTACTAGATGATGAATAGTGTAACCACAGTAGTAAATTCCAAACATTCTAGATCAGAGTACTGTAATTGACAATTCAAAATAGTACAATGTAGTTTTAGATTACAATTAGCTCTAAAAATTCAATTTACCTTGATAAGTTCAGTTTCAGACAAATAAACTTCGAAGTGATCAAAACTGACAACAACTGAATGTTTCAACAAAGTTTCAGGTAGAAACTGAATCCTCAAGTTTCTAGTGAATTCACAATTTAAAGTTTGTTCAACTTCAAGTGACTAGATGAACAACTTTTCAGGGATTCAAAGAAATAAACCAACACTAGTACTAGGATTCAATTTTGAAGCAGCAAGAATTTAAACAGTGGAAGGAACAACATCAATCAGTGCAGTTCAGAAAAGGTACTGTAGTTCATCAGAAAAATTTCACACTCCAACTAAACTTAACCTTCAATATCATCTAAGATTCAAATCAGATTCAGAAATCTATTTTCAAGTTTGAACTTCAACAATTAATCCATTTGAGTAAAAGCTTTAGATCTAAACATGAAATTTATACAATCAGCACTAGTTTACTTAACAGAGAACAAACTCAGTCAATTTTCTCAGAATTTCAGAAAATTACCAAGAAAAGGTACAAAGAAACTTTGGACTAACTTGGAATAAAGATTTCAGAGTAATATTTAAATTTACAGTACTAAGACATATGAAGTAACTCTTTAAACTCAGACTAAAACAGTGCAGGAATGATAGAGGATTACCAGATTGAATAGCTAGCACTTTTTCTTGAAAAGTTTCTTGAATCACTTCTGGATCTTCACAAATGATCTTCATACACTTCACATAGAAACTAACTCACATATATCTCCAGAGAGATTTAGAAACCATATCAAATGTTTCAAAAACAACAGATCACAGAGAAGTCTAGAAGTGTAGACATAGAACATGATTTCTGATCTAATACAGTATTCTAAAAGTACTACAAGAATTGCAGCAAAAACAAGCTTCTGACTATCAAAACTTGAATAGAATCAAGGCTTCACAATCACTTGCATCACAGGAGCAAGATCTGTTGATGGCACAAAAAACTCCCTGAACATGAGCAGTGTTGTCGAGCAGTATACAAGAACTGCAATAGAGAATATTGTTCTAGTAACTCAAATCATCAAAAGAAGATGAGGGAAAAACAGATCAGCAATCCGATCAGAAGATGGCAAAAGCAACATCAGAATTCCAGGTTTCTTGGATCACAAGCAAGAGAGAAAAACTCAGCCATAGGATATTTTTTTGTGTTGCAAAAAGTGGACAACCAACCTTGGGTGAGGATGCCTTTTTATAGGCCCACCCAAGATGGCAGCTTTACACAAGACCCCTCCATCTTTTTAGTTTTACACATATAGACATGACAAATTTTCAGAATTAGAAAATCTGAAAATTATCCACATAGACCTCTATTACTTTTTATTACAAATTGACTCAACTCTTTTAATATATTTTCAGAATTAGTGAATCTTGAAAAATACTAAAAGTTTACACATTACTCTAAATTACTCAAAACAAAAATACTCCTAATTATTGGAATTAAAAAGATATTTAGAGATGCAACGGTTTTCAGCAAAAAACGACAAAGCCTTCTCGAGCGCCGACAAGTGACGCCAATCCACGAACTCGACCGCCAGCAAGTCTCTCCCGCTCTCGATCCCCTCGAGCTGCCTGATCACTTGCACTCCTGTCTCGACCACCCGTCCGTCCATGTCTTGCTCTATCTTCTCGTGCACTCCTGAGATCATCTCCAACTTCACCCGATATCCTTGATCCTCTAGCATCGAGCTCCCCGCTCGACCCTTGATTACCCACCGCTGACAGTTGGTTAGCATCTCCACCCTGCACACATGAGACAAGCCAAAACACAGAACGCGACGCACACCGATCCCCTCGGCACAGACCATTCATAACCACACATCGAACCCTTCGATGCAATCAAACCATCACTCACTCAATCACTCGATCTCTCATCCTTGTCAATAACTCATCACAAAGACAGAAACCATAGTGCGACCCCACTTGGTTTCACAATCTCCCCCTTGATGAGTGCATTGACAACCCCAAACAGAGACATGATGAAAGTTACAAGTTAAGTGCACAAGTGACCATAAAAACTCAGAAAGAGCCAAAACATGTCACTTGGTAAAAGACCTACCCCTTGGGTAAAAACTCATGCAAAGCATCCATTCTATCTTTGGCAAAAGAATCAAATCATCATGAAAGCCAATTACTCCCCCGCAACCAAGCAATCATCCAAAGCCTCCAGAAGCATCATGTAAGCCAATTCTCCCCATTTGGCAATGCAAGCATCAAGATGATAAAAAGATGCAAAGAGGGGTGTGTGGGTAGAGTATAGATACAAGCTTCTGAAACATGAGCAATTCTAATTACAGTACAAACAAGCATTTGCCTTGAATATTGTCTAAAAGTACTGAATGAAGCACTTAGATAAATATTATCTGAACAAAAGGCATGAGCAAGCATTTTCAATTTTTAGCAAATAAAAGCATCACCACTCAGACTAGCATACTAGACATGGCAAGGCATGAAATGCAAAAGCTAATCAAATACTAACCAGATAAGCATATCCCACTACAAGAAGCTTCAACAAACTTGATATGCAATTGATTCAAGCTTTTTGTTGTTTTTTTATTTTAGTGTCAGGGGTTATTTGCATGTTAACCTTATGCTAACCGACCAAGCTAAGCCTAGGTTGAAACCATCAGAGGCTTAAATCAATGGTCTCGGCAAACACTTCAATGTCTTAGTTCATACCAAAGTGCTATGGTAAGCAGTCTAGAACAAAGTAGTGCGACAAAGCAAACCCACCTGGATCTTTTCAATCTCAGCATAAAACAACATGAATATCAATCATTTTCATTCATTTTCATTTTCATTTTTTTTAATTTTCAACACAACATTTTTGATAAGATCAAGTTGCATATTAGCATCCAAGTGAAAAGGACCTAGCTACCAGGTATGTAAAAGATAGCAAAATCACTCAACCTATTCATGCTAGTTTCTAGACTAAGCAGTGATCATTTTCAAATTTTTATAAATAAAAGCCATGCTCATGACAAATATCAGATGTATTCAAGCAAAGTATAATCAACAGTATTAAAGACAATACTTCAAATGCATAATAAAGCATGTACTTGTAAAAGAAATTAATCATATAATAGAATCTCATGCAGTGCTACACAACTCCCCCTCAAACCATGCTAGAAGATCTCGAATGCTCAGTGTTAGGGTAAGTGAAAAAATTGTTTAGGAATCCAGCATTGTATAACTCGAGAACCAGGTAAAGCAGTAGACTGATCATGCATAGGGTATGAGTCAAGATAAAAAGTGCGTGATCTACCTCCAAAGCGCGAGCCTAGAAAATGATGAGGTCTCCTAAACTATCGAGAATCAAAACCTCTTACACGCGGTCTAGGACCATATGATGCATGGTGTACACCACGACGGGCAAAATCACTCATGAAACTATGGGGAGCCTCAAAATCAGAGTAAAAGTGAAAAGCAGACTCATGCATACCTAAAGATGGGTAATGCATGTCCTGAAAGCTCATTGCAAAAGAACATTGTTCATCCTTGATACGACGAAAGCAAAACACAACCAAGTGACCCACCTGATGACAATAGGAGCAGTGATACACTCTCTTGGGTGTGTGAGCATGGATCTTAGGTGCAAATCTCACAGTCTTCTTGAATTTTTGCTGAGGAGGTTCATTTGGTGGAGTATTTTACTATTTTGCCCATTAGGCCCGCAATTTTATTTTTGCATCTGTGTAAATTACCCTAGGCGTAAATGTGTCTTTTTCCATTTAATGGGCTGCCAATAAAATAGGCTTGTATACCCGTAGGGTTTCCAACTCACTTTGAATGAAAAATTAGAGTTCACAATTTATCCTAGATTTTTCCTTCTGTACACTGTTCATCCGCCGCCTCTGTTCATATTTGATTCTATGCCGGTTTTCCTGAGAGAGCTCATGCCGGCAGTTTTCTTTTCTGGGAGCAGCGCACACTGGCGCACGGCTCAAGACGCGGGCGCACGAATTGGCCCGGCCTCAGTTTCTTCAATAAACCAGAAATCGGTTCTCTGGATTAAAAGGCGTTGGGGCTTGAGTTTTTGGCTGGCTGAGCGGGAATCCGTATGTCGTCCAGTTGCTATAGGAACACGTGGCGTGCTGCTGAAGCTCATGGCGCCAGGCTACTGGTGCACGACGCTTGGTCGCTGGAAGCTGTTGCCCGTGTCTCTGTTCGGCGCATGGCGCACTGCTGTGGATAGGACTGCCGCGTAGTAGGCCGCTGCCTGCCAAGACTCTGACCACAGCATAGAGCTCATGTTCTTCCGACAGCAGCAGCAGTACTCAAGCGCAAGGTGAAGCGCTGCAGACCAGGCGTTCGGTCGAATGTGAATGGGATACAACAATCACAGTAATACGTTTTCTGTTTCCTCCCTCGTTTTTGCTTGCACTTGAAAAATTATTGTTGTTGTTGAACATCCCGTGATAGATTAAATTGCATGGAGCATTTTATTAGAGTTTGCATTATGAATGTTTGTTGATATATTTTTTATCCTTAGTTCAACTCCGTGAGCACAGTCAATCTTATGCATTTATTTTACCTAATTAAATGCCTAAGTTTTGTTGTTTGATCTTACATGTGCTGATTGAAATACTTGTGAGTTAAATGATCTGTTAATCTACCTTTAAGCACTTTGGTAGTGTCTTTTTGATTAGGACACCGGTCGTTTTAGGCTAGATTATTTTTAGTGCTAATGATCTCTTAGACTTTCGGATCACATCATATCTGACAGGAGAGTGATAGCACTATTTCGATTTGTGTTTTTGGTCTGAGTTTTTGGTTATCTCTTGAGGAGCGTTGGGTGTTGGGAGAAGGACATCGATTCAAAAGAATTTTTGAGGTGCCCATTCACCCCACCGCCTTTGGTCGCTACTCTTGGTCCTACATCGCTATTATGTCTTCTGTCATTACGAGAAAAGGGGAGCGTTGAATGTGGTTGCTGAGTAATTGGGGAAGGTGGTGTATTTGAGTTACAATGCACCGAGAGACAAAGAATTGAGGTTGCATTGCTAAGTGGTTGTTGTATTTAACTTACAATGCATCGAGAGAAGTTTTCGTAGTAGTTTCGTCGCATCAGACAACTACAACCACTTTGGAGAACATAGTGGCCATTCACGTTGGATGAGTCGGAAGACGTAATGTGGGGCATCATCGCTATTATGTCTTCTGACAATATGAGAAAAGGGAAGCGCTGAATGTGGTTGTTGCGTAATTGGGGAAGGTGATGCATTTGAGTTACAATGCACCGGGAGACAAAGAATTGAGGTTGCATTGCTAAGTGGTTGTTGTATTTAACTTACAATGCATCAAGAGACGTTTTCGTAGTAGTACTGTCGCATCAGACAACTACAACCACTCTGGAGAACATAGTGGCCATTCACGTTGGATGAGTCGGAAGACGTAATGTGGGGCAACATTGCTATTATGTCGTCTGACAATATGAGAAAAGGGAAGCACTGAATGTGGTTGTTGCATAATTGGTGAAGGTGGTGCATTTGAGTTACAATGCATCAGGAGACAAAGAATTGAGGTTGCACTGCTAAGTGGTTGTTGTATTTAACTTACAATGTATCAAGAGACAAAGAGCTATATGTTTAGCTCAAGCAAGATGGGAGACAAAGTGCCATGTTGACCACATGTGGTCACTTCGACTTGCCACAACATCACAAGAAGTTGGCTTTGACACCCATGTGTCAGAAATATATTACCATAAGTTGTTAATTATGAAGCCTGTCCGAAAGATTTCCACAGGTGGTGGTCATCCATGAGGCTGGCCTGTGGAAATAATTTTCACATGCGATCAGCTTTAAGACCCTCATCGGTGGAAATGTGCATTTCCACTAGCATACTAGCGGCGGCGGCATGGGTGAGAGAGAACACGTGTGGGGCGGGAGTTACGGGGAAACTAGGTTTCCATGTACGCGTGTGAGGGGGAAATTACACCGTAACTTCCGTCGGCTATAGAGAAGGCCGATAGAAGTTAACTTAACTTCCGTAGTAAAAACCGACATAAGTTAAATTAACTTCCACTAGTTTTTAAAAATGCCAATGAAAATTTACTGTTTTCATTGATGGAAATAGGTTCATTTTCACCCGTGGTCATATTATCTTGTCCACATGTGGAAACCCTTTTCTTCAGGAGATCCACACAATGGCTACAGTACACCGAGTGGAGATTTCCACACACGGTTCATCTTTTCAACAGCCTGTGCAATAAAATGGGAGGCGCCTCCAAATATCGTTTTGTAGTACAAGTCAACAACTTGAGCTATATCTAATTTCACATGAAGAGCTAATACTCTATGGAAATATGGTATGGTATTTTGGACATACACACTACATGTGAGAACCAAAATAAGGAAAGTATATTTACAACTCATATCCTTGTACACTCATGTCTTGTATGTCAATTAAAAGATTGACCCCAATTTCTAAAAAAAAACAATAACATAGATTGCAATGTCATATGATCACACAAAACTAAATTCATTCTAGGCATGTACCGGAAAAACACAAAATTTGATATAAATAGTGTCAACACTACTCGGAACCAAAATTGTTTATATGTTGTTTCTCACCGTTGGGATTGACTTTGGATTTCAAAATTTATACGATGATAAATGTTTACTACATTAATGTTGTTATTTTATAATTTTGTATTGATATTTAAGGAGAAATAAGGAAACGGGTGCAACGAATTGTAAAAAAAATACACTTCCGACCAAAATAGTATAGTAATGTATTTGTAAAAATAGGGAACCAAGAATAACTCCATTCTATTTCATTTGTTGGAAGCCTATTTTATTCGGTTGTTTCCAGTTAGCTCAACAATGTGTCCCAAATACAATGAAGAAGCTATCCACATGCTTTCGTTCACAACAAAAAAGAGAAAAGGCATCACAATCCCAGGATGAAATTCCATAGTCAATAACTATTGCAATTCAGAATTTCAGCACGAATGTACGTATCTCCATCGGTCCAAGCTCAACAACAAGGGCTTGACTGTCAACTGGGCCACCCTTCATCGGGGCAGGACCACTTTCAGTGTCCCCGATAACCATCCAGTTTAGCTTCTTCATCTCTGACTTCTTCTGGTTTGCAGACAGGTTAGTCTCATTCAATTCTTTGATCTGTACAATGGAAACAATAATCATTCAATGTGAGGTCTCAGCACTTGCTAAATGATTGTTTTACAGCAACTTCTACTAATGCCAAAAAAAAAACACGGGCTATGACAGATCACTTACTGTCCTCTTTCCAAACATCCTTCTCAATTCAACTTTTGCCATTACTGAATATTATCCTCGCCAGCCTGTAACTCCAGGAATTAATAATGAGTATCCTGGAGAACCTAATTGAAATAAATTTCATATGAACTACATATTTACCTGAAAAAGGTGTGCCAAGCGAAGGAGTGTGGTACCATCATCAAGATTCTGCAATGTGGAGCAATACCATGTAAATGACTTTGTCACAAATACGATGCTATATTTTAAGAGTGTGAGAAGGAATGATTATGATTACCTGCAATGTGATGATTGCGACATTATCAGGAAGGCTATAATTTGCTTCTATCAAGCTTGACTTAGCAACATTGTAGGATTTCCAACTGCTCTCATCCTGTCAGAACAATATAGCTGCTAATTGTAGAAAATGTAACATGAATTTTTTAAGAACTGTTAGAAAAATAATACAAATGTACCTCGCGTGTAAATGCAACAAGAAACGGTGAATAAGCTTGTTGGCCATGTGTTCTCCGCCAGTGAGCACCACGTCCTTTCTTATTGACATTGATATAATAAATTGCCCTGGCCTATAAAAGTTTCTATCAGGCAGAGTTGCAGTATATAAAGAGATTGTGATATTAAGTTGGTGTAGGAGAAAAGAGATGCACAATATTTTAAATGAACGTCTACCATGAGTCCATTGCACTGTTGATCCACACATACGACCTCATCAAGTGGTTCCCCAACACCTTTGCCATCGTCATGAAGAATACTCCTGACAGCATTCATGGTTAGATGTTTAATGCACAGGGACACAGAGAATTTCATTACATGGAATTTTGCTTGAATTTTAAGATGTTGGAAACATTTACTAGTTAAACGGTATAGTAAAATAACTCTGGGTTGGTTCCAAAAGAGATTTTCAAAATTTTTAGTTTGCTGGTTGGAAAGAAAAGGTTTTTTGGGACAGCCCTACAAATTCAAGCTGTATTTAGTTTCAAAATTAAGATATCAAAACCAAAATGAATAATTAGATTGGTGTCTACTGGTAACATAAAGAGTATGGTACTATGATCTATGGTATGCAATTCTCAATACCTGTGGAGCATAATTTCAATTTGTCCATCTTGAATACTTGAAGCTCCGACAGCATGATCCACAAGGACAGATAGTTCATATTTCCCATCTGCTACATATATTCCTAGATTGACCTGCAGAGTTAATGCATTAGAAATAGCAACAACAGTAAAAAAATTAATCTTGTTGAGAAACATGTAAAAAACTGACTGATGCATGCAACTCAATACTTATTAACAATTAGAATATATCTACTCAGGTGGGCCGCATGCTATTCAAGCAAAGAGAAGGGGTACTAAAAGGAAAAAAAATGATAATTCAGATGATCTTGCACAAAACCTAACGAGAACAGTCAGTATTCAGTATTTATATGCATTAAACTAGCGTTGATACATGTCTATCCAGTTTGCACAGCTAGCATAGCTTCAAGAAATTATCACTCCTAGACGGACATAAAAATGGTCACTCCAATAGCATTATTTTGCCATGGTGACTCATTATGTGATGGCACAAAATGATGCATAAGTCTGTTAAATTTGAAAAGAGCTATAGTTAAAGAATTACGGTGGTATCTGAGAAACCTAAGATGAAATTTTGATTATTGTACCTACCGGGTAGTAATTTCCTGAAACAGGTTGTGTCACTTGAAGTTTCCAATCATCCCTGTAGTTTCTCACCTGAAAATTATATTCATCGCTAACTTAAGTATAAGAGAGTACTCGAACTTTAAAATAACTACTACACCATTCTAAGATAGACATTCAATATGGCTCTGACTGTTTCTGTCAAGGACCTTATGGTCCAAGACAGCGCCGCCGCTTCTACGCAGATTGTAGCTCCGGCGAAGTGAGGCACCGGACTTGGCTTCCGGCAGCCCTATTGTATCCAGAGAGAGAGAGAGAGAGATCAGGGAGGAAGAGAAGAGTTGGGGAAGATGTGAGGGAATTAGTTCTTTGTTAATTCCATATAGCCAATTACAACTCTCTTTATAGCCCTCAGCCAGCTAAACAACTCCTAACAGAATTCTAACAAACTCTAACAACCTTTCTCTCCTTCCCTCCCAAGCTATTTCGCTGGCTGCTTCTGCTGGAAACTTAGCCCTGCGCTGATAGGATCTCCCCCACATGACATCACTCCCTACCTCGACGAGCAGCTCGTCCTCGAGCTGGAAGTTGGGATAGCGATCCATGAAGGTGTCAGCGTCCTCCCATGTGGCTGATGCCGCAGGCTCGCCTTTCCAGTGGACAAGCAGTTGATGAACGCCTCGAGCCAAACGAGATCGTGTCACCTGCTCCGGTTCTGGAACCACGACACCATGATGGATTTGAGGCAGAGCCAGTGGTGCTGATGGTGGTGCGCCGACAAACTGCTTCAGAAGCCCCACATGGAACACATTATGTAGGCGAGTGTGTGGAGGAAGCTCGAGCTGGTAAGCCACATGATTGATGACAGCCACAATGCGAAATGGTCCATAGAAACGAGGTTGCAGCTTCCCGGATGGTGCTGCATGAAGTGAGGCAGCAACTCGATGGTGCAAACGGAGCCACACCCAGTCTCCCACCTGGAAGCAAACATCTTGGTGCAGCTTGTCATAGTGTTTCTTGTAAATGGATTGGGCTTGTTCTAGGCGAAACCGCACATCAGCAAGAAGTTCATCTCGTTCTGCCATACTCTTGGCGATCGCCGCCACATGTGTTTCGCCTAGCTCATAAGAACGGATGGAAGGTGGTTCCCTACCATAGACCACTCTGAACGGTGTGTCACGGAGGGCAGACTGATAGGCGGTATTGTAGATATATTCTGCCTAGGGCAGCCAACGCAACCACTGGCGCGGACGATCACCCATGAAGCATCTGAGATACATGACAATCACTTTGTTTGCTGCCTCAGTTTGGTCGTCGGACTGCGGATGAAATGCGGAGGACATGTGCAACTTGGCACCAATGAGACGCATCAATTCCCGCCAGAAGATAGAGGTGAAAACTGGATCACGATCCGATACCATGGACTAGGGAATGCCGTGAAGACACACGATCTCCGCAAAGAACACCTGCGCCACGGACTCCGCTGTGTACGGGTGTGCAAGCGGAATGAAATGACAGTACTTGCTGAAGCGGTCCACCACAGTGAGGATCACTGATTTGCCGCCAACGCGAGGCAGTGCCTCGATAAAGTCAAGACCGACATCTGCCCAGACAGCCGTAGGTACTGGTAGTGGTAAAAGCAGGACTGTCGGGTGTAGATGATCAGTCTTGTAGCGTTGGAAAGTGACACAAGCACGGATAAAGTCCTGGACGGCACGCCGAAGATTGGGAGAATGAAAATCACGGCGTACATGGTGTAATGTCCTTTGAACACCTTCATGCCCATTGTCATGCACCGTTGAGATGATCTCTTGCAGCAAGGGTGAGGCTAGAGGAATATAAAGACGGCCATTGAACGTCACTAATCCATCCACAAGAGCCCAAGATGACGGCCGTTGGCCTGATGCGACCTCATCTTTAAGTGCCACTAGACTGGGATCTGTGGCATGCGCTTGCCTCAAACGGTCGGCAAAAATGAAACCTGGACTAGATATAGCATGCAACATAGGATCATCCGTGTCCCGTCTAGACAAGGCGTCGACCACTGTATTGGAGCTGCCTGTCTTGTACTCCACCGAAAAATCAAACCCAAGTATCTTGCCGACCTAATGATGCTGAGGTATGGTGGCAAGTCGTTGATCGAGCAAGTACTTAAGGCTGAAATGATCTGTGCGGACCAGGAAGCGCCGTCCCCAGAGATACGGACGCCAATGTCGAATGGCCATGACCAAACCAATGAGCTCACACTCGTATGCTGGCAAAGACTGATGCCGAGGTGCCACGGCCTGACTGAAGAAAGCCAACGGGTGCTGATCCTGTATCAAAACAGAACTGAACCCATGTGTTGAGGCGTCACACTCAACAATAAAAGGCTGACCAAAATCAGGTAATGCGAGCACGGGTGCTGTAGTCACGACCACTTTGAGTGCTGTAAAAGCTGCCTCAGCCTCAATAGTCCAAGAAAATCCCTCCCAGCGAAGAAGAGCTATCAAGGGAGCCGCAATTGTACCAAATTCCTTGACAAATTTGCGGTAGTAGCGAGCCAAACCGAGGAACCCACGAACAGCCCGTACGGAACGTGGAACTGGCCAATCCGTGACGGCCCGAACCTTCGCTGGATCCATGGCGACACCCGAGCTGGAAATGACATGGCCTAGATAAGATAAGGATGTTGTGCCAAAGTCACACTTCGACCGCTTGACGAAGAGGTGATGCCGGAGTAGAGTGTCGAGGACGGTCCGAACATGACGAAGGTGATCAATCCATGTCAGGCTGTATATCAATATGTCATCAAAGAAGAAAAGCACAATTCGCCAAAGAAATGGCCGCAAGACATCATTCATAAGCGCCTGGAATGTTGCCGGGGCGTTGCATAGCCCGAATGGCATCACCAAAAACTCGTAGAGGCCATCATGTGTGCGAAATGCAGTCTTGGCAATATCCTTAGGCCGCATGCATACCTGATGGTAGCCTGAACGCAGATCAAGCTTGGAGAAGAAGCACGCACCATGGAGCTCGTCCACCACCGGAATCGGGTACGCATCTTTGACGGTGATTGCGTTCAAGGCGCGATAGTTAACGCAAAAGCGCCAAGAACCATCGGTCTTCCGCACGAGCAGCACTAGAGAAGAGAAAGCTGATGAACTCGCACGTATGATCCCTTGGTTTAGCATCGCGGCACATTGGCGCTCCAGCTCGTCCTTGTGTGCCGCTAGGTACCGATATGGTCGTACGACCACTAGTACTGATCTTGGAACAAGGGTAATACCATGGTCTCGGGCGCGAGGTGGCGGCATGCCCTTAGGCTCATCAAAGATTGCAACAAATGTGTCGAGAAGGGCTGTCATGAGGTCCTCACCCGTGCATGCCCGAAGTGCCGGACTAACCGGTCCTGCCTTGCCATGCCAACAAACCTGATGATCGTCTCGCCAAAACGACATCGTAAGTGCACCCAAATCCCACAGAATTGGACCCAATGAAGCGATCCATTTTGTTCCCAGCACCATGTCATAACCAACAAGGGACAGCGAGAAGAAATCGCCTGTAAACCGCTCGCCATCAATGGAAAAAGGTGCACCTCTGAAAACTCCAGGACAGGGGACCCGATCACCATTAGCCACCATAACCTGAAGCTTCCCTCCTGGCTGCAGCTGCAGAGCCGTGAGGCTGACAACCTCCTCAACGACAAAATAATGCGTCGAGCCGGAATCAAGCAGAGCGAGCAGCAGAATGCCTTCAAGCAAAACGCATACCTGCATGGTCCCGCTGGTATGAATTCCAGTAATAGCGTGTACTGAAATCTGTGGCTCGTCCTTTGTGTGACCACCAGACTCATGATCATCATCATCAGCAGCAAAAGCCAAGTCCAAGAAGAAAATCCGCTAGCAAATGCGATTATGGCCTCTGCTGAATTTCTCATTGCAGTTGAAACAAAGTCCAAGTTTACGGCGTTATTCCATTTCTACCTGGGACAACCTCATAACCCGTCTACCATCTCCTACCAACAGGGCCTGCGGCTGACCCAGTGCTGGAGAAACCAAAAGCCGCTGTGAAGGGGTCGACATGATTCCCTTTTGGTGACGATGCTGTGGCAAGGCAGCGGCTGCACATTGGTCGCGTAGTTTGAGTTTTTGGGCTAGGCTCATTGCCATGGCAAGGGATTGTGGGTTGAGAATCTCCACATTCAGGCTCAAGGGAGGCAGAAGACCTGCAGTGAATAGTTGAACTTTCTGGGCTTCTGTGAGTGTTCCTGCCCTAGGCAACAGAGCCTCAAAACGGTCCCGGAACTCAACAACTGAACCGGTCCGTTTGCATGCCACCAGCTCGACGAGAGGATTGGAACGCAGTGGCGGTCCGAACCAGATATTGAGCAATTCGACAAAGCGCTTCCATGGAGGAGTTCCCTCATCATTCTGAATTTGCATAAACCAAAGTTGTGCACCCGCTTCAAGATTATAAGATGCCATCCGCACCTTCTCTTCGTCGGCAATGCGCTGCTGTCTAAAGTAGGATTCACAACGATTAGTGAACGCCAAGGGATCAGATCGACCATCAAACCTGGGAAAGTCCATTTTCTGGAAACGTGGTGGTCTCTCTGTGATGTACTCGCTGCCATGTGCAACCCGGAGTCCCGCCGACGAGGACTCTGTGGTGCGGTGCTCGAGCGTATCAATTTTGGACTGGAGTGTCTCCACCGAGGCAGTGAACTTGGCGATGAGGACTGCCAAATCGGCTGTAGTGGGTTCTGCCATTGCTGGAGATGAAGAAGAGCTGGAGACCGGCAGCAAGGATGACGATGATGTAGAGACATTCGACGCAGCGGAGGAACACCTAGAGTCTAATACCAAGTTGTCAAGGATCTTATGGTCCAAGACAGCGCCGCCGCTGCTACGCATATTGTAGCTCCGACGAAGTGAGGCGCCGGACTTGGCCTCCAGCAGCCCTATTGTATCCAGAGAGATCGATCAGGGAGGAAGAGAAGAGTTGGGGAAGATGTGAGGGAATTAGTTCTTTGTTAATTCCATAGAGCCAATTACAACTCTCTTTATAGCCCTCAGCCAGCTAAACAGCTCGTAACAGAATTCTAACAAACTCTAACAAACTTTCTCTCCTTCCCTTTGAAGCTATCACGCTGGCTACTTCTGCTGGAAGCTTAGCCCTGCGCTGATAGGATCTCCCCCACATGACAGTTTCCAATAAAAAATTCAATATACACAAAACTTTCGAAATTACTCAATTTGAAAATATTTTACGCAAATCATAGTTGTTACGACGACGCGGCGATGCACGACAACCTACCACCTTCACAACATTACAGCGCTTATGGCGTGTGGCGCGGCGTCGCCATAGACATATTGACGCGGCGAACAATATAAGAAAATAACTTATAGGATTTAGAAAAATATATCAACATATAAATAAATTGCAAATAACAATAGCAATATAATATGATAAAATAACAATACAATATTAAATTGTAATATTGTTAGTTTACATACCTTATAAAATAATATATATATATATAATTAAAATTTCAATAACATATTTAAAATTTTATCTAATATTACACTTAAAATTAAGTTAATAATTTATTTATAAAATCTGCAAATAGTCAATTTATGCACAACCCATTTAAAGCCCATTAGGGTTTCTTATTTCTCAACCATAATTTCTATTCCACTTCTCTCTCTCCCCCACCCTTCCGCCACCTCTCCCCCACCCTTCTAGCCCGCCACCTCTCTTTCCCTTCCTCTCCCTCACTTCCTCTTCTTCTCTCTTGGTCATGCCGCACGCGCTTGGCCGAGCCGCGGCAGGCCCCGCCGCACGCCACATGCGCCTGGCCCTCGCCGTGCCGCGCCCTCACTGCTAACCCACGCCGCGACACCTTCCTATGGCGAGCACCACGCGCCTGCGGCGCCCGCCACAGACCCTCGGCGATATGGCGGTCCGTGGCGAATTGCAGATTTCCGCCACGGCGATATGGCGACAATATGGCAACGCCATAACAACTATGATGTAAATAGATTTTGGACGAAGTAATACATGAAGCATAAATTATACTGATATTCACCCTTTTGAGGAAATCTCTTCCATTAGAATCAGTATAAAATGTACTGTTGGTGACCATGTTTGCTGTCAGTCGGGTGATAACCTCCTTTCCTAGGCCATCATCAACAGGTATTGGTCCAATCTTTCACATACAAGAGAAGGATAGTAGTCAATTAAATTTATGTTAACACCAACGGAATAATATATTGTTCACCCAAAACATATATTTTCCAGATGGAAAAAAATTACTAACTGTATATTCAACTTCAGCTTGCTCCTTGTCCCTGTAGAGCCTCGTAACCTACAGGAATAGATAGTTAATACTCAATGAGATTTCCCTATCATTTTCTCAAGGTGAAATCACCAAGAAACTATGGCGAAGGGCATTACATATTTAAAGAAGAATCAGTCCAAAAAATATTTTAGAATGAATGAATGCTACAGGAAGACTATATTTTCTAGTAGTATGGTAAGAAAAGAATAACCAATGTCTCAGTTAGCAAATAAATACAAAACAAAAAAGCATAAGAATAACATGAAAATATCAGGAGTCACATGATTTGAATAAACACAAGTGTTAACTTTTTTTAAGTAATAAGTGCTGACAACTTAACCCATAATTCCTTAAATAAAAATATTCAGTAATTGCAAGAGTTACCTCATGGGATTCCTTACAGTAGAGAATTTATAAATTATGAAAATATTTTATGTTCTAAATCAGCTCTCTACAGTTTGTCCCTTTCAATAGATACTAGTTGAAAGTTGAAACAGCTCGGCAATGTCTACTCCCTGCTGGAACATATGCTTTCGCTTTACTGACTAACTGACTACAAAAAGATTAACCCAGTTGGTATAAATCGATGCTTGTCATGGGCTAGGGTTTTGGACCTAGCCAAGCCATGTGAACAGTAACCGCGCAAGACTATTCACGTGAACTGTATCACTGGGTACTGTAGCAGATTAAGGTTTAGGATTAGGAGTATTATTTCCTTCAAAGTCCTGTTTCCTTTAGAGTAGCTAGGAGGTTATTTGTATTATAAATATGGCCCTAGGAAAGAAATAAAACATTCAAGAATTAGTCAAGAAAGATTAATAAAGGAAGGCCAGGTTGGAGCCCTACCTCGTCGGTGTGGAGGTTGCCGCACCAACGAGGCTAAGGGCCAATTCCGGCCATGTGTTTCAAAAATTCCATGCACGTGACAACTTGGTATTAGAGCCAATTTTCCTCGGACGCTCTCGTTGTTCGCCAGCAATGACTACCTACGGTTTGGTCGCCCTACCGCTGCTAGCAGAAGACATGCTTTGGGAGGTTCTCTAAGTGATACGGGACATTCGTCATGACTTTTAGGAGGAACGGGAGATGACCATGGCATGTGAGGTTCTCCGAGAGATGCGGGACCTCCGCTGTGACTTGAATGTGTTTCGGGAGATGACCAATTGATGGCTAGATGATATCCAACAACAGCTACAGGCATGTTATTTTGCCATCCGTCGACTGGAGCTAGGGCAAGGTGAAATGTTGTCGGCCGAAACTTCATGCACGGGGAGCTAGGGCAACCCGCGCCACAGGATGCCTATGCCGCCTCCTACAAACCTGCCCCTGTCTGGCTGACCAATGATTTTGCCCCACTTGTTGCTGATGGATATGCCCAAGAAAATTCCGTGTATCGGAAGTTCTGATAGGTAGTATCGGAAGTTCCGATTATTTTCTGGTCTCGAGTCAGAGAGCAAATGTTGGTTCGGAAGTTCCGACGAGCCGAAAGTTCCGATTTGGAATCGGGGAATATTGTACTGATCGAAAGTTCCGATAGGGGTATCGGAAGTTCCGAGGTGGGCAAAACAAATTGGATATGTTGCGTTGTCGTGTCAGAATAGGAGTCCAAAAATACCCGATCGAAAGTTCTGACGTGGGTGAAAATAGATCTGATCTATTGGGCCCGAGGTTGCTTCGGGGCTAAGTCTATTGGCACTATATAGAGAGGGGTGGAGGAGGCCTTAGTAATCAAATCTTTGGTGCCTTACAAGAGTTCTAAGCCCTAGCCACCAAAATCCTCTCCACCCTCTTCTCGATCTTAAGAGTTGAGATTGCGATCTCTCCCGCCTCTCACCACCAGTGCTAGCATGCCTGTCACCACGAGGAAGGCGACTTCTTCATTGATTGGATCGGCGAGGAACGACCGAGACAAAGCGAGGATAAGCTTGACGCGCTTCATCAACCTCTTCTTCCGCTGCACCTAGTGCGTCAAGTGCATGGGTCTTGGGTTTTAGGGTGGAAATTTTGAATTTGCCGGCTAGCGTAGCTCCCGTATTCCTCAACAGAGCCTACATGCCTAGTGTTCGATCTGGATCCCTCATGTATGGAGATAAATGGTGGAAAAACAAATTAGATCTGTTTTTGTCCGCGGCAAATCGAAAGTTCCGATATTGATTGGAAGTTCTAATGGCGGATCGAAAGTTCCGATAGTGATCGGATTTTCCGATATCGAATAGTGATTCGATACAGAAAGCAATTGATGCGGTTTGGGATTCCAATATTGATCGGAAGTTCCAGCGGATCGGAAGTTCCGACCCACCCGAATTTGAAATTCCGAGTCTGTTGAGCCGGGGTTTTTAGATCCAGAATCCAGTCACTTGTAGATTGCTCGCCTAACTTTGTTTTGCACAGAATGATGTGACTGACATGACCTTGGATAATTGCGATGTATGAGATGCATGCGATGAATGTAAATTAAATATGGCCTGCGTGTCATGGTTATTTACAGCCCAAGGCTGATGTAAAATTTATTACGACTTGCATGTCGTTTCCAAGGTGCTTTGGCCCATGTAATTAGTATAGCCTATGCGAGATAGACTAGTACTCTTCATGGAGGCCGGGAGAATGCACTCAATGATGGGAGCCACGGAGATGGAGATCGCCATGTGAAGGACATACTATGTCTCAGTTAATATGATTGCTTGTGATGCTTTCTTATGTTCCTGTTATTCTATTCTTACATGTTTCGTGTGCGCTAGGGACGTTATCATGCTAGAATAGTTTTCCCTCAAAAAATTAAGTGTTGATGCTCTTCCCAATAGTTGCACCCACAAAGGTTTTCGATCATTTAATGGGTCTGCCAAAGCAGGGTGCTATCTTTTATCTTGGCCAGTTAGGGCGAAAGTCGGACTTCTGCACGCATAGTATTGTTCGCTTGACAAGGCTATCAAAACGGTTTTAGGCCTTGGAGCATAGGAGTTGGGGTCGAGCATTGGATGCTTCTCCAACGACAAGAGTCACATACGATGTGATTAGTAAGGAGTTGCTTACCTATGTCAACTAGCTTCTAGCAGTGATGCCAAAACTTACAAGGAGATAGCGTGACCATGGATCTTGCGCCACTATTAGTCATGAGAGGGAAAGTGACTGGTTTAGATAGTGTGACATCTTTTATTGTAAAAAGATAAACATTACATAGTGTTGAACCTTGCATTTAATTTTTTGTAGACCATGGCACCACCTACTACTAAGAGCACTCCAATTTTTAATTTGCGATATATTCTTGAACGAGAAAAATTGTCTGAAACAAATTTTATGGACTGGTACAGAAACTTGAGAATTATTCTCAAGCAAGAAAAAAGGATTATGTTCTAGAGGTACCTCACCCCGATGAGCCACCGGAGGATGCACCTGCAGCAGAAAAACGTGCTTATCAGAAGCATTCTAATGATTCAGTGGATGTCAGCTGTCTAATGCTTGTCTGCATGTCCTCTAAATTTCAGAGACAGTATGAGGAACATGACACTTATGATATGATCATAGGCTTGAAGGGCATGTTTCAGAACCAGGCAAGGGTCGAAAGATACAATGTGTCTAAGGCCTTGTTTGGGAGTAGGCTGGTGAAAGGTAGCCCAGTGAGTCCCTACATAATCAGGATGATTGGTTATATTGAGACTCTAGAGAGACTAGGCACTCCACTGGATCCATACCTAGCTATTGATGTTATTCTCTAGTCTCTACCCTTGAGCTTTGAGTCATTCATTATGAATTACAATATGAATGGGCTGGAGAAGACTCTAGCTGAGTTGCATGGGATGTGAAAAACTGTTGAGGAGAGTATCATGAAATCTCCGAATCATGTGATGATGGTTTAGAAGGAGGGCAAAAAGAGGAGGAAGAAAAAGGCTAAGTCTACAGATTCGATCTCTAGTACTAAGTCGACTGGAAAGTATAGATTAGGTCCTGCCAACTCTGATGAGTGCCACCATTGCCACAAGACTAGGCATTGGAAGCACAACTGCAAGGTATACTTGGAAGAGAAGAAAACGAAGGGAAGTACGACTTCCGCTTCAGGTATTAACGATTAAACTTGCTACTCGTTCAAATAATCATGGGTATATGATACTGGTTCGATGATTATACTTGCAAGTTGTTGCAGGGGCTGAGTAGGTCAAGGAAGTGTGCTAGTAGTGAAATGGATGTCCGCGTCAGAAATGGTGCAAGTGTTGCAGCGTTGGCCGTCAGCATTTATTCATTGCCACTATTGTCTGTGACTAACCTTGATTAGAGAGAACATAATCACACCATTAAGGTGGATGTATATATATAGCCATAAGATGGGCCTAGATGACTTAGATGATATATGGGCCTTAACAGCCCCCTCAAACTCAAGGTGGATCGGAAACGTTGAGTTTGAGCAAATGAAGCCGATGTTGCTCTCGAGTCTGTGCTTTAGTGAAGAAATCCGCAACTTGTAATTCGGATGGCACATACTGAAGAGCAATAGTCTTTTGATGAAAATGAGACCGAGTAAATAATGCATCAACACCAATGTGCTTTGTAAGATCATGTTTCACAGGATTCTTAACAATCTGTATGGCTCCAGTATTATCACAGAGAAGAGGTGTAGGATCATCATAAGAAATACCAAAATCAATCAACAACCATCGAAGTCATATAATCTCAGATGTGGTAGTAGAAAGTGCTCAAAGTTCTGCCTCTGTACTGGAGCGAGATATCGCTGCCTACTTCTTGGACTTTCGTGTAAGAGGAGAAGAATCAAGAAGAATGCAATAACCGGTGATAGAGCGACGATCTATCGGATCACTCGCCCAAGTGGAGTCCAAATAAGCATGAAGCTGGAGCGGACTATCACGAGCATAAAACAAACACTGAGATGATATCCCCTTGTAAATATCACAACACACGAAGTAAATGCCCAATATGACCGAAGTAGGGGCACTGACGAACTGACTCAAATATGGACATCATGAACAATGTCAGGTCTGGTAACAGTGAGATAAACAAGATTGCTCACAATGTGCCTATATCGAGAGGGATCCTCAAGAGGTGTGCCATCAGTAGGATGAAGCTATAAATGAAGATTCATAGGTGTTACAGTTGTCCGATTATCAGTAATTTTAGAACGAGAAATAAGATCTCGAATGTATTTGGACTAAGAAAAATAATAGCCCTTGGCAGAATATAAAACCTCAATCCCTAAGAAATAACTAAGAGGGCCCAGGTCAAACATTAGAAATTGCTCACTAAGTTGTTTCTTCACCTGAGAAATATGTTCCACATCATCACCCGTTATCAACATATCATCGACATACAAAAGAAGCAAAATGTGTCCATGTGAAACGAGATGAACAAACAAAGCAAGATCATGATGACTGGGAGAAAAACCAACAACTCTTATCATAGTGACAAAACGCTCAAACCAAACACGTGGAGCTTGTTTAAGACCATATAAAGCATGGTGAAGACGACAAACATGTCCAAAAGATATATCAACGACCGGGGGTGGCTGCATATAGACTTCCTCATGCAAATCACCATGAAGAAAAGCATTCTTGACGTCAATCTGAGATATAGTCGAAGAACAAGTAGCAGCTATGGCAATCAGAGTACGAACAGTAGTCATGTGGACAATAAGAGCAAATGTCTCATCATAATCCACACCCTGAGTCTGCTGAAAACCTCGAGCAACAAGACGAGTTTTATATCTCTCAATAGTGCCATCTGACTTAGTCTTAATTTTGAACACCTATTTCCATGTAATTGGTACTGCATGTGAGGGTAATGGAACAATATCCCAAGTGTCTGTACGATCAAGGGCAACAAGCTCTTCAGACATAGCAAGTTGCCATTCTGGACTACTAGAAGCTTCTTGATAAGTGGATGTCTCATCAACAATAGCACTTACACATGGGAAACCCAACTTGTCAGGAGGCTCAATAGTAGCACGATCTCGTAGATTATATCTCGAACCAACCTGTGACTCATCAGAAAAAGCATGTGCCTCATCAAATATGTTAGAATCATTAGAAACAAGCGCATTAGGACTGGCCAAGGAGTAGGACTCAATAGATACTCTATGAGATTAGTGGGACAACGAGTGTAAACATGTATGATGGGTAGTTTAGAATGTGGAGGTGCAACTGTGGTGGGTGGGGAAAGGTCGTTGGCAATAAGTGGAACTGAAATGGGTGGAGGCACTGACACTAGAGCAGACGCAAGTGAACGAAGACGGGTCTCTTCAGCAATCAGGGCAGACAATACATCAACAATGGATGGAGTGATAGGGTTACTGAGCTGTTGCATACAGATAGACTCAAAGTCTGATCTGAGGCCTTGAAAAAACTGATACATAAGAAACTTCTCAATGAACTTGTTCTTCTGATCACAACAGCTTAAATATCCCCCAGTGCATTGTGCAACTA
Organism: Zizania palustris; assembly: GCA_019279435.1. Classification (NCBI taxonomy): domain Eukaryota; kingdom Viridiplantae; phylum Streptophyta; class Magnoliopsida; order Poales; family Poaceae; genus Zizania; species Zizania palustris. The sequence continues at coordinate 96,167,466 of JAAALK010000080.1, forward strand.
TAAAGAGCAATGGTCCCATCAAATGATCAAAGGCAGTGTAGTACTCATCTATGGAGAGGTCATTCTGCTGAAGACCATGAAGTCCTGTCATGAGAGTATGTAAGAGAGCACCACTATTCTGAACATATCGGCGCTGCAAATAATCCCACATCTCCTTAGCAGTCTTGTGATGCTCAAGACTCATAATCAAGGACTCCTTCATACTTGTGACAATGGCACTCATAACTCTTCCATCATTATTCTGCCAGGTCTTGACTTCAGCCGGATCAAAACCATCTGTTGACTTATCAATGAGTAGAGCATCAGTCAAGTGAGATGCTAGGGCATAACCTCTCAACACAGTCTTCACAGAAAAAGCCCATTCTCGATAATTGTGACCATCAAGTTTGATAGGAATGGCAATTGCACTGGATTGAGACATAACAGAAGCAAACAATATTGATGAAAAGAAACGACAGTAGATAACTAGTACAGAAGATCTCTACTATGCAGTGCAGAACTGTAGAAGAGATACAATGCAGAACAGTAGATAACCAATACCAATCGGCCCTGGCAGCATAGGCCACTGTGCAGCGGCAGAGCAGCAGAAAAAGGGCACACTTCACAGGGCGGGAGCGGTGGGATCGACGGGCGGCGGTCGGGACGGGCTGCGAAGGCGGCGGTCGGGGACGGGCCGTGACAGCGGCGGTCGAGGACGAGAGGTCGGGCCGTGACGGCAGCGGTCGGGGAGACAAGCCGTGACGGTGGGAGGTAGACGAACGACGGGAGGTGGAAACAGGGGAAAAACAGATCGGGAATAGGGATCCCTAACCCTAACCCTAGATCTTGATACCATGTGACTAACCTTGATTAGAGAGAACATAATCATACCATTAAGGTGGATCTATATATATAGCCATGAGATGGGCCTAGATAACTTAAATGATATATGGGCCTTATATATGGGCTTTAACACTGTCAAGACTAGTTCAGGAATTAAATAATTGTTATTTCATTCCCGCCTTAGGCAAAGACATAATCTCTTCTTCATGTTTAGGAGAAGATATTTTGAATTCGTAATAAAGAACAAGAGTTGTTCAATATTCTCGAATGGTTTGCTTTATGGCGTTTGTCCATTAGTGAATGGACTATACATTCTGAGTCTTGAAAATGCGCATGTTTATAACATTATGTTGGACCGGAAATGGCGACCAGAGGGGGGTGAATGCGAGCTTTTAAAATTTCAAGCTAAAATTAGCCTTCTGTTTTAATTCAGTCTACTGCGGAACAGGCTTCGAACACAACCTTCGAAGTTCTGGTTCAGAGGTGTTTGACAGCTCCGAACACAGGCTTCGCAAGGAGTAAAAGTCCGAAGTCAAGAAGACTTCGCTCCACCCACAACCCCAAAAAATCAACTCAGCTAAGTCAGTGCGGGCTCCACACACAGGGTGTTTCGAGCAGGCTTCGCACTTCACCCTTCGCAAGAGCAGACTACCCTCTGATGACTTCGACCAAATACTGAGCGACAGCAACTGGTGCTGGGCTTCGTACTTCGAAGGTCTAAACGCACACTAAACAGACTTCGCTAGGGGCTTCGACACGGGAAAAGAACCGGGCTTCGATCAGGGCTTCGCTAGTAAACAGCGAGGTCTAGCCTCCAGTCACATAGAGCGAACGCACACTGAAAAGCACACTTCGCACAAAACACAATCCGCCTAGACAGGCTTCGGTGCACTACTACTCGACACTAGAAATCGAAGTATGCAGCGAGATATGCAAACAAGCTCAAGCAGAAAAAAGAACACAGAAGTAGGGCTTCGCTGCTTGAACAGGGAACACTGAAAATGAACTCACTGGATGAATACAAAGTATGTGGTGGCTAGTACAGGAGCTCAACAGTGAATGCTCAAAGTGTTGTATGTTACCTGCCCAGCCCCCATATTTATAGCCACTATTCACCCAAGTGAATTGACTACTTTACCCCTAGGGTTTACATTGGTTTTGTCTCTACAGAACAGAGGGTACAAAAAGTAGTCAACTTTATTCTAGAGGCTTCTCTGTCAGCTTTGCAGAGGGGACAACGTCAGCTTTTGCAGAGCAGACATTGTCAGCCTTTACAGTCTTTGACTTTTCTGAAGCCCCCCTTCGCACACGAGGGGTGCGGTAGCTTCGGTGAGAAGCCTTGAGCCTGACGGCCTTCGCTTCACCGAAGTTAGCCTCCGATACAGTGACGGTTTTGAGCCGAAGCCGTCAAAGCCATTGAGCCTTTGCACCAACACCTTCGGAGTGGACCACCACGGCTTTGCAGCTACTCCCAGCTCGAACTCCGTCAGTCCGTGTACCGAAGCCATGCATGGCCGAAGTACCACAAGACAACCACACTCCGAAGCCCCACCTTCGGAGTACCACCCTTCGAAGTCCCTCCTTCGTCCAAGGCCTTCGCATGAAGCATTCCATGAGCACTTCATCGCAGTGTCTCTCCCCGAGCACACTCCTAAACTAGCCTCACCCGGACCATGCCTTCAATGCACCTCGACTTCTGAGACCTTCGTCGGGTACCTTCGAGTGTCTCCCTCCGGAGCACACTTCGAAACACCTTGCCTCTGCTGAGGACTTGATCCACCATACTCCGAAGTCACTCCTTCCGGAGTACCCTTCGAAGTGCCTCGCCTCCGAGGACTTTGCCTCGGGGTACCTTCACCCGGAGCCACGCTCCGTACTTACCGCCTTCTCCTGGTGCACCTCGACCCGAGGTCCGACCTTGACCCCTTCGCAGCCTCCATGACGGAGCTCCCTGCTCCCCTGGCATCAAGCCTCCCGCTTGACCCAGGTTCACTTGCTACGAACCGTCTGTCGCCTCCGAAGTCCCCTGCGCACCACAGACAAGCAGACAAGTGTATCCAGTACCCCGGAGACCTCTCCGGGTAAGCATCCTTCGGCACACACTCCGGTGTACCGCCCAAAGTACCGAAACCTTCGGTACAACCATTCATCGTGTATTGTCGGACCCCTTCGACAGGCACACTCCGCTGCAACAGCTGCAGCAACCAAACCCACCGAACCCTTCGGTGAAACAGCCTCCGAACATCTTCGGAGACCCAACCTCCGAACCCCTCGGAGGGACCCCTTCGAAACAGAGGGTAAAAGCCTGTCAATCACTCATCACAGACTCCGAAACCAACCCTTGGTTTCTCACGTTAGTACAAAGAAACGACGACTCAATGATTTGAATCCTACCTGAGTCTTGAAAATGCGCATGTTTATAACGTTAGTACACAGAAGCTTCATAGTGAAGGACATTTGGAGTCATTTGATTTTGAATCATATGACGCGTGTGAATCTTGTTCATTTGGCAAGATGAAAAAGACACTTTTCACTAGGTCTATGTTAGATATAACATAATTGGTTAGCATATAATAGAATTAGCCCACATTGAGCATCCGGCCCATGGCCTTGTATCTGCTGAACCCTAGCCTATTAGGTTATATAATAAATCTTCCCCCCTTATTAGGGTGTGCGGTTCCCTTAATTTCTACATGGTATCAGATTCCGGTCCTTGATTGGGCGTCTTCCCTGTTTTCGCCTCTTCTCCCTCTTCCCATACGTCCTTCCCAAGGGCGTGCGCCACCGCACCGTCGCGCCGCCGACTTCTCGTCACGCCGCACCGTCTTCCCATCGCGCCGCCATCCACGTAGTCTTCTTGGCCGCGTCAACCATGACGGAATCCTCGGCGGCTTCAACCGCCTCCGGAATCCTGGGCGCCCAGCCCCCTAGCGCCCTGGGGGATGTCCTCGCTCCCCCTGTCTTCGTTGCCTATGCCTCCGTCAACGTGAAGCAGCACGTGCCGATCGCCCTCAACCTCGAGCGCCCCAACTACTCCAAGTGGAAGGCATTCTTCACCACCCTCTGCGCCAAGTACGGGCTGCTCGGCCACATCGACGGCATGGGGGTCGCGCGCCCGACTGACCCCACGTGGTCTCAGCCCGACGCCTGCATTCGCGGCTAGATGTATGGCTCCGTCGACGACGTCGTCCTCGATCTCGCTATGGAGCCTGACCAGGACGCACGCGCCCTGTACGTCTCCATCGAGAATCTGTTCCAGGCGAACAAGGAACCCCACGCTATCGTCCTTCACCACGAGTTCCACAATCTGTCCTAGGGCGATCTTTCTGTTGATGCCTACGCCCAGCAGATGAAGCGCACTGTCGATGCCCTTCGGGAGGTCGGTCACACCATCCCCCCCCCGCGCAGCTTGTGCTTAATCTCCTGCACGGCCTCAACCCCCGCTTCGCCCACACCGCCAACATCATTGCCAACTCATCGCCGCTTCCTAACTTCACGTCCGCCACCAACATGCTCCGCGTCAAAGAACTCCGCCTCGGTTCCGAGGGGAAAGAGGCCTCTGCCTTAGCTCTTGCCGCATCCACTGACCCTTCCTGCACGCCTAATTCCTATTGGAACTCCTCCCCCGCAGCCACTCCTCGCGGGAACGATGGCAAAGGCAATGGGGGCAAGGGCAAGGGTGGCCGTGGCACTGGCGGACGTGGCGGGGGCGGCGGTGGGCGTAACCAGCAGCACAACAGCAACTTCGGCGGACCCGGCGGGCGTCAAGGGTTTCAGCCGGGTGGTCCCTGGGTCTGTTACAACCCTTCGGGCGCACCATGGCCACCCCAGCAGCAGCAACAGTGGGGTGCACCTGCGCCTCCTCCATAGGCTCATACCTCCTTCACGCCACCACAGTTCTCCACCGCTAGTGGTCCCCCGACGTCTGCATCTCCAGGAGGCTGGGATCCAACCAGCCTGATCGCCGCTCTCAACTAGATGGCGGTTCAGGGCGGGTCTCCCTGGGTCATGGACAGCAGAGCGACATCCCACATGTCCTCCAATGACGGTATACTACTTTCCCGTCTCCCGTCACCACCGTCCTCCATAACGGTTGGTAACGGCCAGTCCATTCCTGTTCTTAGTCATGGCACTTCCCTTATTCAAATAGCTGATCGTCCTTTTCATCTTGATAATGTTCTTGTCGCTCCACAACTCACTCGTAATCTGTTATCTGTTCGACAGCTTACCCGCGACAATAATTGTTCAATTGAGTTTGACGCTTATGGTTTTTCTGTTAAGGATCTTCAGACCAAGACGGTCCTCTTGCGGTGCAATAGCCACGACGACCTCTACACCATTCCACACCACATGCCACCTCGCTGTCATGTTGCCATCGTCACCCCGGAGCTGTGGCACTCTCGTCTTGGTCATCCCGCACCCACCGCCGTCAACACTCTTAATAGGCTATCAGCTATTCAGTGTAATAGAGCAGCTCACCGCATCTGTCATGCTTGTCAGCTAGGCAAACATGCTAGGCTTCCTTTTGCTAGTTCAGTTTCTAGTACATCTGCACCTTTTGAACTCATTTATTGCGATGTCTGGACCTTTCCCGTTTCAAGTATCTCTGGTTATAAATTCTATCTTGTGTTGGTTGATGATCATACTCATTTCTGTTGGACGTTTCCTCTTTGCCATAAATCTGAAGTTCATGATCTTCTTGTTCAGTCTGTCGCCTATGCTCACACACAGTTCAATCTTCCTGTGCAATGTTTTCAGGCGGATAATGGTCGCGAGTTCATCAACACTACCACCGCCACCTTCCTAGCCTGCCGAGGCATCTTACTTCGATCCTCATGCCCGCACACATCCACCTAGAATGGAAAAGCTGAGCGGATGCTTCGCACACTGAACAACACCGTCCGCACGCTTCTGATTCATGCCACTATGCCCCCATCTTATTGGGTCGAAGCTCTCTCCACCGCCATGTTTCTGCTCAACCGGCGGCCCTCAATGTCCACACATAATGATATTCCCTATCATCTCCTACACCGCAAAATGCTAGACTATTCCATCCTTCGGGTTTTTGGCTGTCTTTTCTATCCGAACCTTAGTGCCACGACGACCCACAAATTGTCCCCTCGCTCCACATCTTGTGTCTTCCTGGGTTATCCCCCTTCCCAGAAGGGCTATCGGTTCCTTGATCTCTCGACCCGCAAGATCATCATCTCTCGTCACGTTGTTTTTGATGAAACTCACTTTCCGTTTGCGGCTTCCAAGCCTCGCTTGGATTCTCTTGATTTTCTGTTGCAAGACATTCTACTGGCACCTGCCCCGTCTACCTCTGACGTTCAGCACGCGCGGCCCGCAGCTGCACCTGCCCCGTCTGTATCCGATGATGCCAGCGATCCTGTCGGGCTGGATCCGGCCATTCTGTGGCATGGTGCCGCCTTCCGGGTGCCCTAGGAGCCCCGGCAGGCCGCCCCAGCTCCCTCGACTTCGGCTTCTTCACCGTCTGCTGTTGCCCAGCGTCGCTATGGCATCCACTACAGTCGTCGGCCGTAGCCAGTGGCACCGCCGGCCCCAAAGCCGATGGTACAGGTGGCCCGGGCTCCTGAGCCTCCTGCACGGGCGACTCGCTCCCAGACAGGCTCGCTGCCACCGCCCATGCAGTGGTATGGGTTCACTGCGGTGGCCTCCAGCCTGGCCTCTCCGCTACCAGGCAATGCTCGCGCCGCGCTCGCCGATGCAAATTGGCGCGCGACAATGACCGAAGAATACAAGGCACTCATGGACAATGACACGTGGTGCCTTGTTCCTCGACCGCCACATGCCAACGTCATCACCGGCAAGTGGGTCTTCAAGCACAAGTATCATGCTGACGGCTCTCTGGCTCGCCATAAAGCCAGATGGGTCGTTCGCAGTTTTTCGCAACGGTACGGCATTGACTACGACGAGACTTTCAGCCCGGTCATCAAACCGGCCACCATCCGGGTCGTCCTCAGCATCGCCGTCTCCCGCTCCTGGCCGATTCATCAGCTGGACATGAAGAATGCTTTCCTTCACAGCCATCTGACCGAGACGGTCTATTGTCAACAGCCACCAGGTTTCATCGACTCGGCCGCTCCTGACCATGTCTGTCTCCTGCAGAAGTCCCTGTACGGGCTCAAACAGGTGCCCAGGGCGTGGCACCAGTGGTTCTCCGGCTTTGTACAATGGTCCGGCTTCACTGCCTCGACCTCTGACATGTCCCTCTTTGTCTACAAAGCGAGCATCGACATCGCCTACTTGTTGCTCTACGTCGACGACATCATACTGACGGCTTCAACGACCTTGCTCCTTCGTCGCCTCAATGAGCTTCTTCACTCGACGTTCGCCATGATAGATCTCGGGGACCTTCATCACTTCCTTGGGATCTCTGTCACACGTTCCGCTGAAGGCCTCCTCCTCTCACAGCGCCAGTACGCTGTGGACTTCCTCCAGCGCGCCGGTATGGCTGAGTGCTGTTGATAGCAAAAAATGGCATTAATGGCTAGATTATCAAAAATATCAATTTTTGGTAATTTGGGCCGAAAATACACATGTCCAGGGATTGTCCGAAGCCCTACAGGGCTGAAGCCCGTCAAGCTATGGGCTCCGAAAGCCTCCAGCCAGCCCATGGGCTTCGGCTAGGAAGCCTTCGGAGGCCCACGCCGTCGAAGCTTCGGCCCGAGGAGCAAGCCTCAACGGGCCTGACCGAAGCCCACCTCGGCAGAGATAGAGTTGGACGCGTGTCCAGCTCAATCTTTATCTCTATCCGGCTGGATTAATAGTAGATTAGATTAGAGTTAACCCTCTATAAATAGAGAGGCCTGGCCGGCGTGGAGAGCCCCCCAACACAAACCAAAGCCATGCTTTGATCGTACCTTTACTTTTACCTTTACTTTCCTGTACCTCTTCGTGGGTTTGCCTGGAAGCCCTCCGTACGCCACTACGGAACAGTGGTAAGTCTTGGTACTTCGCCCGTGAAGTCCCCGTTAATCTACGTAACAAATTGTTATCGCCTTGTTACTTCGTCCGTGAAGTATCCGCTAATCTGCGTAATAGATTGCTACCTTCGCCACCCGTGCAACACCTCGCAAATTCGCATCATCCCTGTTGCAGGGTCGCACGTTCGGAGCCCCTTCGCCGGAGGTGTTCGGAGCTGAGAGATCGGTTCTGGGGGTCCCCAGGGTACCCTTCGACAGGACCACAGGCTTCGACAGCACACTTTGTCGTGACAGGCTTCGCCACGACTACACCCCGCACCAAGACGAAGTTGCACCCGCGCGTGGCCTTCGCGTTACCACTCTGTAATTCGCTGCATCGGAGATCGCACGCCGAACCCCGCTGTTCGGAGGTGATCACCGTGTTTAGATTCGTTCGGAGTCTACCTTCGGCCGGAGCAGTCCGAACGCCGAAGCACCCTTCGGCGGAGCACTTCGCACCAGACGCCGAAGGTACCCTTCGGCGCACCCTTCGCATCAGACTTCGAACCAGGAGGGCTCCGACTAGTTTGCTGATTTTACCTGTTCAACTTATTTCTTTCGGCTAATTGGATTATTTTGTGTAATCTGGTTACCCGACGACTCCACCCCCCTTATCACTATTAATGGTAGTCGGAACGCGGCGTCGGTGCTACGTCACGCTTAGGCCCATCCCTAAGTATCCGTGCACTTTTGGATCGCCTTACTGACCCAAGTGCGGGGGCACGTTTCCGTGTCAACAAGTGCCACTCTACATCGACTCCTGTGGATACTCAAGCCAAGCTATCTGCTACGGACGGTGCTCCGATGGCCGATGCCACTCAGTACCGCAGTCTTGCCCGTGGTCTACAGTACCTCACGCTGACTCGTCCGGATCTTGCCTATGCAGTTTAGCAAGTGTGCCTCTTCATGCACGATCCACGAGAGCCTCATCTCGCCATGCTCAAGCGTGTTCTGCGATATGTCAAGGGCAATCTATCCTCCGGTCTCCACATTGGTACAGGCAGCATCGTCAGACTGACCGCCTACTCCGATGCTGATTAGGCTGGTTGCTCAGACTCTCGGCGCTCCACTTCAGGCTACTGCGTCTTCCTCGGCGACTCCCTGGTCTCTTGGTCCTCCAAATGACAGACTATGGTCTCTCGTTCGAGCGCAGAGGCTGAGTATCGTGCTGTTGCGCACGCAGTGGTTGAGACCTGCTGGCTTCGTCAGTTGCTTCAGGAGCTTCACGCACCCGTCTCTTCAGCGACGATCGTCTACTGTGACAACGTCAGTGCTGTCTACATGACCGCCAATCCAGTCCATCATCGCCACACGAAGCATATTGAGATAGATATTCACTTTGTGCGTGAGAAGGTTGCTCTGGGCCAGGTCCGAGTGCTTCATGTTCCATCAGCTCATCAGTTCGCGGACATCATTACAAAATGGTTGCCTATACAGTTGTTCACTGATTTTAGGTCCAGTCTTTGTGTTCGTGACACTCCCGCTTAGACTGATGGAGGGTGTTAGATATAACAAAATTGGTTAGCATATAACAGAATTAGCCCACATTGAGCATCCGACCCATGTCCTTGTATCTGTTGTACCCCTAGCCTATTAGGCTATATAATAAATCTTCCCCCCTGATTAGGGTGTGCGGTTCCCTTAATTTCTACAGTCTAAGTGAGAAGGCGAGTGGGCTATTGGCCATAGCACATGTTGATGTGTATGGTCCAACGAGCCGCACGACTAGGAATGAGTTCTAGTACTTTATCACTTTTTCCAACAACTTTAGTGGATGTGTCTACTTGATGAGGAGTAAGTGTGAGTCTTTCGAAAAAATCAAAGGAGCTCATAAGTACAAAATTATACAGGCAAGACAATTAAATTTCTACGATCAGATCGTGGAGATGAATATTTGAGCCATAAGTTGACGCGATGATCTTTCATCATCCTTTTGAGGTAACGCTCTAGAAACTGATGCTCTCACTTTAAATAGAGTTCCATCTAAGAGAGTGATGGGACCAAACTCTGAAAAATGGTTTGGAACCATTAAGATCCGAATTAAAATAGATTGGATCTGTTTCTGTTTGCAGAACTTCGGAAGTTCCGATATTTATCGGGTCGGAAGTTCTGATGTCGGACAAAGTTTGCGACAGAGGAGTCAGATCGGAATTTCTGATGCCAGATCGGAAGTTCCGATCCAGACAGATTGGAGTCCATAAAGGAAACCAAGTTTGGAACTTGGTGGATCCACCCGATGACATAAAAACTATTGAGTGAAGATGGATTTCAAGGAAAAAGACGTTGATGTCTTAGAAACAGGGAACACGGAACGTGCCTTCGTCCCCTGTTCCGGGAACTTCGTTCCGGAACACGGAACGGAACGAGCCAGCGGGGACGCAGGGGACGGAGGAGGAACATCGTTCCGATCCGGGGAAATCGATCTAATGGGACTTCGATCTGGCGCGCGGGCAGATCTTGAGGGATCGAGCGTCCCTCCTAGCAGCGAAACGATTTGATGCTTCGTTCCAGCCGCTGGTTCAATTTCCCATCTCTTCGTTTTTCTAGTCGATGCTTCGATTTCCCATGAGTTCCTTCGTTTTCCTCATTTGTTCCTTTGTTTTCCCAGCTGCTGCCTCGAGTTTTCCATATATTTGCATATATTTTATACATAATTTCCACTATTTTGTTAATCATAAGTTGGGAACACGTTCCTCGTTCCCGGGACATCATTCCCTACAATCATTCTATATCTGTTTGGAATGATGGTGAGCAGTATACCCCCACTCGTTCCATGTTTTTGAAACTGGTGTTCCCTGTTCCTCGTTTCCGTACCTTGTTCCAGTCGTTCCGAGAACATTGTAACTAAGGTTGATGTAAATGTTCACATATATTAGGCATGATTAGAGGCGAAAGGTTTCGAAATATTCAAAGTGTTGATTATGATGAAACGGTCTTCGATCATCGTTATGCTTACGTCTGTTCGGATTGTTGTAGCAATTGCCGCATTGTAACATTCTAATGCTCAGAAATAAACTTTCTGATCCAAACAACCTCCTTCACATCTTCCAAAGCTGCAATATACTCAGCTACTATTGTAGAATTGGCCACCGCCTATTGCTTGGAACCTTTCCAACTCACTACGCCTCCGTTGAGGCAGAACACAAACCCAAACTGCGATCTTTTATTGGTCCGAAGGCTAGCATCGGTGTAACTCATAGTTGTTATGGCGACGCGGCGATGCGCGGCGACCTAGCACCTTCACAACTTTACAGCGCTTATGGCGCGCGGCGTGGCGTCGCCATAGACACATCGGCGTGGCGACCAATATGGAAAAATAGCTTATAGAATTTAAGGATTTTAAAATATATATCAATATATAAGTACTAAATTGCAAATAAGAATAGTAATATAGTATTATAAAAATAGCAATTTCATATCAAGTTGCAATAATGTTAATTTATATATCTTATAAAATAAAATTATATAATTAAAATTGCAATAAAATATATAAAATTATGTCTAATATTATATATAAATGTTCATTTAATAATCTGTTTTATAAATTTGATCCAATAGCCCATTTAAAGCCCAGTCTAAACTAAAGCCCATTTCCTAACCCTAATTTTCTCAACCCCTCCCTTTCTCTCTCACCTCCCATTCCTTCCAGCCGCCTCCCATTCCCTCCAGCCGCCGCCACACAATCCCCTCCCCCCCCTCGCCGCGCCCTCGCTGTGGAGCCCCCTCGCCGCGCCCTCGCCACGCAGCGCCCTCGCCCTCGCCGCGCCGCGCCCTCGCTGCGCAGCGCCCTCGGCCCTCGCCGCGCATCGCCCTCGGCCCTCGCCGCGCAGCGCCCTCGGCCCTCGCCGCGCAGCCCTCGCCGCGCCGCACCCGCGCCGCGTCGCGCCCAGAGCCCCAGACAGTGGCTGCGGCGGCGGCTGTATATGGCGGGCGCCACGGCCGTGGCGGACGCCACACAGCGCCATAGCGACGCCACACGACTGTGGCGCTCGCCATAAGCCTTCGGCGATATGGCGTGGCGTGGCGAATTGCAAAAAACCGCCACGGCGATATGGCGACGATATGGCGACGATATGGCGACGCCATAACAACTATGGTGTAACTCCTTACATCGAGCTCCTCTTCGCTACCGTGTCCTAGGAACATATCCTCAGTTCTTCTCAAGTACATGAGGATCCCTTTTTACGGCTGCCTATTGACTCACCTGGGTTTGACTGGTACCTTCACATTTGGGCGCGTACATGGCACATATGATTGACCTGATCAGGGAGGCATACGGGATCGCACTCATATTCAGTATTTTGAAACCGTTTCAAAACCTTGTCAATGTACTTTATTCTGGCCTAATCCAATTAGCCATTTTGATCTATCTCTATAGATCTTTATGCCCAAAGTGTATGCTGTGTCTCCAAGGTCCTTCATTGAGAAACCATTTTTTAATAAGGTGTTGACAGCATTCTACAAAGGAATGTTATTTCCGATCACCTATATGTCATCCACATATAGAACTAGAAATACAAGTGTGCTCCCACTAGCCTTTTTGCAAACAAAAGACTCTTCTTTATTCTTGATGGAGTCAAACATTTAGACTACCTCATTGAAACAAAGATTCTAACTTCGAGAAGCTTTCCATATCTCATAAACATAAAATGCGGCAATTGCTACAACAATCCTAACAGACGTAAGCATAACGATGATCGAAGACCGTTTCATCATAATCAACACTTTGAATATTTTGAAACCTTTCGCCTCTAATCGTGCCTAATATATGTGAACATTTACATCAACCTTAGTTACAATGTTCCCAGAACGACTGTAACGAGGTACGGGAACGAGGAACAGGGAACACCAGTTTCAAAAACATGGAACGAGTGGGGGTATACTGCTCACCATCGTTCCAAACAGATATGGAACGATTGTAGAGAACGATGTCCCTGGAACGAGGAACGTGTTGCCAACTTATGATTAACAAAATAGTGGAAATTATGTATAAAATATATGCAAATATATGGAAAACTCGAGGCAGCACATGGGAAAACAAAGGAACAGATGAGGAAAACGAAGGAACTCATGGGAAATCGAAGCATCGACTAGAAAAACAAAGGAAGAGATGGGAAATTGAACCAGCGGCCGGAAAACGAAGCATCAAATCGTCCCGTTGCTAGGAGGGACGCTCGATCCCTTAAGATCTGCCCGTGGGTCGGATCGAAGTCCCATTAGATCGTTTTCCCCGGATCGGAACGATGTTCCACCTTCATCCCGTGCGTCCCCGCCGGCTCGTTCTGTTTGGCGTTCCGGAACAAAGTTCACGGAATAGGGAACGGAGGCACGTTCTGTGTTCCCTGTTTCTAAGATCTCATCCCTGTATATGTGGACTCCGTGGAGTCGTTGCTCCAAAAGCGACGCTCGTAACCGTCACCACGAGGAAGGCGACTGTTGATAGCAAAAAATGGCATTAATGGCTAGATTATCAAAATATCAATTTTTGGTGATTTGGGCCAAAAATACACATGTCCAAGGTCTGTCCGAAGCCCTACAGGGCCGAAGCCCATCAAGCTATGGGCTCCAAAAGCCTCTAGCCAGCTCATGGGCTTCAGTCAGGAAGCCTTCGGAGGACCACGCTGCCGAAGCTTCGGAAGCCTTCGGAGGCCCACGCTATCGAAGCTTTGGCTCGAGGAGCAAGCCTCGACGGGCCTGACCGAAGCCCACGCTACCGAAGCTTCGGCCCGAGGAGCAGGCCTCGACGGGCCTGGCCGAAGCCCACCTCGGCAGAGATAGAGTTGGATGCGTTTCCAGCTCAATCTCTATCTCTATCCGGCCGGATTAATAGAAGATTAGATTAGGAGTTAACCCCCTATAATAGAGAGACCTAGCCAGCGTGGAGACCCCCCCAACTCAAACCAAACCAAAGCCATGCTTTGATCATACCTTTACTTTTATGTACCTTTTCATGGGTTTGCCTGGAAACCCTCCGTCCGCCACTACGGAACAGTGGTAAGCCTTGGTACTTCGCCCGTGAAGTCCCCGTTAATCTACGTAACAGATTGCTATCGCCTTATTACTTCACCTGTGAAGTATCGGCTAATCTGCGTAATAGATTGCTACCTTCGCCACCCGTGCAACACCTCGCAAAATTCGGTCCTGAGGCCGAATTGGTACTTCGCATCATCTCTGTTGCAGGTTCGCACGTTCGGAGCCTCTTCGCCGAAGGTGTTTGGAGCTGAGAAATCAGTTCCGGAGGTCCCCAGGACACCCTTCGACAGGATCGCAGGCTTCGGCAACAGGCTTCGCCAGCATACTTCGTCGTGACAGGCTTCGCCTCGACTACACTCCGCACAGGCTTCGTCGTGACAGTTTGAACGCCGAAGCACCCTTCGGCGGAGCACTTCGCACTAGATGCCGAAGGTACCCTTCGGCGCACCCTTCGCATCAGACTTCGAACCAGACGGGCTCCGACTGGTTTTCTGATTTCATTCTGTTTAATCTATTTCTTTCGGCTAATTGGATTATTTCTTGTAATTTGGTTGCCTGGCGACTCCACCGCCATTATCACTATTAAGGGTAGTTGGAACGCGGCGTTGGTGCTACGTCACGCTTAGGCCTGTCCCTAAGTATTCGTGCGTTTTTGGATCGCCGGACTAACCCAAGTGCGGGGGCACGTTTTCGTGTCAACACACTTTTTGGCGACTCCGCTGGGGAAAAGCTACGCCAACATGATGAGTACGTCTACATCGGCCGCCGGTACATCTACTTCGACTACTACGTCTACACCGCCGATGGACACAATAGGAGGCGCGGATATCGACAACCGCAACATAATGTCACCTACACTTGAAAATATCCCCACAGAAGACCGAGCAGAGATCGAGGCAAAGCTAAAGGCGCTCCAAGACATGATGCTTGGAGGCTACATCAAGACACGCACGGGCTTCGTCAAGCGCGGGCTTCGTCAAGCGCGACATCATCACCCCCGACCTCGCTCAGGTCCAGGTAACACCGGTATCGCATCGTTTATCTTCTTTAGAAATTGAGCAAAAAATAGCCGCATCAGTAGATCAGGCCGTTAGCACTTCGCTAGCCAACCGTTTAGATTCGGCAGTCAGCTCCCAGGTAGAGGCAACTCTTAGAAGGTTCGGCTTCACTGAGGCCGTACCCCCGGTTCCTATAGCTAGTGCACCTCCGACAAACATGTCTCCGGCCTCATCACTTATGGCCGAGACCAATCATTATACCTATGGTCAAACTAATACTGCATACCACACAACACCTGCGCCAATACCCGCGCTACCCGCACCACACGCGCAGACGCCCGGACACGAGCACGTTGTACAAATAGCGCGTAGGGAAGAAGCACATGGCCGACACGTCGATATCCCACCGCGTGTCGCGCCCCCACATGAGAGGTGCATGCAAACAAACTACCAAGATGATATAGATGAGCGGGTCCGCGCACTGTTTAGGGAGTGTGCCGGCTTCGTGCCCAAGGGACGGATTAGGGTTTATCACAAACCATACCCCGATCATCTTAATACAGTACCCTACCCCCGTGGCTATAGGATCCCTGAGTTCACTAAATTCGATGGCGAGGGTAGCAGGACCACACTAGAGCATGTTAGTCAGTTTTTGGCGCAGTGTGGAGAGGTTAGCGAGATAGATGCCCTAAAGGTTAGACTATTTTCTCTCTCGCTATCCGACACAACTTTCACTTGGTTTTCGGCGCTCCCGCCGAACTCCATCCACACGTGGGATGATTTAGAGCGGAAATTCCATGATTATTTCTACACGGGTGAAACGGAACTTTGGCTTTCGCATTTGACATCGGTTAAGCAAAAATCTAGTGAGAGCGCCTCTGAGTATATCAAGCGTTTTAGGGATACTAGAAACCGATGTTTTAGTCTTAATATTTCAGAGAGGGACTTGGCGGAATTAGCTTTTAATGGGTTGCGTTCCGAACTTAAAGAAAAGTTAGATAACCAAAACTTTTTAGAAGTCAGCCAAGTTCTACAGCAGGCTCTGGTTCAAGAAGGCCGAGCCAAAGATAAAAAATTTATTAAGACGTTTAGCAAGCCTAGCGCCTAAATCCACATCATGGAACGCTCTGATGAGGAGTCAGAGGAGGAGGATTCAGCTAACATGTACGCGGCCGAATGGGTTACAAATACTAAAAACAAACCTGTCACTTGCTCCGAACTACGACCATCCCCCACAAAGAACATACTTAATGAGGTCAAGTACTCGTTTGATGTGACTAAATGTGATAAAATATTTGATTTCCTCTTAAAGAGTCAGCTTCTCAGGTTACCTAAGGGTCAAGTTATCCCACCTGCCGACGAGTTAAAGAAGCATCCATACTGTAAGTGGCATGATTCACATTCTCATAATACTAATGATTGCAATGTTTTTCGATGGCAGATACAATCGGCCATAGAAGAAGGACGATTAAAAATAGACCATGATCCAAAAATGAAGCTGGATAAAGATCCTTTTCCAGTCAACACCATCGACCTCGGCGAGAAGAAGGTGTTGATTCGGCTAGAATAGGCCGAGTCTGCTAAAGGAAAAGATGTGATTGTTGGAGAACCACGCATTCGCACACTCGTACCAAAGAACCCCGAGGTAGGAGTGTGGAAACAGAACATCAATACCCCTTCGGCTAAGGCTCGCAAGAGGCCGAAGGTAACATATAACATGCTGTTAAACAAGCATCAGATGAGGGCCAAAGAAGCAGGTCCGCACGCTAAGCTAAAACAGCCGAAGGGTCCAAGACCTTCGAAAGGTGGCTTCGGTCCGAAGCCAGCGAACCCTCCGCACGAGGGCTTCGGGCCACAATGGCCTGATGCTCCACACGGTGGTTCCGAGCCACAATGGCCGAACCCCCCGTACGACAACTTCGAACCCCAGTGGTCGGGTCCCCCATGCGACAACTTCGGCCCCCAATGGCCGAACCCCGCACCATGGTGGACTTCTCTGATGGGAGGCTTCGGCCCGCACTGGCCGAACATACCTCCAGCCTGGCGGGATCCTTCGCTGGTGTGGTCGAAGACACCTTCGACTTGGTCGAACCCGCCTCCGGGTGACGGGTTCGGCTCGTAGTGGCCAAGGCCACTAGAGCCGCCGATGCATCCGCCGTATGACTAGGCGGGAACCCCGTGGGCTCCGTACGTATCTGGGTCGGGGTACCCTCCGCAGACTAACCCTATGCTTTGTTTTCCCTTGGAGTATTGTGGATGGCAGGGGCAAACAGACGCAGCGGAAGGGGGCATCGTCCACAGGCTATCTGTGGTACCTCCGAATCGGATCCTGCAGAGCGAAGCCGAAGGGTGCGAGCACACGGAGGGCGAAGTCAGGGAGTCTGAAGCCATAACTATCAGAGTTCAGTCTCAGGAAGTCCCAATCCCGAAGACTTTGTCGCCGAGGGCTGATGGAGGCCAGCCGCATGCTTCGGCCGGGCTCCACGCCGAAGCTTGGTTTGATCGGCCGAACGAGGCCGATCCGTTCGACGGGGTTCGCAGCGAAGCCCCCTTCGAACACAGGGCGCCCGATGCCGAAGGGCACACGTCGGCCAGAATTAACAGGAGTCGAACAGTAGCTCCAGGCACCAAGCCGCAACCATCTTGGGCTCCTCTGGGCATGTCCAAATCACAGAAGAGACGCCTACAAAGGCTGTGGGCACAAGAGATACGCGAGAAGGTAGATGAGGCCGAGCGCGATGCTATCTTCGAAGAGATCCGCCCTTGGCCAGCTACCAAACAGGTATGGAGGGAGAAGCCGGTTGAGATAACCAACCCGACTCCTAGTCCGAGCGACGACGACGACTTGCTCGACGACGATTACTCACTCGTATCTGAGGGGTCTGCGCCTCAGGCGATGGACATCAACATCGTCACATTACCCGCCAAGTTTGCACCACCACGAGACGAGGCCGAGGTCGCTCAATTGAACCTCGGTCCGCGCAACGCCATCTTCGAGAAGCCCGAGGACTCGACTCGCCATTTAAAGCCCCTCTATGTCAGGGGTCACATCGATGGGAAGCCGATTTCCCGGATGCTCGTCGACGGCGGCGCCACCGTTAACCTAATGCCTTATTCATTGTTGAAGAAACTTGGCAGGGACGAAGATGACCTGAAGAGGACTAACTTGATGCTCAATGGCTTCAAGGGCGAGAGCTCCGAGGCCAAGGGAATACTCTCTATGGAGTTGACGGTGGGCAACAAGACTTTGCCAACAGCGTTCTTCGTCGTCGACGTACAAGGTAACTATAGCGTGTTGCTCGGGCGCGACTGGATTCACGCAAACTGTTGCATCCCTTCTACTCTACACCAGTGCCTGATACAGTGGGACAGCGATGAGATAGAAGTCATCCCCGCGGATACTTCGGCCCAAGTAGCATTGGCCGATGTATCAGTCGACGCCGTCCATAACAAAGTAGAGTGTCTATCAAGTAGAGATCTTTCGGATTATGACTTTGTTAGTGTATCCGGAGGACGGTTTGTACCAGTGTCTGTAAAGCCGGCTGGAGTAGCACGGCTATTTTTGTATTAGTAGTCATGTCTAGCAAGAATAATCTAGTTTGGCTAAAGTCTCGAGTGGAGCAGTATCGGTCTAATAAAGACGGTATTGCCGAAGCCATCGAGGACTTTAGCGAAGTAGAAAAATTAGGGCAAGGTTTTGCGTCGGCCGATCCCTTGGAGGAAGTCGATATAGGTAATGGTACCGTCCCAAGGCCGACTTTTGTAAACCAACATTTGCAGCCCGATGAAAAGGCTGAAGTAATAAAGTTACTTCGGTCGTATGTCGATTGTTTCGCATGGGAGTATAGAGAAATGCCAGGGCTAAGCCACGAGCTCGTGGAGCATCGGCTGCCCATCAAGTCCGGATTTAGGCCTTATAAACAGCCTCCCCGTCGCTTTAATTCGGCCGTCTATGACCGAGGTAAAGAGGAAGTGGAACGACTGCTTAAAGCTGAATTTATTAGGCCATGCAGGTACGCGGAATGGGTTGCTAACATTGTGCCTGTAGAGAAGAAAGGGAGCGGCAAGATACGAGTATGCATTGATTTCAGGGATCTGAACAGAGCCACTCCAAAAGACGAGTATCCAATGCCAATAGCCAACATGTTGATCAACGATGCTTCAGGACACAAGGTACTAAGTTTTCTTGATGGCAATGTCGGTTACAATCAAATCTTTATGGCCGAAGAGGACGTCTATAAGACTGCCTTTCGATGCCCTGGTTTTGTCGGTTTATTCGAATGGGTCGTCATGACTTTTGGTTGAAAAATGCCGACGCCACATATCAGCGCGCTATGAACTTGATCTATCATGACTTGCTTGGAGTCATGTTAGAAGTTTACATCGATGATGTCGTGGTCAAATCGGACGCTATGGGAAACCATTTAGCCGATTTGAAGGGTGCTTTCGATAGGATGCGACAGTACGGGTTGAAGATGAACCCACTCAAGTGTGCTTTTGGTGTGTCGGCGGGTAAGTTCTTAGGTTTCATGATTCATGAGAGAGGTATAGAAATTGATCCTAAGAGACTTGAAAAGATTAGAAACGTTACAGCGCCGACATGCAAGAAGTATGTGCAAAAGTTGCTAGGCAAGTTGAACTATTTGCGTCGCTTTATATCCAACTTGTCTGGCAAGATTGATGCCTTTGTCCCCATACTCCGGCGAAAAAATGAAGCCGAGTTCGCTTGGAGGGCAAGCCAGCAAAGTGCTTTTGAGAAGATCAAGGAGTGTTTGTCATCACTCATCACCACCCATGGTGAGAGCACCCAAGGCTGGGATTTCGTTTCGGCTATACATCGCCGCTGAAGATGGCGTAATTGGGGCCGTGCTAACCCAGGAGGTAGAGGGAAAGGAGTACATCATCACATTCTTGAGTCGCCGCCTACTGGACGCCGAAACCAGGTACGCGTTTGTGGAGCGATTATGTTTATCACTTTATTACGTGTGCACCAAGTTACGCCATTATCTTCTCCCCACCACATGTGTTGTCGTTTGCCAAACCGATGTTATAAAGCACATGTTACAGAAGCCGATTCTAAGTGGAAGAATCGGAAAATGGGCTTACGCGTTGATTGAGTACGATTTGGCCTACGAGCCCCTAAGGGCAATGAAAGGCCAGGTCGTGGCCGACTTTATAGTTGATCATCACATAGATGCTAGCTGGAGTGATGCTATTGCTCTAGTTGAGGTAGTGCCATGGAAAATCTATTTTGATGGTTCGGCTTGCAAGAATGGCCAAAGTATTGGAGTGGTTCTCGTATCGCCTAATGGTATGCGCTTTGAGACCTCGGCCCGACTAGAGTTTTCTTACACTAATAATCAAGCCGAATACGAGGCTTTGTTACTAGGTCTTGAACTACTAGAGTCTATAGGCGCTAAGCATGTTCACGCGTATGGTGATTCGTTATTAGTAGTACAACAAGTAGCTAAGAATGCTCAATGTTTTAATGGCTTGCTGAATAGCTACTTGGACAAATGTTTAGACATAGTTGCTACTTTTGATGATTTCAAAATATCTCACGTGTCAAGAGAGGCCAATTCAGTTGCCAATGATTTGGCTCAGCAAGCATCTGGCTACAAAGTCAGAAGAGGGAAATTTTCTGTATTGGAGAAGCCAATGTTTGGTCTTGCTGCAGAAGCCAGTAATGTTGGACAGGCGCACCCTTCGGGTCGAAGCCCTCGGGTCGCCGAAGGCCACCGCACGCCGGGGCCCCTGGATCGGAGTGCTCCGCCTACCAAGAGAGCCGACACGCCGGAGTCTACAGTCCGAAGCCCCTCGGACGGAAAAGGCTCCCCAGGTTTCGAACCCTCCGAAGGGCTGCGGCCCAGCACACTCCAAACGGCCACTTCGGCCAGGCTTCGGCAGAAGTTGGAATGGCTCGGGGGGCACCCCGAAGTCAGTGTTTTGGAAGTTTTTTCAGAAGGTGTGCTAGCGAAGCCCTCTGAAACCCGTAAGGGCGATAGGAGAGTCCCAATCGTCCAGTATTTGAGAGACCCTAGCCGAAGGGTTGATCGAAAGGTTCGGCGACAAGCGTTCAAATTCGTGTTGATAAACGACACATTGTATCGCCGAACCATTGACGGAGTGTTATTGAAGTGTTTAAACTATGGGCAGTCCCTGGTGGCTACAGGAGAAGTCCATGAGGGGCTTTGCGACACTCATCAGTCGGCCCAAAAGATGAGTTGGATGCTCAAAAGAGCGGGTTTTTATTGGCCGACTATGACTGAAGATTGTTTCAAGTACTACAGAGGATGTGAGGCATGTCAGAAGTTTGGCAACATCCAGTTAGCTCATGCCGCATTGCTTAATCCTATTGTCAAGCCATGGCCGTTTCGAGGTTGGGGTTTGGACTTCATCGGCCAAATCTATCCTCCTTCCTCGAAGGGGCATCGGTTTGTGTTGATGGCGACAGATTACTTCACCAAATGGACCAAGGTCATACCTCTCAAGAACATGACCCATAGTGAGGTACGTGATTTTATTTTGAAGCACATCGTACATAGATTCGGCATCCCTCAAACTCTTACTACGGATCAAGGTAGTTCATTTGTTTCTAAAGAGGTAAGGGACTTCGCTGAATACTATGGCATTAAGTTGATAAACTCTTCACCTTACTATGCTCAGGCCAATGGTCAGGCTGAGTCTAGTAATAAAACCGTGATTAAGCTTATTAAGAAGAAAATCGAAGAGTTTCCTAAAAGGTGGCATGAAGTGCTTTCCGAGGCGTTATGGGCTTGTAGGATTGCAAAGCACGGTGCCACCAAGGTCAGTCCATATGAGTTGGTATATGGACAAGAGGTCGTTCTGCCTGTAGAGGTAGATCTTGGCTCCTTAAGAGTGTTGAAGCAAGACGGCTTATCGGTCAATGAATATGAAGCTCTTCTGAAGGATAATCTGGAGGAAGTGACCGATAAGAGACTAAGAGCTTTAGAAGCCATAGAGGTAGACAAGAAGAGAGTAGCTAGAGCCTACAATAATAAGGTTAAACCAAAATCGTTTCAAATAGGAGACTTGGTATGGAAGACGATTTTGCCTTTAGGCACGAAAAGTCCCAAATTTGGCAAATGGTCACCTAGTTGGGAAGGTCCTTTTAAGATAACCGAAATCGCTCCCGGCAACGCATACGTGTTGGAATCCCTGCAGAGAGAGCGGTTTCGAAGGGCTTTGAATGGTAAGTACTTGAAAGGGTATTTCCCGAGTGTGTGGCAAACGTCATAAAAGTGTCGAAAAGCCGATACGAACAGTATCGTCTCAAGCTCGTAGTGCTTTTAGTTCACTAGTTCACTAAAAGGCAGGGGGGCATGTGTTGATAGCAAAAAATGGCATTAATGGCTAGATTATCAAAATATCATTTTTTGGTGATTTGGGCCGAAAATACACATGTCCAGGGTCTGTCCGAAGCCCTACAGGGCCGAAGCCCAACAAGCTATGGGGTCCGAAAGCCTCTAGCCAGCCCATGGGCTTCGGTCAGGAAGCCTTCGGAGGCCCACGCTATCGAAGCTTCGGCCTGAGGAGCAAGCCTCGACGGGCCTGGCCAAAGCCCACGCTACCAAAGCTTCGGCCCGAGAAGCAGGCCTCGACGGGCCTGGCCGAAGCCCACCTCGGCAGAGATAGAGTTGGACGCGTTTCCAACTCAATCTCTATCTCTATCCGGCCGAATTAATAGCAGATTAGATTAGAAGTTAACTCCCTATAAATAGAGAGACCTGGCCAGCGTGGAGACCCCCCAACTCAAACCAAACCAAAGCCATGCTTTGATCGTACCTTTACTTTTACCTTTACTTTTTTGTACCTCTTCGTGGGTTTGCTTGGAAGCCCTCCGTCCGCCACTACGGAACAGTGGTAAGCCTTGGTACTTCGCCCGTGAAGTCCCCGTTAATCTACGTAACAGATTGCTATCGCCTTATTACTTCGCCTGTGAAGTATCCGTTAATCTGCGTAATAGATTGCTACCTTCGCCACCCATGCAACACCTCGCAAAATTCGGTCCTGAGGCTGAATTGGTACTTCGCATCATCTCTGCTGAATTGGTACTTCGCATCATCTCTGTTGCAGGTTTGCACGTTCGGAGCCCCTTCGCCGAAGGTGTTCGGAGCTGAGAAATCGGTTCCGGAGGTCCCCAGGACACCCTTCGACAGGATCGCAGGCTTCGCCAGCATACTTCGTCGTGACAGGCTTCGCCACGACTACACTCCGCACCGGACGAAGTTGCACTCGCGCGCGCCCCTCGCGTTGCTTTTCTGTAGTTTGTTGTACCGGAGATCGCACGCCGAACCCCGCTGTTCGGAGGTGATCACTGCGTCCAGATCCGTTCGGAGTCTACCTTCGGCCGGATCAGTCTGAACGTCGAAGCACCCTTCGGCGGAACACTTCGCACCAGACGCCGAAGGTACCCTTCGGCGCACCCTTCGCATCAGACTTCGAACCAGATGGGCTCCAACTGGTTTGCTGATTTCATTCTGTTTAATCTATTTCTTTCGGCTAATTGGATTATTTCTTGTAATCTGATTGCCTGGCGACTCCACCCCCTTATCACTATTAAGGGTAGTCGGAACGCGGCGTCGGTGCTACGTCACGCTTAGGCCTGTCCCTAAGTATCTGTGTGCTTTTGGATCGCCGGACTGACCCAAGTGCGGGGGCACGTTTTCGTGTCAACAGCGACCTCTTCATCGATTGGATCGGCGAGGAATGGCTAGGACAAAGCGAGGATAGGCTTGACGCGCTTCATCAACCTCTTTTTACGCTCCACCTAGCGCGTCAAGTGCTAGAAGGTACCGATCTATGATCTCACACGCATATGGGTCTTGGGTTTTAGGGAAGAAATTTTGAATTTTCCAGCTAGCGTAGCACCCCTATTCCCCAACGGTTGCCACTTGGCCAACACCGCCACTGCACGAACTACCGCCACCGAATAGTTGTAGGGGCGCCACCGTTGTGCTGCTGCCTATCAAGACACCATTGTGAGAGCTACCGCTACAACTTTCAGATTGCACGAGTCCTTCCACATACATGGCGGTACCATCTTCTACACCAGCTCACTTTGTGTTGCCCACATCACGGGTCCCCCGCGATGAGTTCATGCGGTCGTGCTGTCCAGCTCGAGGACAAGCTGATTTTAGACGGCAGGAGAGATGTCAGGCGCAGGCAAGGTGGCCCATGGTGTGGTGTCGTCCGTTCTCTACGACAGATGGGATGGGGTCTGCCTCAAGTTAGGATTAGAATTAGTTTGGAATAACAATTCGAGATGTAAAAAGCTTGAGTCTTATTTTTGTTAGGTGTCGAGTTAGATTTAATAACGTTCCACAGCTTGAGGGCGAGCTGCTCAAAAAGAGGGGTGTAGATGTCATGGGCTATGTGTTCTTTCTCTCCTCCCTTCATCCACACAACTTTTTCGGGTTTTGGGCCTAGCCCAGCCCCGTGAATAGTACCCACGCAGTACTACAGAAGATTAGGAGTTGTAGCAAGTTTAGGTTTAGCGTTAGGAGTCCTATTTCCTTAAGAGTTATATTTCCTTAAGAGTAGCTAGGAGGTTATTTTTATTATAATTATAGCCCTAGGCCAAAGAAATAAAGCAGTCAAGAATTAGTCAAGAAGGATTAGATAAAAGAAGGCCAGGTTGGATCCCTGGTCGCGAAACTCTTTCCAAACTTGTTTCGGCCATTCCCGCTTGTAATAAAGACTTGGATTCTATATGTCATGCGTGTCAGTTAGGACGACATGTTCGTCTTCCTTTTGGCACTTCAGTCTCTAGGGCGTCGAACAACTTTTCTCTTATTCATTGTGACTTGTGGACATCTCCTGTTGTTAGTGTCTCTGGTTACAAATATTACTTAGTTGTTCTTGACGACTGCTCACATTACTTGTGGACATTCCCCCTTCGGCTAAAGTCTGACACATTCATGACATTATCTAACTTTTTTGCCTATGTCTCTACCCAGTTCGGTGCTCGCATCCAGGCCGTCCAAACCGACAACGGACGGGAGTTTGACAACTCCACCGCTCGCACTTTCTTTACGACACATGGCATCCTCTTCCGCATGTCGTGCCCCTACACGTCACCCCAGAACGGTAAGGCCGAACGGATCATTCGTACTACTAATGACGTTATCCGCTCTCTTTTGTTTCAGGCGAGCATGCCTCCTTCATATTGGGCTGAAGCGTTGCACACTGCGACTCTACTCCTCAACATCTTACCTACCAAGACCCTTGACTTCTCGACCCCGCACTTTGCCCTCCAAGGTAGTGCGCCGTCCTACGATCATCTTCGGGTCTTCGGTTGTAAGTGTTACCCCAATCTCTCGACCACTGCTCCCCATAAACTTTCACCCCGTTCCGCCCTGTGTATCTTCTTGGGATACTCTAATCACCACAAGGGATACCGCTGCCTTGATCCTACCACCAATAGAATCATTATTTCCCGTCATGTCATCTTCGACAAAACCTCATTTCCCTTTGCCGAGCAACCCTCACCTCCCAATGCTACGGATTTCACCTTTTTAGATGAATTTTCTAACACGGCAGCCGCTCCCATAGGGCTGCCAATTTTTTCTTCTACAGGTACATCTCCCACCGTACCACTTTTGGCGCCACTGGTTCCACCAGGATATCACTCCCTACCTCGCGCGAGTGTTGTGCCACGCGCGGCCACGAGTCCCTCGACATCCACTGTACCACGCGCGGCCCCGACTTCATCTTCGACGCCTACACCCGTACCATGCGCAGATGCCACGTCTCCTGCACTCCCACGTGCGGGACCGGCTCTGCGTGTCTACTCCAGGCGTCCCCGACCACCCGAACCTCCTCCTCCAGCGGCATCCACTACTTCACCAGCACCGGTGCCGCTACCTCCTGGTGCCATTGCCGTTACCCCAACGGTAAACCACCATCGCATGACGACACGGGGCAAGGATGGGTTCCGAGTACCATCCCTGTTCCATGCCACACCACTATCTCCGGTACCGAAGACTTTTCGTGGTGCCCTTGCCGACCCCAATTGGCGGGCTGCCATGGAAGAAGAACATGCTGCCCTCATCAAAAACCAGACTTGGGATCTGGTTCCTCGCCCGCGGCATGCCAACATTGTCACCGGTAAATGGATATTCAAGCATAAGTTCCTCGCCAACGGTTCCTTGGAGCGTTACAAAGCACGTTGGGTCCTCCGCGGCTTCACTCAACGTCCAGGCATTGACTTTACAGAGACATTCAGCCCTGTTGTCAATCCTGCCACAGTTCGCACCGTTCTCTCGTTGGCTATTTCCCGCAAGTGGCCTGTTCATCAGCTCGATGTCAAGAATGCTTTCCTCCACGGCACTCTGATAGAGACAGTGTTTGCAGCTCAGCCGTATGGTTTTGAAGACCCCGTTCACCCAGACTTTGTTTGCCGCCTCAACAAATCTCTTTATGGGCTGAAGCAAGCCCCTCGTGCTTGGTACAGTCGCTTTGCCACGCACCTGGTCTCCCTTGGTTTCGTAGAAGCCAAGTCAGATACTTCGCTGTTCATCTACCGTCGTGGCATTGATACAGCTTATCTGCTTCTCTACGTGGATGACATCGTTCTCACCGCTTCCTCAGCACAGCTCCTACGGCAAATTATCTCAGCTCTTCAGCAAGAATTTGCCATGAAGGATCTGGGTGAGATCCACCATTTCCTGGGGATGCAGGTTCAGCGCAGTGATGATGGTATGATTCTCTCTCAGCGATAGTACATGCTTGACATCCTGGACCGAGCATGCATGACAGAGTGCAAACCTTGCAATACGCCAGTCGACACTAACCCCAAAGTTTCTGCCGACTCTGGGACTCCAGTCGCCGATCCTTCAGATTACCGCAGCCTTGCTGGTGCCCTGCAGTATCTGACCTTTACGCGACCAGACATCTCCTATGCCGTACAGCAGGTCTGTCTCCACATGCATGATCCTCGAGAGGCTCACCTTGCTGCTCTCAAGCGCATTCTTCGGTATATTCGGGGTACTTTACATCTGGGACTTCTTCTTCGGCCATCGACGCTGGATGACTTGGTGGTCTATACTGATGCTGACTGGGCCGGTTGTCCCGACACTCGCAAGTCCACTTCGGGCTACGCTGTGTTCCTTGGCGACAACCTGGTTTCTTGGTCGTCTGAACGGCAGAACACCGTCTCCCGCTCCAGTGCTGAAGCAGAGTATCGCGCCGTGGCCAATGGCGTCGCTGAGGCTTCCTGGCTTCGCCAGCTTCTTCATGAGCTTCATACTCCGCTTCACCGCGCCACTCTTGTCTACTACGACAACATTAGCGCGGTCTACATGTCTTCTAATCCAGTCCAGCATCAGCGAACGAAGCATATCGAGATCGATCTTCACTTCGTCCGTGAGAAGGTGGCCATGGGCGCCGTTCGGGTCCTTCATGTCCCCACGACATCTCAGTTCGCCGACGTCTTCACCAAAGGGCTACCCTCTTCGGTGTTCACTGAATTTCGGTCCAGCCTGAATGTCTGTGGCTAAACACCGACGTTCAGACTGCGGGGCGTGTTAGCATATTCTGTTATGAATGGGTGCTAGGGGGTTCGGCCAGGCCCCTGTCCAGGCTATTATATCCTTTGGCAAGGGGGTTATCTTCTAGACTAGTAATTCAGTTATAAAGTAGTTATCCCCTTGCCTCTATATATGTACCTAATCATGGCTCATCAATAACACAATTCATTCCATTCTATTCCATTCTCCTTCAGTTTAGTCTATAAACAAAATGAAAATCATAAAAATAAACTCGATCTATTTTGAGATTGTTTTTATCCTTTTTCAGAAAATGTCATGGACCAGGGTCACTAGGCCCAAGGGTGAATAGTGCCCTCACGCCATAAGTTAGTTCAAGGTTAGTTAGAGTCTTGTTAGTTTACTTCTCCAATTGTAGTTAGAACTAAAGGGATCCCTACTATATATAAAGTAAAGGGATCTATAGCGTGTAATTAGGCAAGGAAGTGTTGGACTATGGATAAAAGCCCCCACCTCTCCCACTATAACGCCTAGGTTTTATGGTTGGGTTGGCTAGGTGGGGTGAACTAACATGGTATCAGAGCCAAGGTCCTAGGTTCGAACCCCCTGGCCACGCATTTCCGCTGCGCGATTTCCCCTGCGCCTCTTTCGTGTGCTGAGATCTGTTGCGGGCTACGCCGGGCTCTAGAACCTGCTGCGGGCTACGCCGGGCTCGCACGCCATAGGGGGAATGTTGGACTATGGATAAAAGCCCCAAACTCTCCCACTATAACGCCTAGGTTTTATGGTTGGGTTGGCTAGGTGGGTTGAACTAACAGGAAGAAATAAAGTTTACTCTACAATTTCTATCCTAGTTCTCTAAAGTCTCCCTTGTTCTCCAACATAACTCGGCAAGAGATCAACCCTGCGCCAACCTATCCTACTATTACGATCTACGCAGTCTGAGGGCCTCCTACCCTAGGTGTCGACGCCCTTGATAGAAAGAATCTCATAGTATAAGCCAGCATGCTATTTATCTTGCAAATTATGCTAATGAGAAACACCAGTACTAGCTAAATCTATTTTTTGTAATTAACATTATCTATAGAAATCAGTAGATATTTCTATGGCTAAGAATATTAAGTTGTATGCATAATGCATTTAAATAGTCATATAGATATGTGCTGCTGCAGATAATTGTCAAGAGAAATCTTTATAGTTTTTTTTAATTCTTAAATTCATGCCATTTCCATTTCTGTTAGTGAGAATCCCAAAACATCATGCAAATACTGCAAGCTCAAATAGGTTTATAATATTTACTTTGAATGTGTGATGCCAAAATCATGTTATGATAGGTCAAATGATCGTCCAATCTTATGCTGCATCACAATTTTGATGTAATGGTCACAGATTTGATTATGTGCCATATTTAGTGAAACCCCTTTTTTAATTTTGTAAATTGATTTTGTTTTTTATCAGAACTAAATGGGTTTTAGGACTCACTCCGGTGAAAGAATTGGACATCCTCTTGAGTTGTCCAGATGTTGATGAAAAGAACATCTTCAAAGGCCCTGGTCCAACTTCTATTGTGTCTTACTTGGAGAAACCATGGTTGAGACATACCCCATTCTCTTGGATCCTGGATAGTTTGAGCCTTTGAGGAATAATGAATGATGTAAATCCAAGAAACTAATAACAAAGAAGTTAGATGGAGCAGGCATTTTCAGCAGCCCAACCAAAAAGTGTTACATTGTGATGCCATTATCAACAAAGGAAGTTTCTCTGCCCCCAACAAGAACAAACAACTCTTACCAATGGAAAATTCACTAAAGGAGTTCAGACTAGTTATGTTAAGATAATGAAAGTTTCACCTGTCCCAGTAGGTTTTGAAATGAAGTAAGTATTCCAGCCCAAGGGTGGCACAGAAGCTTCAAAACTAGCCAATACTTTGGGGGTTTGTCTGTTGTTATTCCAAGATACGCCTTCACATACAACTTCCTTAAATTGCCTGTCATGTTATCAACTTCAACTAGTTGTGACTCCAGAGAAGTTCCGTCAGAGCTTTTTACAACTAAGTGGGCATCATTTACCTGAAAATATTTAAAATATTTATGGAACTATAGAAGTTAGTTCAAGAAGCTAGATCTAGTAAAAAGAGGCACGTGGTTCATGACAAATTTCATTCTGTGTGTTTAAAAAGTATTGAATTATTCAAGTGTTTTTATTGAATTAGGGACATATCTTTCAGTACGTCCTCAAGAACCCTTATCATAAAAGTTTTTGTACAGAGCCTATGAAAGTACTGAACAGAACAGAAGTATTGAACCAAGCTTTCAAACACTTACTGGAACTCTTATGAAGTCACTGTGTTCCCATCCAAGAGGATTATAAACAACAATAACCTGCAAAAGATCATGTCAGTCTCTAAGAAACATTATTTGCAGATGTTATTGTAAGCATATTATTACTTAGTACTTACTAAACTCTTTGCTGCTGAAATGTCTTCCTCAGTTGAAGGGCAGTAGCTAATATTGAGAAGTTGGCACTAAAAATTTTGATTCAACAGCCAAACAGTTAAACCAGGAAACATGTCACAAAACTGCATGGTGAGTTTTCAATAATTTTATTTTGGAATGTGATGTGCAGAAACTGTGATAATTTATTTTACTTAGTTGACCACCTTTTTCCTTGAGATGCATTATTGTAATGCCCATGGAATATTACAAAAGATATTAATGATAGAGAGAAATGTCACAGAGTACTAGAATCACTAATATTTCATTTCTACGAAAATGTAAGCATCAAACAGAATCAATTGCCGAGAATCTTACCTGACTAAATTTTGTTGCTGAAGACACACATGTTCCTTCAGAACTTGTCAGACAAGTTAGGGCAGTATTGACACCTTTCTCAACCTAAAAAGGTAAGAATAGCTAATTTGTTTCATTATAAATTATTTAACAAAATGATATGTAACTAGGTGTAGTGGTAAGCATTTCTGTAGAAGTTATGAACCTGAGATGCTCCAAGTGCAAGGCGTTTCGAATAGTCATCAGTTGTATGTTGTTTTGCTGTTCCAGAGACTGCATCATGATGTTGGGCAATTCCCAGTGCGTCTTCCAAGCTAGAAGTGAACAATCCTAAGGAACTTCTATCCACCAAAAATTCTAATTGACGTGCAGCCTGTCAGGATATGCCATGTTCCAAAGTTATTTTAGAACTTAGCATTACCTAGTTTAGTCACCGTCATGAATCATGATTTTTGTAGCTTTAGACTAGTGTCGCAGGAATATCATACCAGGTAATATCCACTGAGCATTCGAACATATCGCTTGAAAGTTGGGCGACTTGTAAAATATCCAGTCCAGTAAGCATTTGTCGAATCTGCATATCTGCAATATGCAAAAGATTAAGGGCATAAAAACAAACTCTTTCTACTGTTTTAATACATTTGGTAACTTACGGGTAATAATCATCATATTTGAGTGGCCACGATGCATTTGATGCATGTTTTGCATCTGTGTAAATAGATGGAGTAGAATACAGTGCATGCACACGACCATCCTGCAGTTTACAGGACATTAATTTTTGTTTTCATGTAGAGTAAATTTTACTGTGGCCTAATTATTAAAACCAAACAGAAAATGTTGGATTCTATTTAAGTATTTGACAATTTGAACCAGCGGTCAAACCAGCAAACTGGCATTTGGACCACCAAACCTGCAAAGTGAAAGAGTGTTGTGTTTGATGTTTCAAAATCAGCTTGGTTTTTTTTGGCTTTTGGTTTTATGTTTTTTTAGGGATATGTTCTCATCATGTTGAATGAGATGCAGTCCAACTAATCTATAACTATAAGGCTGTAGTCAGCATAATCAACATGAGCACAGGGGAGTCATGCAAAGATGATAGATTTTCTAGAAAGTGGAATAAATATCCTGGCCGCTGCATCTGAAAAACAATGCAAAGATCGTAGGAATGTTGCCGGTCATAAAAGTTGCTTGTTTTTTATGGATGCAATTTTTAATATGAGAGATTGCAGAATGTCAAAAACAAGAACAGATCATGAGAAGTGTAGATCAAAAGTCAAACTAGAAAACATAACTGACGGTCTGAAGTAAAAATCCATGACTCAACAAATACCTTGTTCACATAATGGATAAGTTTATCCATATTCCGGAACCAAGACTCAGCATATTGATAATTAAAAATCATCCCCCATGGTCGTCCACATTATGTGGTTTGTACGCGTAACATTTGCCTATGTTATAAAAATAGAAATCAGATCAAAGTTTCAGTACCATGCCTATTTTTAATACTAAAGTAAATCATTAAATGTAGCAAAAGGAATGAAACTTATGAAAGTTTACCTGTGCTATGGCTGCATCAATAAAATCATTTACACGTTGTTCAACATTATAGTCAAAGAGCAACAGGTCATCCTGGAATTGTGACACAGTCAATTAAAATTTCTGTAAGGTTCTGTGGAGAATTGGGAATCACTGAAACAGCTTGTCTGCAGCCATATACCTGTACAGGTACAAAATCATCCAAAATTTCGAAGCTAAAACCTTTTGGAGGGCTATAGTGGACAGGAAATGCATTTGTGAAGATCTGCAATTTAATAGTATGTTTAAATGAACAGTAAAAGCAATTAGCAATTCAATCATGCATGCTACATTGCTAATGAATAAACATGAAACTATTTCCAAGCGAAAGTCCTAATAGTTACCTGAGAAGATGAACCAAAAGTTCTTGAACCGCGCCATATAACCTCCAGGCCTTTATCTCCTTTACGCTTTGCCCTCTCTTGGTAATCAATTCTTGCAAAATGCATAGAATCAAAGCCAACCTAGAATTGCAATGAAAACAAATGTAACACCTAAAGTATTCTTACTCTAGAACATTACTATTATCAGGAAAATAAAATTCTGTGACAAGTAAAATTCTCGATCACCCAGTTACTGACATACCAGTCTGGCTGCCAACTTTGCTAGCAAAGCCCAAGTAACTGTAATGTATGTTGACGCAAAAATCACAATTTCCGGTGTCAACAATGTCGGACAGATAAATGACTACTAGGTGATGCTTGTAATGAGAATCAGTATGGTGGTGTCACAGATTGGGATCTCTGCGGAATTGTAAGGTACTAATCTCCTTAAATTGCATTTAAACGAAATAGTTGCACAAGGCCCTAGATCTCGTCGGCGTGGAGGGGCCATGATAGATGCCACGCCACCGAGGCAGGGAGATACAGGGAAAGCAGAAGCCTGAACTGAAACTCGACACCTTAGCTAACTAATCTAACCTTGTTTATATACACAGGACCGATCTTCTGTTAATCTGCTAACAACTTGATCTAAACTGACTTGATCTAACTGAAAATCTAAACTGACAAACTGAATAGAATGGGGTATCATCGTCGAAAAGCAGCTCATCCCTGAATTGGATAGCAGGGTATCACCACTTGAACTCATCATGAGAGACCCATGATGTGGGCAGCACATAGTGATATGATCAGTCTTGCCACGTCTGGTTCAGTGCGCAAACCTCGTGGACCTTCTCAAAATTAGAGCCATGCAACACATGTACCTTATCCAATGGACCGTCCAGCGCCTTGACATCGTCATCTGTGAGAGGATAAGTCTATGTGTGTGTGTGTGTTTTGGCATGACATGTTGTTTGGCATGACATGTGTGATGTCCATGTGTGGACAAGTTTGTAGTCTTAGCACCTTTAGCATCTTTTGCTTTAGCATCTTAGACTAGCATCTTTGCTTTAGCATCTTAGACTAGACTAAGCATTTTTGCTTTAGCATCCTAGACTAGCATCTTTGCTTTAGCATCTTAGACTAGCATCTAGCATCTTGAGCTACATGGCTAGCCTATAAATATGTATCCCCAACCATTTGGGTTGGCATGGCATTTGAGTGAGTTGAATGAAAGAAAATTGCCCCAACTCTTAAGTGTCATCTCTACCAATGCGAGTGTTCTCTCTAACAATTGGTATCAGAGCTGTATGGTTTTGTGACCTTTCCAATCCCCTCCACGACTCTCTCCAACGGAGACGCCCTTCTCCTTGTTCATCTTCCTCCCTTGCCGGTCCACCGGAGACCAACGACTCGGCGAGCTCCACCCACACTCCGAGCAGCAGCTCGATTGTAGCGGCTTCCTCCCAGGGCAGCAGCAACCCCCACGACCCTTCCACTCTACCACCTCGCAATGTCCACAGGAGACTCTCTTCGCTCGGTCACCTCGAGCGCACGATGTCGGCAGGAGGCCGAAGTCGCCGCGGCGGAGGAGCGCGACCGGGGTGGCAGCAGAGGTTGTGGCAGCGACGGCTCGGAAGGTGAGGTTGGCGGCGGCAGAACTGGCAGTAGCGAGAGCGGAAGAGGAAGCGGCGGCGGCTGTGGCTGCAGCACGTGTTGCGGCGGCAGAGCTCGAAGCTTTGCGCCACGGTAGCAACAGTGGCAGTGCCTCCGAGGGAGGTAGCCTCGACTTGGAGGCCGAGTTACCAAGGAGGGCGAAGGATGAGCGGGTGGCGCAGTGGGCAGCAGCGTAGCCCCGTGCTCGCGGCGGCAGCCCAAACAGGCCCAGACGCGGCGACAACACTCCGGGAGGATGCGCACGCGACGGTCGTGCTCATGGCGAATGCGACCCTCATAGGCGGCGTGGCTCTCCTTCCCCGGACCGGCGCCATGGTCTTCGCGGCTTCCAGACCATCATCAAGGACGCTGGTGCTGGTGGTGGATGGCCTACCCTCACCAAGACAAACTACACCCAGTGGTCCATGATTATGAGGGTGAAGCTCCAAGTGCGGCACATGTGGGAGGCGGTCACATACGACGACGTCGACTACGATGATGATCGACGGGCGCTGGAGGCCCTTGTTGCTGCAATTCCGCCGGAGATGCAGTGTTTGATTGCTTGCAAGCAGACTGCCAAGGAGGCTTGGGATACTATCGCTGCAGTATGTATCGGCAGCGATCGCGCCCGCAAGGCTACGCTGCAGGCACTACGCAAGGAGTGGGAGAACCTGGCTTTCAAACCAGGTGAGGATGTTGATGATTTTGCTCTCCGTCTCAACTCTCTACTGCAGAAGTTGGTGCAGCATGGCGAAGACCTCATCAACGAGGAAAGAGCTGTTGAGAAGCTCTTTCGCTGCGTTCCCGGGAAATACAAGCAAATGGCTCGTTCGATCGAGTCCTTGATGGACCTCTCCAGGATGTCGATCGGAGAAGCGATAGGTCGCCTCAAGGTCGTCGACATCGACGAGCCCCAGCCATCTTCAGAGCCGGCCACCACTGGTGGCAAGCTTCTCTTCACCGAGGAGCAGTGGCTCGCGCGCCAGCGAGAGCAGAAGAAGGGGGAGGCATCAAGTTCGTCAAATGGCCACAAGCGCCAGCCACGCAGGGGGCGTAAGGCCCCCCAGGCGCATGGAGGCGCTACTTGCGGCGCCAACGGTGGCCGCAAGGCCACCCGTGATGACACTTGTCACAACTGTGGCAAGATCGGCCATTGGGCTAGGGACTGCCGGCAGGCGAAGCGCGGCGGTCAGGCACATGTCGCGCAAGCGCAAGAGGAGCCAGCTCTGTTCCTTATACATGGGAACATTGAGCTGCACACGTCGACGAACCACGCGCACACGTCTTCCTCGGCAATGGGTCCAATGATGACAAGATTGACGGGTGGTTCCTCGACACCGGCGCCACCCATCACATGACCGGGCGGCGGGACCACTTCTCCGACCTGGACTCCAGCGTGCGAGGGTCCATCAAGTTTGGGGACGCCTTCGCTGTGGAGATAAGGGGCGTCGGCTCTGTCATCTTCACCGCCAAGACCGGCGAGCATCGGATGCTCACCGGTGTCTATTACATCCCCGAGCTGAGGAACTCCATCATCAGTCTTGGCCAGCTGGATGAGAATGGCTCGCGCGTGGAGATCGAGCATGGGGTGTTGCGCATTTGGGATCATCAGCACCAACTTGTCGCCAAGGTAAATAGAGGAAGCAATCGCCTCTATGTCCTTCATGTGCAGGTGGTGCAACCTGTGTGTCTTGCAGCCCGCCACGACGACGACGCGTGGCGGTGGCACGAGCGCTTTGGGCACCTCAACTTTGAGGCCCTTAAGCAGCTCGGCATCAAGGAGATGGTGCGGGGCATGCCGAGTGTCGAGCATGTGGAGCAGTTCTGCGACACCTACGTGCTGACCAAGCAGCGGCGACTCCCATTCCCTCATCAGGCGAGCTTTCGCGCCAAGGAGAAGCTCGAGCTCGTGCACGGCGACCTTTGCGGTCCCGTGACACCGGCTACCCCTGGAGGCCGGCGCTACTTCCTCCTCCTCGTCGACGACGTGTCCCGCTACATGTGGGTGGTGCTTCTCGACACCAAGGCAGTAGCCGCAGATGCTATCAAGCGTCATCAAGCTGCGCGGAGAAGGAGTGCGGCCGCAAGCTCCGGGTGTTGCGCACGGACAACGGCGGCGAGTTCACGGCGGCTGAGTTCGCGGCGTACTGCGCCGATGAGGGCATTCAGCGCCACTACTCCGCGCCGTACACACCACAGCAGAACGGCGTCGTCGAGCGCCGCAACCAGACGATGGTGGCCACTGCTCGCGCCCTCCTCAAGTAGAGGGGGATGCCGACGATCTACTGGGGAGAGGCGGGTGATGACTGCCATCCATCTCCTCAACCGCTCGCCCACCAAGGCTCTTGACGGCGAGACGTCGTATGAAGCCTGGCACGGACGCAAGCCGACGGTTGGCCACCTTCGCATTTTTGGTTGCCTGGCATTCGTCAAGGAGCTCAGCCACGTCGGCAAGCTTGATGATCGAAGTACGCAAGGGGTCTTCATCGGCTATGCGGAGGGCTCCAAGGCCTACCGCATCCTCGACCCTACGACACAGCGCGTCCACATCTCACGAGACGTTGTGTTCGACGAAGGGCGAGGCTGGACGTGGGGCAAGATGGCGAATGATGGCTCGACTTCGACGATCAACGATTTCGTCGTCGAGTACGTCTACTTCGAGGGAGCGGGGGGAGCTAGCAGCTCACCTTCACCGAGCTCGCTTGCCCCAGCACCTGGCACATCATCAGCTCCGGCAAATACTCCACCACCTCCTGCACCGGCCACACCTCGCTCTCCTACACCGGCGCCCACATCTCCGGGATCGGCATCCGCAGCTTCAGTCCATGATGAGCAGCGCATAGTGGAGTTCACTACTCCATTGTTAAACGACGGGGACCGTGTCGATGCTTGCCATGACGGCGAGCCTCTACGATACCGCACCATGGATAACATCCTTGGTGAGCAGCCCGTTCCTGGGATGGCGCAACATGACTTCGATGCGGAGCTGCACTTGGCGCATGACGACGGTGAGCCACGTTCCTTCGCTGAGGCGGAAGGAGACGCGGCCTGGCGCGCCGCGATGCAGCAGGAGATGGACGCCGTCGAGCGGAACCAGACATGGGAGCTGGTTGATCTTCCGGCCGGCCACCGTGCCATCACCCTTAAGTGGGTGTTCAAGCTGAAGAAAGATGAAGCCGGGGTGGTGGTCAAGCACAAGGCTCGGCTGGTGGCACGCGGTTTTGTTCAGCAGGAGGGAGTCGACTTCGACGATGCCTTCGCTCCTGTTGCACGGATGGAGTCCATTCGTGTCCTCCTCGCGCTGGCAGCCCAGGAGGGTTGGTGTGTCTATCACATGGATGTCAAGTCTGCCTTCCTCAATGGCGACTTGAAGGAGGAGGTCTACGTTCGACAGCCGCCGGGATTTGTCATCCCCGGCAAGGAGAACAAGGTTCTCCGCCTGCGCAAGGCCCTCTACGGCTTGCGACAGGCACCACGAGCTTGGAACGACAAGTTGGACTCCACTCTCAGGCAGATGGGGTTCCATCAGAGTGCTCATGAGGCTGCAGTCTATCGGCGGGGCAAGGGAGACAATGCCCTGTTGGTAGGCGTCTACGTTGACGACTTGGTGATCACCGGCACCAAGGAGGTGGAGGTAGAGGCGTTCAAGACGAAGATGAAGGCCACCTTCCAGATGAGCGACCTAGGGCTCCTCTCCTTCTACTTGGGAATCGAGGTGCACCAGGACAACTCTGGCACTTCACTTCGCCAGACCGCCTACGCCAAGCGCATCGTTGAGCTGGGCGGACTCACCGACTGCAACCCAGCCTACACTCCCATGGAGGAAAGGCTGAAGCTGAGTCGCGATAGCACGACGGAGGAGGTGGACGCGACGCAGTACCGGCGCATTGTGGGCAGCCTTTGCTACCTTGTCCACACGCGACCGGACTTGGCGTTCGCAGTAGGCTACGTCAGTCGATTCATGCAGCGACCGACGACGGAGCATCAACAGGCCGTGAAGAGGATCCTACGCTATGTCGCGGGGACCTTTGACTACGGCTTGTACTACCCGAGGTGCCCCGGTGCGGCGCATTTCATCGGGTACAGCGACCACGCCGGCGACATCGACACAAGCAAGAGCACCAGCGGGACGCTGTTCTTCCTTGGTAAGTGTCTGATCAGCTGGCAGTCGGTCAAGCAGCAGGTGGTGGCCATGTCCAGTTGCGAGGCAGAGTACATAGTAGCCACTTCTGCATCAACTCAAGCTCTCTGGGTGGCTCGGCTGCTTGGTGATCTTCTTGGCAGAGATGCCGAAGCGATGGAGCTCAGGGTGGACAGCAAGTCGGCTTTGGCTTTGGCAAAGAACCCTGTTTTCCACGAGCGCAGCAAGCACATCCGGGTGAAGTACCACTTCATCCGGAGTTGTTTGGATGAGGGGAGTGTGAAGGCAAGCTACATCAACACCCAAGACCAGCTCGCCGACTTCCTCACCAAGTCGCTTGAGCGGATCAAGTTCCAGGAGCTTCGCGCCAGGATTGAGATGGTTCAGATTTCCCAGAAGGCGCCACACAAGACTTAGGGGGAGATTGGGAGGATAAGTCTATGTGTGTGTGTGTTTTGGCATGACATGTTGTTTGGCATGACATGTGTGATGTCCATGTGTGAACAAGTTTGTAGTCTTAGCACCTTTAGCATCTTTTGCTTTAGCATCTTAGACTAGCATCTTTGCTTTAGCATCTTAGACTAGACTAAGCATCTTTGCTTTAGCATCTTAGACTAGCATCTTTGCTTTAGCATCTTAGGCTAGCATCTAGCATCTTGGGCTACATGGCTAGCCTATAAATATGTATCCCCAACCATTTGGGTTGGCATGACATTTGAGTGAGTTGAATGAAAGAAAATTGCCCCAACTCTTGAGTGTCATCCCTACCAATGCGAGTGTTCTCTCTAACAATCTGGTGTAGAAGATTGTGATGCCATGGACGAGAACAAAACCAAGAAATGTGAAAATTGTGCCAACGACTTCAGTGAATCGGCAACAGGTGAGTCAGTCGGCTGCGCCTCAGTATCACCGACGTGAGATATGCAGGGGGCACAATCTTGCTCGAGCCACGTACTAGGCGGTTGGCCTTTAGTTGTTGTAGAATGTCATCGAGCCTTTGATCCCGCTCGAGTCAACGGATGGCGAGATCATGCGCCTACAGTTGCTGTTGGATATCATCCATCCATTGATTGATCGTCTCCCAAAATGCATTCAAGTCACGGTGGAGGTCCTGCATCTATCGACAAACCTCATGCGCCATGTTCATCACCTGTTCCTCCTGAAGGTCATGATGGAGGCCTCGTATTCCCTAGAGAACCTCCTGGAGGGTGTCCCCTACCGGCGGGTGGCGTGGTGGCTGAACCGTCGGTAGTCATCACCAGCAAACAGCGAGAACGCCCAAGGAAAGTTGGCTTTGATACAAAGTTATCACTTGCAGCAACCAAGTTGTTACGTGCAGCAGAATTTCTGGAACACATAGCTGGAAACCCGGAATTGCCCCTTGCCTCGTCGGCGTGGCAGCCTCTATGCAGGCAAGGTAGGGCTCCAACCCAGCCTGTTCTAATTGAATTCTTGACTGCCTTATTTCTTTATCCTAGGGCCATATTTATAATACAAATAACCTTCTAGCTACTCTTATGGAACTAGGACTGCTAACCCTAATGTGCTACAACTCCTAATCTGCTACAGTACTCGATGGGTACTGTTTGCATGAACAGTATCAGGCCCAAAACCATAGCCCATGACATCAATAAGAAGCAAAATGATATATTTTCCTAAAACTAAACTAGAGTATCTTGATTTAAATAGAACTTAAAAATAACAAAAGCATTTAGCTCCATTTGCACAGATACACATAAATCATAAATGGATAGGCAAGTCTTTCAGAAAGTTGAATCTTTTATATGACTTTGTAATGTCACATTAATTATTTCAAGACATCAACATTCATGGTGCTCAAATGTGATGTTAATACCTCTTCTCCAAGCAAATAAGCTTGAACTGCAGAATGACCAAAAGGATCAATTTGCCAACCAGCTCTTGGGATCTTGTTAAATTGCTTCTTGATCATACGGTGACCAAGCGTGGTCTGATCAATCATGTCAATGTAATGAACAGCTGCTTCATCATGCATACACCACCCACCATTTCTGAATAAAAATTCAAAGTTTTTCAAACTTGAAAAGACGAGATTAAAAATAACAATGAGATCACATCCCATACACGAACTCTAGCTGGCCAGAATCAACTAGCTTGTGGACTATGGCCTGGATTTTTGGGCTTTTCTCAGCCCACCATCTTTGGAAGAAAGCCTGGAAGCAAAAGACATGTCAGTCCCTATCCCTACAGTTAACTGTGGTCCAACAATACTTGGCAAGTAGCAGAAAAAGAAAAGTTATTTTCTCATGGTCAAACTATGGGATAGATCTATTTAAACCCTTATGAGTCTATTATAATCCATGAACTTCAGTTGTGATTTTAAGATCAATTTCCATGTAACTCTAGGTCACTTACAGGTCACTTACAGGAGGGGTACCACCTATTAGTCAGTTCAACATGCCAGTAACTAGAAAGTTGTTTTGAGTTTTAGATTTTCTGTGGAAGTTTAAGGCTTAAAATCTTACTTTACAAAAAATTCCAATGCCCCTACAAAATTAGGAGTGGCTCTTCAGTTGAAAGAAAAGAAATTAGTTGATTTCATCGTGGAAACAAGTTCAATAAGTTAAGAATTTGTTCTGCAAATGTATAAGTTTTTACTTTTCAAGAATAATCATAAAATTTTCATTCACAAAACCACGTGGCATATGCACCTATCAACTGTATCATGCTAAATAAAAATTACCAATGTCTCACCAGAAAAGTGAAAACAAGTGGAACCAGGAAACCAAATCACTAATGTTTTTGGAGCCATGTGTTTTCAAATGCCATATAATGACATATTTCTGAATTTTTCATGTGTCAATATAACCTCTGATTGGCACAGGTAATCAAGGAGAGCCAATTGCAGGTTGACAGACTCGATTGATTAAGATACTGAATCATGGGCATACTAGCCCAGAACAGGAAGAAAATCTGGTATGGCACATGGTCCATTGCT
Organism: Zizania palustris; assembly: GCA_019279435.1. NCBI lineage: Eukaryota > Viridiplantae > Streptophyta > Magnoliopsida > Poales > Poaceae > Zizania > Zizania palustris. Next base: position 96,208,212 of record JAAALK010000080.1, read on the forward strand.
ATAGCCTCTAAAGGATAAGGCATACAAGATCACAAGAGGCACTACCCCACAGCCAAGCTAGATGGGAACACAGTGCAGCAGCAATGGATATTCTTGTACTGATTATTAGACACAATACTCATTTTGCTTGTAGTTGTGGCACAGTTAATGTAAACCAAAGGCATAAACCCAAGAACCAGAGTCAGAACCCACATTAGTAATGCAGGGTGTGAACTCTGGAGTGCGTTTTGTTTCCTTAGGTAGTGAAGGAAATAATACTATGAGTATCACACGCATCTTAGACAATACTAAGTCGAGAATTCATCATGAAGCCCCAACAAATCCAAACTACCCCAGCTTATCCTGATTTGCTTGCACAAGATGCCAACTCCTAGAACTTATTTTATGCCTGTACTTACCTGAAATCCTCCTTGTCCTGAATTTCTAACTTATTCCTTGAACTAATAAGCATATATAATGCATTTTTTCACTATTGCTTTCCCCAAAATAAAAAATTAACGTGTGGTGTATTTATTTAGAGTTACAGTTGGAAGAGCAAAGCAGGAATCAGTAAGTAATTACACATCAAAGGAGATAAGATTCTGTAGAACAAATTAAGGATGGTGTTTGTACGTAAGGAAATTAATATAGCACGCAGATATGAAGGGGAGAAGACGGAGGACGAAGGCGAGAATCGGGTGGAGCATTAAGGCGAGCACCCCACCTGCTCTGCAAAGATGAACTTGCGGGCAGGGTCCTGGACGAGCGCGTCCACCACGGAGTCGAGAGTGTTCATCACGCACGCGCCCTGCAATCCACAGCCCCACCCCGAACCGGCCGATGATTAAGAGAAGCAGAGCAGAGCACGGCGGCAGCGACGGCGACGACATGGACAGCCGCGCCCGCTCGCCTGAACAAATAAGATTATTAAAAAATGACCTGGATGGTGCTGTTGGAGCCGACGTAGTACTGGTCGATGGTCTTGAGACAACCGACATCGTCGTGCGAGTGCGGCACCAGGTGCACGTTCAGCTTCCCGGCTACCATCCCCGTGCTCGTGTTGTACCCCTCCGTCGCCGCCGACAGCAGCGACACCGCCACCAGCACCAGCAGCAGCCGCGACGCCATCGTCTCCAAAAGTGAGTGGAGCTGAAGACGACCGAGTGGATGTGATGGAAAGGGGAGGTGTGTTCGGCGAAGAAGACGGCGGCGGTCACGGACACGGGGTTGGGGACAGGCGGGGGCGGAGGCGCGGGGCGCAAACTCCAAAGTTGAGCCGGCGTCACTAGAGACGAGTGACGACATAGCCCGCAAGTAAACAAAAAAAACACGAGAGCGACGGTGGTGATGTCTACAAAGAGTACGATTCAGCGTAACAATTTACTTCAAAATTTGTTAAGTAGACTTCAATATTTTAAGTAGACTTTTTTCCTTTAGGAAATAATCTAAACTTGTAGACGTTATAATTGTGCAGCGTCAGTATAAATTTGGTATAACTTTTAGTTTGCTTTATTTTATTGTTTAGTTACTAGATTAACATAACAATTTTTTATTGGTAAAGAGTAAGATCTAGGTAAGTATAATTTTTCCACTTCAGTTTACAATATCATTTCTTTCACTAAATAATTAAGTCACCCATTTGATTAGTTGAATATATAAATTAATTAAGGGACTATTTTGTTATTGTTCGAAAATGTCATTGCAACCAAATTCCGTAAGTCAATCCTCCATTATCTCTCACACATGAATAGTACTGATTTTTCCTCAATCACTGTAACATGAAAAACACGTACTGGTTATGAACAAATATTGATGCCGTCATAAAATTTTATTGAAGTCAACATAGCAATGATGAACAATATAGAACAAATACTATGCAAGAACCGATGAAAGCAATCTTGTTAATTTCATAAGAGGTTTGTCTCTTAAAATGAAATAGTTGAGGAGCCATGCTGAACAGTGTCGGCCTCATGGCTCCAGAGGTGATGAGTCATTATCAACGATAGTCAAAGAAGACAAAAGGAGAAAGGAGATTTGCTGTTTCATGGGCCGCGTGTGACTCAGGTACACGGGCAGTGAGTGACTGTCAGGCTGAGAGAGCTGCGAAGTCAGGCTGGCCCAATCCGGGTACATGGGTCAGAAGCAGTAGAAGATCCATTGGGCTGTTGACCAGGATTGACTCAGGTACACGGGCGGTGAGCGATTGCCGGGCTGAGAGAGCTGCGGAGTCGGGCCGGCCCAATCCGGGTACCTGGTGTAAAGTCGGTGGAGGCTTTGTCAGTTTCGGCGCAAAACTGACAACAGTTGATCTTGTATCGGACTGTCCAGAAGAGAAGTCGTAGTCGCTACGAAAGCTTAGCTTCCGGATAAGTCATCTGTATCTCTAGGCCCACAGTCACTCAGTTGAGTCTGTAAAAAATCCTAAGAGCAGTTTAGTCTTTTCCTTTATTTCAGCGTCTGTAAAAACCCTAAGAGGCTGGTGGAATATTCCTAGTGTTGGGCAACCTATAAATAGGGCCCCAATCCCTAGGGTTAGGTCACCCTTTTGCTGAAATTACTTTTCAATTCATTCCTTGGATCATTCCTCTTTGTTCCCTGAATCTTTCTCTCTCCTATGCGCCGCCAGGCTTCTGTTCTAGACATTTTTGTCTTGCATTTATTTCGGCTCTTCTTGATGCAGTAAGCTTATATTCTTTGTACGTGTGCAGCAAATCTGCAACAATTTTTATGGCATTGTTTCACGCGCACAGCTATTATTCTTGAGAAGTTTTGTCTCTGTTGCACTTGTTCTTCACGAGGAGTACTAGTTCTTGCTGTTTGCAAGTAGTACTACTTCACTGTAGCAACAGTACACTAGTACTCTAGGCTTGCTTTTTCTTGCGTGACTTTTGATCGAGTTGACAGGGCCAAAGTCCCTTTTCTGGCTGTTTCTGGCGAAGCCCCTTCTCTCTGTTCGAAGTCCCTCAGCTTCGTGAGGTAGGCTTCGATCTGACATCCTCGAGGGCTTCGCTTGAACTTCGACTTCACTTTGTGTACTCTGTTTCTAGCTTCGAAGTACGTTTTGTGCTCTGTCTTCTTGACATACTTCGACAGTCTTTGCGAAGGTGTTCTCTGTCTCGAGCTGTTCGAAGTCAATACTTTGACAGGCTTCGAAGTTAGCTTCGAAGCTAGTCTCTCTGATAGACTTCGCTCGACGTGAGTTCCTTCTTGCTGTCATTTTCGAAGGTCACAGTGTGTAAGTTCGGAGCTTGTCTTTCGAAGTTAACCTTCGGAGCGAAGGTCTCAACTTCGGTTGTCATACCTCGACCAATCTAGCTTCGAAAGTTGAGTGTAGGCTTCGACTTTGTCTTGTTGCTGCGTGTTTGGCTTCGCTTATCTTTCGAAGGTTGTTTTTCTGTGCATCGTGTTCGAAGTTTTCTGATCGAAGGTTAAGCTTCGAAGTACGTTGTCCGAAGCAAGTTTCGACACTGTCATACTTCGCTTCGAAGCATACTTCGCTCTTTGCCACATTCGAACTAGGCTAGACCAAACAAACCTTCGGCACGTCTACGATAGACTTCGCTCTAGTTCAACAAGCAACTTCGAAGCAGGCTTCGACACAGCAAAGCGGACTTCGACACTGCGAAGCAGGCTTCGCCAAGTTTCGAACAGGAGACAGATTTTGAACAGTAACTTCTCATATTCATTCCGTTTGTACTTAGATTATTTTACTGAGAAGTTTGATCTGCCATGTCTTGAATATTTTTGTTTATCTGCCTATTAGCACTGCATTGGTGTTTCTCTGTTCTTTACACCTGTTGTTTCTAGGCTAGATACCTTTAGACTTAGGCTTTCTGTTCACACTTTGTTGCTTAGTCTTTTGAGGTTCGTTGGGTGTTGGGAGCAGGCCATTGATTCGAAAGAATTTTTAGGCGCCCATTCACCCCCTTCTGGTCGCTACTTTCGGTCCTACAAGTGGTATCAGAGCCTGGTTAGGGTTTTTCCATACCTTAACCGGTTCTAAACCCCAGTAGTGATCATGACTTCTCCTGGCAAGGTCCCATCCTTGGAAGCCTATGGCTATAACTATTGGAAGACTCGCATGCGAGCCTATCTTATGAGCCAAGGCTCGGACATCTAGGACATCTGTGTTCACGATACGTTTGTCATTTTGCCAGTTGGTGAGCATGGTACTCTTGGTATTATTGCCCAGCATCTGAGCAATAGTAAAGCCGTGAACATTCTCTTTTCTGGTTTAGGTACCACTGAGTTTGAGCGTGTGAGCCATCTCTCCACTGCGAGAGAGATCTGGGCTACCCTCAAGGCACACCATGAGGGAACAGCCCAGGTCAAGGCTCGACTCTATCAGACCTACCGGCGTGAGTACGAGAACTTCACACAAAAGCCGGGTGAATCTATTGAAGCTTTGTTTGGTCGTTTTCAATCGATCATAAACAAGCTTCGGGACAACAAGGCTGAGGGTGCTCAGTTAGTCTCAGATCACGAGCAGGCGCTCAAGGTTCTCCATACCTTGGACCCAAAGATCTGGGAGATCAAGGTATCCTCTATCGTTGAGAGCACTTCTTATGATACCTTGACCATTTCTGAGTTGTTTAGCAAGCTAAAGGCCACTGAGGTTGATATCCAGCTGAGATCAAATCTCACTGGTTCTGGATCAAAGTCCTTGGCCCTTGCTACATCTTCTGTTGATCCCACTTCTATGAGCTGTGTTGGGTTCTCTTTGATGTCTATCACTGAGGACCAGCTTGAGTCTTTGGGAGATGATGATTTGTGTCTGTTTAACAACCGGGTGCGTCGTGTCTATGACAAAAGAATGTTCAAAATACACGGCACAAAATCCGGGTGCTTTGAGTGTGGTGATCCAGGACACTTCATCGCCGACTGCCCCAAGTGCAATGGACACAAGAAGGCCACCGGTGGTGGCTTCCACGACTCCGGCAAGCACGACAGCTCTTCCTTCAACAAGGGCAAGCCGAAGACCAGATTCTTCAAGAAGGCCGTAAAGGACTACCGGCGAGAGAACAAGAAGCGCGACAAGGCCTTCTTCGCCGAGATGGAGAAGAGCTACTCCAAGTAGTCCACGTCTTCTTCCTCTTCATCGAGCTCAAGCGATGAGGAGATCGTCATCAGGAAGAGGAAGGACAAGAACGATCTAGCGGGCCTCTGCTTCATGGTTTTCGGGGACAGACCGAAGAGCCACTCACACCAGCGCCGAAGATCCCGCAAGAGCTTCTGCTCAATGGCTCTTGGGGATAAGGAAGAAAAGAGCTCCTCCGATGACTCCGACGATGACAACGAAAAGGTATCATCTTATGAGCGTGAAATTGTTGATTTACTTGAGAGCAATCGTCAGGAGTTAAAATATCGGGAAAAACTGCTTAGGGGGCCAAGAAGAGGATAGATGAGTTAGAGAGTGAGCTTGCCGTAGCCAACGACAGAATTGAGAGTCTATCTTCTTCCCCTTGCTTGGGTGATAGCAGTGAGTGCCCGAAGTGTGAGGTACTTCTGTGTGACCTGTCGACTCTGAAGTCTAGGTACACAGAAAGGGTTGATGAGAGGGACGCTTTGGCCACTGAGCTTGAAAGCGCTCAACTGGAGCTGAAAGATGCTCAAGCCACTGTCGTCGCACCCTGTGTTGATTGCCCATCTCATCTAGCTGTCTTAGCTGAGCTGAAAGCCAAGGGCAATGAACATTTGGGGGATTTGGAGAGAGTGAGAGCTGAGCTTGCACAGACTAGGCTAGAGCGTGAGACATTGTCAGTTCCACCCACTGTATGTGAGAACTGTCTATTTCTTAGACTTGAGTTGATCAAGCTGAAAGCCGAGAAGTATGTCCAAGTAGAGAGTGAGTGTGAGACCTGCTTATCTCAGGTGGAGGTTCTAGCTTCTTTGAGAGAGGAGCTAGCTGATTCTCAGAATGAGAACTTTTACCTCCGTTCTATCTTGAGTTGGATCAGTGCCAGAGAGCCACAGCTCGGCATGATGATCCAGCAGTTCAAGAGGCAGGATGGGTTTGGGGTAGGTTACACCTACACCAAGGCTGACTTTGAGAGTGCCATTAGTCGGGCAGTGGAGTGGAGTAAAATGACTCCTGAGCAGAGATATCTTAAGACTCACTCCATTGAGTCCTCCCAGGCTTGTCAGCCCAAGGATGGAGTGATCCATGAACCATCCAAAGCTCCACCCAAGAAACCTATCTGGGTTCCAAAGCCCAAACACCTCCACACTCCTCTAGACTCTCTTCCTGGACCCTCTCAGCCCAAGAAGACAACACCTAACACCACTAAGCCCAAGAACCCCGAGCCTCAACCACATCCCAAGAAGCCCACCTACCATTGTGAGTACTATCAAAAAGACGGGCATCTTGTAGAGTTTTGCTTCAGGAGGAAGCGGGTTGAGAGAGCAGAGAGAGCTCGTGGTGATCAGGAGCAGTTTTACCAGCAGGGTGGTAGACTGCGTGTTCCTCGACGCGGGGAGAGGCTGGAGGCCAGGCCGCGTCGTGTTGGTGGTGGTAGAGGAGACGACCTTCTTGCCTGTACTCCAGTTGGTGGTGGTCGCTCCGGCAGAGCTCCAGGCCATTTTGGCTACGGTGCTGGACCTCGTGGCCGAGGCTTTAGGCAGAACCAAGGACCGCGCTTTGAGCCGCGTTTTGGTCCGAACTCTCATGATGATTTCTGCTTTCCATCTTTTGAGCAGATGGCTCGACACTGGTTTAGCTCTTTTGCTAACCCTGGTGCCGGATGTAGGACCGAAAGTAGCGACTAGAGGGGGGGTGAATGGGCGCCTTAAAAATTCTTTCGAATATATGGCCTGTTCCCAACACCCAACGCACCTCAAAAGACTAAGCAGCAGAGTATGAACAGATAGCCTAAGTTTAAAGGTATCTAGCCTAGAAACAACTGTTGATAAACAAAGAAATGTCAATGCAATGCTAATAGACTGATAAACAGAGTACACGAGACAAGGCTAGATAAACTTCTCAGAAAAGCAATCTAAGTGCACTATGTATGAGAAGAGAAGTTACTGTTCAAATCTGTCTCCTGTTCGGATCTTGGCAAAGCCTGCTTCGCCGGTCGAGGTCTGCTTCGGTGGTCGAAGCCTGCTTCACTGGTCAAAGCCTGCTTCGGAGATGGTTGTCGAAGTCTGCCGAAGGTGTGTTATCTGACCTAGTTCGAGTGTGACTAAGAGCGAAGTATGACAGAGTCGGAGCTTGCTTCGAAGAGTGAACTTTGAAGGCTAGGCTTCGAACAGAGCTTCGAACAAGCACACAGAGCAACCAACCTTCGAAAGGGTAGCGAAGCCTGACACGCGACAGAGAAACCAAAATCGAAGCCTACTGTTGGACCGGAAACGGCGACCAGAGGGGGGGTGAATGGGAGCTTTTAAAATTTCGGGCTAAAAACAGCCTTCTGTTTTAGATCTGTCTTCTGCGGAACAGGCTTCGAACACTACCTTCGAAGTTCTGGTTCGGAGGTGCTTTGACAACTCCGAACACAGGCTTCGCAGGAGCAGAAGTTTGATGCCAAGAAGACTTCGCTCCACTCACAAAATTCGAAAATCTACTCTGCTAAGTCAGTGCAGGCTCCGCACACAGGGTGCTACGAGCAGGCTTCGCACTTCCCCCTTCGCAAGAGTGGATGACCCTCTGCAGACTTCGACCAAGTACTTGGCAGCAACAACTGGTGCTGGGCTTCGTACTCGAAGGTCTAACGCACGCTAACAGACTTCGCTAGGGACTTAGACACGATAAAAACAGGGCCTTCGATCAGGGCTTCGCTAGTAAGCAGCGAGGACTCACCTCCCGTTACACAGAGCGAACGCACACTGAAAAGCACACTTCGCACAAAACACACTTCACCTAGACAGGCTTCGGTGCACTAAAAACTAGCGAGGTATGCAAACAAGTTCAAGCAGAAAGACAACACAGAAGCAGGGCTTCACCGCTTGAACAAGGAACACAGAAAAGATTGAACTCTGGATGAATACAACGTATGTGGGGCTAGTACAGGAGCTCAACAGTAAATGCTCAAAGTGTTAAATGTTACCTACCGAGCCCCCATATTTATAGCCCACAGTTCATCCAAAGGAATTGACTATTTACCCCTAGGGTTTACATTGGTTTTGTCTCTACAGAACTGAGGGGTACAAAAGGTAGTCAACTTTATTGGAGACTTCTCTATCAGCTCTGCAGAGGGGACAGCGCCAGCTTTTTGCAGAGCAGACACTGTCAAACTTGCAGCCTTTGACCTTTCTGAAGCCCCCTTCGCACGCGAGGGGTGCGGTAGCTTCGGTGAGAAGCCTTGAGCCTGATGGCCTTCGCTTCACCGAAGTCAGCCTTCGATACAGTGACGGTTTTGAGCCGAAGCCGTCAAAGCCCTTGGGCCTTCGCACCACCACCTCTGGAGTGGACCACCACGGCTTCGCAGCTACTCCCAGCTCGAACTCCGTCAGTCCGTGTACCGAAGTCATGCAGGCCGAAGTACCTCAAGACAACCACACTCCGAAGCCCCACCTTCGGAGTACTACCCTTCGAAGTCCCTCCTTCGTCCAAGGCCTCCGCACGAAGCATTCCATGAGCACTTCGTCGTAGTGTCTCTCCCCGAGCACACTCCTCGACGAGCCTCACCCGGACCATGCCTTCGATGCACCTCGACTTCTGAGACCTTCGTCGGGTACCTTCGAGTGTCTCCCTCCGGAGCACACTTCGAACATCTTGCCTCCGCAGAGGACTTGATCCACCATACTCCGAAGTCACTCCATCCGGAGTACCTTCGAAGTGCCTCACCTCCGAGGACTTTGTCTCGGAGTACCTTCACCCGGAGCCACGCTCCGCACTTACTGCCTTCTCCTGGTGCAACCTCGACCCGAGGACCGACCTGGACCCCTTCACAGCCACCGTGACGGAGCTCCCCGCTCCCCTGGCATCAAGCCTCCTGCTTGACCCAGGTTCACCTACTGCGAACCGTCCGTCGCCTCCGAAGTCCCCTGCGCACCACAGACAAACAGACAAGTGTATCCAGTACTCCGGAGACCTCTCCGGGTTAGCAACCTTCGACACACACTCCGGTGTACCACCCAAAGTACCGAGACCTTCGGTACAACCCAGTCATCGTGTACTATCGGACCCCTCCGACAAGCACACTCCGCTGCAACAGCTGCAGCAACCAAACCACCTCCGAACCCCCTTCGGAGGTACCCCTTCGAACAGGAGGGTAAAAGCCTGTCAATCACTCATCACAATACCGAAACCAACCCTTGGTTTCTCAATCTCCCCCTTGATGAGTGCATTGACAACCAAATTCAAGTTCAAGAAAATGTAAAAAAATTTCAGCACACAAGTGACCATAAAAACTCAGAAACGAGCCAAAACATGTCACTTGACAAATGAATTTTCCTCCCCCTTTTTCAAAAGAGTAAAAGCCCCTTCGGCAAATCTCCCCTTTTTCAAGATAAAACTCCCCCTGAGTTAATTTTCCCCCTTTGGCAACAGAGAACCCAACTTTCTCCACCCTTTGCGATAGAGAACGTAGCAATTTCTCCCCCTTTGGCAATGCAAGCATCAAGGAGCATTGAAAATATGCATAGCTTGGAAATGAGCAGAATTTCAAAGACATATAAAACAAAAATATGCCAGTAGTAATACCAATGATCATGGGCTCAGCTCAAATTAACATTCTCTAAAACATGATGACAACATGTGATTTTATCATTTTTGAAATAAAAGCATCACCACTCAATCATGATAACTAGACAAGTAAAAGCAAGGACTGCGCAAAGCTAGTCAATTTCTACTTTTAGACAGACAAGTCCAGATCAAATGGAGCTATGAAAGCAAACTTGATGACCAATGAATTTTGTTGTTGCTTTTTCATAATGTCAGGGGTTATTTGTTTGTCCACCTTATACTTTCCAATCAGGCCAAGCCTAGGCATGAAAGCCATCAGAAGCTTAAGGCAATGATTTTGGCAGACACTACACTATTCCAGTTCAGACCAATGTGCAATGGTAAGCAGTCCAGAATAGAGTAGTGCGACAAAACAAACCCACCTGGATCTTTTACTTTGAAGCATGCAAATCATGGATTTTTGAAATTGTGAATGAGTGAACACATTGTTTAGCACTTTATGAATATCCATGAAAATGTAGAACAATTTTTCAAGTTGCAATGTTTAGCATCCAAAGAAAAGTGTCTTGCTATCAAGTAGATAAAAGATAGCTACAGCAATCCTGTCTAAACATGCTAGATTCAAGACTAAGCAGTGAGCACGATTTGATTTTGAAAAGAAAACATCCTGCACATGAATGTTTCAGATAAATTAAAATGAGCTGAGCTGTCATGATTTCATGAATTATAATCAGGCATATGAATGCAAAAGATGTAAATGCAATTTCAACCCACAATTAGCAAATGCACATCCATCTAAATCTGCTCCTCCTCACAAAATGCCGTAAGGGTGACAAATACCAAGTTCCCCACGCAAGTAAGCAAATCGAGAAGCATCGAGGGGTTTTGTGAAAATATCGGCTAGCTGGTGTTGGGTATCAACATATTGAAGTTCAATATCACCCTTCTCATTGTGATCTCTGAGAAAATGATACCGCATATCAATGTGTTTGGTTCTGGAATGCTGAACCGGGTTGTTGGCAATACAAATAGCGCTAGTGTTATCACAGAAAAGTGGAACACTCCTATAATCTAACCCGAAATCCCGCAAAGTGGAAACCATCCACAAAATCTGAGAGCAACAGCTAGCGGCAGCAACATATTCGGCCTCAGCCGTCGATTGTGCAACACTAGACTGTTTACGAGAAGACCAGCAAACCAGAGACGTACCCAGAAAATGACAAGTACCAGAGGTACTCTTCCTATCAATCCTACACCCAGCAAAATCCGCATCGGAATAACCTCGAAGACATAAAGATGAAGATGCTGAATACCATATGCCAAATTCGAGGATATGTTTGAGATACCTTAGGATGCACTTTACCGCTTGGCGGTGCGAAGCTCGTGGTGAAGCCTGAAAACGAGCGCATAGACACACAGCGAAGTGTATGTCCGGCCTCGTAGCAGTCAAGTAGAGGAGGGAGCCGATCATGCTTCGGAACTCCTTCTGATCTACGGTTTCTCCATCTTCATCAGGGTCCAATGCTACAGATGTAGCCATTGGAGTGGCGAGGGGCTTCGCATCTGCCATGTCGAATTTCTTGAGCAGGTCCTTGGTGTACTTCGTCTGGTGGACGAAAGTACCTTGTTTGCTTTGCTTGATTTGCAAACCAAGGAAAAAGGTGAGTTCACCCATCATGGACATTTCAAATTCCCTGCTCATGGTATCTGCAAACTCGGCAACCAAAGCATGAGAAGAGCCACCAAAGATGATATCATCCACATAAATCTGCACTAGAAGGAAATCTTTGCCATGCTTGAGAGTAACAGGGTTTTATCAACAGAGCCCATCAAATACCCCCGCTCAAGCAGAAAAGACTTAAGTCTATCATACCATGCCCGAGGGGCCTGCTTGAGTCCATAAAGAGCCTTATGAAGTTTAAGGACTTTATGTGGGTACTTGGGGTTTTCAAAACCAGGGGGTTGTTTTACATAAACATCTTCGCCTATGAAGCCATTAAGAAAAGCACTTTTGACATCCATTTGATAGAGTTTGAATCCTCGGGATGTCGCAAAGGCAAGCAAAATCCTAATGGCCTCAAGACGAGCAACAGGTGCAAAAGTCTCAGTAAAATCAATCCCTTCTAATTGAGAATAACCCTGAGCTACAAGTCTAGCCTTGTTTCTAACTATAGTCCCATCCTCCCCTTGTTTGTTTTTGAAAATCCATTTTGTTCCAATGAAATGAACATTTGGTGGAGGGTCAACTAAAGTCCAGACTTGGTTTCTCTCAAAATTTTCAAGTTCCTCATGCATGGCATTGATCCAACTAGAATCAGAAAGTGCTTGACTAACATCTAAGGGCTCGAAAGAAGCAACAAAAGCAGAATTAGTGAAGTGAGCATGAGAACGTGTTACCCTTTGATCAAGCTCACCAATGATCTGCTCAGGAGGGTGCATCCTTTGAACATGATGTGGAGCCTCGCGGCGGGATGCAGTCTCCCCCTCAACTTGTGCGTTGGAGTGGTCCAAGATGACCGATGTCGAGGTAGTTGCTTCGGGACCTCGTACCGAAGTGGTTGAAGCGGGGTCAGCTTCGGGGGTTGATGTCGAGGGTAGTAGGGGTTCATCCTCGAGTTCTCCGGGATCTTCGTCTTCGAAGATGGTCTGTTCCATGTCGTGTTCATTTGCATGTTCAAATGCAGAACTAACAGAGGGGGTTGATTCATCAAAAGTCACATCACATGACTCGATGACAGTGTTAGTTTCCAAGTTATAAACACGATAAGAATGACCATGTGTAGTGTAACCCAAAAAGATCCCGTCAGAAGAGCGCGACTCAAATTTATCCAAATTACCACGTTTTAGGATAAAGCAACGACAGCCAAAAACTCGAAGATGTGTAACCTTGGGCTGTCTCCCAAAACGTAGCTCATAAGATGTCAAGTTTAAAATTGAGCGCAAGAAGATTCGGTTTGAGATGTAACATGCAGTGTTCATGGCCTCAGCCCAGAATTTTCTAGGAGTCCTATGCTCATAAAGCATCGTCCTAGCCATCTCAACCAAAGTGCGGTTCTTCCTCTCAACGACACCGTTCTGTTGAGGAACCCGCGGAGCAGAGAATTGATGTTCTATGTCATGCTCCATGCAAAAGTCAACAAAGAGACTATTCTTGAACTCAGTGCCATTGTCACTTCGAATGAATTTTAATGCACCAGGGAGTTCAGTAAAAAGCCTCAAAGCCAAGCTCCGAAAGTGTGAAAACACTTCATCCTTGCTGGCGAGAAAGAAGAACCAAGAATAGCGAGAGAAATCGTCGATAATAACTAATACATATCACTTGCCGCCTAAAGAACTAACCCGAGATGGACCTACAGTGTCCATGTGGAGAAGTTCTCCGGGTTGTTCAGTCATCACTGTGGTGACTGGCGAATGCGAAGCAGCAATCATTTTTCCATGTCGACACGGAGCGCAAACTAAATTCTTCTCAAACTTGAGCTTGGGCAATCCTCTGATCAGGCCTAGGGCACTCAAACGAGCGAGCAACTCAAAGCTCATATGCCCTAGTCTCCTATGCCACTTCCAAAGCTCAGAAGTCGAATATTGTAACAGCCCCAAAATTAAAAGGGAATAAAATAAAAGAAATATAATAAATAAAAGAATTTCTGAATTTTGTTATTAATAAAAAAACCTAAAAGAGCCCTATTAAAGCCAAACAGAGACAAATATTCAAAATTTGAACTTGAAAATTTTATGGGATAATCTAGAAGCCAAGAAATATTTTTGACAATTTTTACAAAATTTTAGCAACAATGCTTCAAGCCTTAGTCAAGCAATTAATTTTCTGGAATTATTTTTATCAGAAAAACAATTTTAACGGTTAGTGGGCCGCCTCCCTCTTTTCTCCTCGGGCCGGCCCAACTCACCTGCCTCAGCCACAGACAGGCGGGGCCAGCCTGTCGGCGCCGGCCCCCTCTCTCTCCTCCACCCGCGCCTGATCGGTCCCACCTGGCAGCCACCACGCACCTCCTCTCTCCCGCTGCCACGCAGGCCCCGCATGTCAGCCTTCCTCTCACCCGCGCCCGCCCCCTGACAGGTGGCCCCCACCTGTCAGGATCATCTTCTTCCTCGGAAGGGGATCTCTCCCCTTCCATTTCTAGCCGGCGCCCCCCCTTTCCGATTTTAGCCGCCGGCCGCCAGATCCCGTCGATACGACCACGGATCCCGACCCCCCCCATCTCCGGCGATCCCTTTCCCTCAATTCTCCACGCGATTTCGCTATAGTTGGCAAGGATCCGAGCTGTGGGAAGGCTCGCCGGTGTTACGGAAATTTTCCCCCTCGGTTTCCTTCGTGTAGCCTACCATTTTTGTCGTCGGCGACCCTATAAGACCCCGGTGCTCGCCGCATTCCGCCCACACCGAAACCCCTCGAAGCCTTTCCCTCCCTAGCCGCCGCCTTCGTTTTTTCGGTTTCTCCCCTGCTTCGGCTCCGGCAAGACTTCACCGGCGCACCGTGCCACCGCCGCCCTCGCCAAGGTCACCGACGGGACCGCCGTCACCTCTGCTCCCTCGGCCTCACCTCCATTCACGTTCCTCGCCGCCGGATCGCCGTCGCCACCGTCGACCCGAAGCTCTTCATCGCCTCTCCTCGCCGCCGGCCACCGCTGGTCCCCGTCCGTCCCCATCTCCGGTACGAACAAGATCCTTGAGCTATGCTCGTTCCATTTTTGCGCTCGGATTAGCCCCTAGGCCACCGCAACCACCGTCGCACGCCTCGCCGTCGCCGGGGAAGACGGTACCCCTCGCCGTCGTCCTGTGCCGTGCCGGTTCTAACCGTGGCCGTCGGATTCAAGGGGGACGGCTGAGATTAGAACCCCAGATCAAGGGCCCAGATGGCCTTGACCGACGTTGACCGGTACGGGCTCATCTGAGCCCTCCGATCTCACTTAAACACCCCGCCCCGCCGTGGACCACTGGATCTGGATCCAGCGGTCCAGATCCAACCGGTGCAGCGCACAGTGCGCGGGTCCATGGTGGACCTGGCTCACCGTGGACCCGCAGTTGTTTTCTGGTTTAAAAATAATTCAGAAAAATAGTTTAAACTTCCAAAATTCATATCTTGCTCAAATTAACTCCAAATTTCACCATTTTAATTCTGGAAAATTTGTCTTTTCATTCTCTACACACTTATGCAATAAAAATAATATGTTTATTTGGCACATAATAATCTTATTAAATAATAAAGAAAAGTCCCCTTTAGGAATTAATTAATATTTCAATAAAATAATTCAGATAAACCCTTAAAAATTTATAAAGTAATATCAGAAGATATAATGGCTCTATTTCACTGTTATTAACACAATAAAAATGGAATGACCATTTTGTCCAAGACATTTTATTAAATAATATTTCTAAGACCCCTTTTAGGATTTAACTAAAACTCTCAAAAATTTATATGATATATTAACTCCAGTGCAATGTTTATAAGCCAATAAAAATATAATGATTTATTTTGACCTTTCATTTTATTAAATAAACATTTCCAAGGCTCTTTTAAATAAATGATTAATTCATATAATAGACATACAACACTTTGCAAAAATATCATGAAAATGACATAATAAATTCAAAAGGACTTAATGACTTGATTCCACTGTTTTAATACAACAAAAATAAACATGTTCACTATGCTCACTTTAATCTATCAACTAATGTTGCAAAAGCCCTTGTAGGATAAATTAAGTAATTTATATAATAGAAGTTAAACACTTTATAAAAATGTCATGCCAACTCATATAATAACTTCAGAAAACCTAATCACTGGAGTTCACTATTTTTAATAAAACTAGAATATTCATCTTGTCCACTTTATTCCACTAAATGATATTGCAAAGGCCCTTTTAGGACATTTAATTAAGGCATTTAAGAAAAAGTCAACCCTTTATGAAACTATCCTAAAACTTATATAACAAACTTCGGAAGATCTAAATAACCTAATGTCACTATATTAATGCCATAAAAACATTAAGGTCATTTTATAACTTTTTACTTCAACTTTAAAAAGGGAGAAGTAAAACCCCCTTAGGAAGAACAATTATATCAAGCTATAAAAATTAAGGAATCTCATTAAAAATTAATCTTAAATGTTTAAGTAACAATACCCTAAAAGTTAAGACTCTATCTCCTTTACTTAATCCAACATAAACATGTATGTTAGTATGATTGATTGTTTTGGATTGTTTATTGAATGCTTTATTTACTTTTTTTATCGAGAAGACTACGACGTCGTCGAAGATCCGGAGTTCTATCCCGAGGTTCCACCTTCACTGTTTGCGGATCAAGGCAAGTCATCGACTACCTCTGTGGAAACAGTTGATCATGATTGAGCCCATGTTTTAATAAACTATCGCTATAACTCATAGGCTAATATTGCATTAGTCAAATATCAAGCCTTACACTTATAATTATTAGATCTCCGTCCTTGTGTGCAAACCCAAGCCATGCTTATTGAGCCTTAACTCCTTGTCACTCTACAAATATTATATTAGCTAGTGCCCAATGTACCGGCACAACTGCTATAGGATAAAAAGAATGAGTCGTAGATAGCTGGATTTCTGTATATGAAGTTCCCTGTTATTCTCGTCTCTGGACTCTGTTGGAGTTGGCTAGGTTATAAGTATGGTGGGTTCCGGGTGCAAGCTCGGAAACTGGTTGGTCGCACCCGGGGCACTATAAGGACCGGTCTGCGGGATCTGTTGCAAAGCACTTCCGTACCAACCACAAGTCTAATGGGTAAGTCCTAACTGGAAGTGTGGAACACTCCGTCTCTCGGCACCATAGTGGAGGGGGCAAGGGGCTAGCCTGCGGGCGACTTGTACCAAAGGAGGCTCAAGGGGGGGTATGGTGGGGCACCGACGCGTCGGGACACCATATGAAACCTATAAGAGGGTGCTGTTGAGTCGGGGAAGACCATATGGAAGGTTTTGGCACGAGTTCCCGTGAAATGGGTCATCTCGTTACACTTTGGTGTAAGTGATGAGTGCGTGCCTTGTGGGTACAGTGGTACATCTCTGATCAGAGTAATTTAATCTTTTCGAAAAGCCGAGCCCACGGTCAAGGGCGGGTTGTGTAACTACTCGCAGTTAGTTTACAATTGTTTGAAGGTTTGAGTTATTCATGGCATGTAAGGACTGTTGTGCGAGGAGGTGAAACGTACTTCTCGAGTTAGAAGATGATGATGCATACACATGTTTACTTTTCAGTACTAATAAATTGATCACATTTACTGCTTTACAATTATGTTGTTCCCGCAAAATCAGCCACTACCTCCCTTGTTATTACCTTGCATTATATTTGCATTCGGTGGCTTGCTGAGTACATCTGTACTCACCCCGTTGACTTACAACATCAGAGCCCGTCTACTACGAGGAGGATGAAGGTCTGGAGTAGCGACCCAGTCAAGGCGAGACTGGAAGGAGGCGTTCATCTAGGACCCTTTGATTTATTAGTTTCTCTTCTTCTTTATTCACTTTTGTATTAATACGGTCCACGAACCGTGAATGATTGCTCGTATTTGTACGTGGTCGCATGATGAACGTCTTGTTTTATTGATTTTCTATGGAATTTCAATAAAGTCCTGATTTATTAAATCGGGGCGCGACAAATATGCAACAAGACAATGAGAAGAACCAGATGACTCTGAAAAATCAGCTCCAAAAACTCTCCCAACTCTAAAGATCTTACACACCACAACGCCATCAGAATTGAGCACTTGCGAAGTATCGCGATGAAATCGCACTTCAAAGCCCTCATCAAGCAACTGAGATACAGACAACAAATTGTATCCTAGGTTTTCAACCAAAGCAACATCTTTGAGAGTGAAATTCAAGTTAATTCTTACCACACCTTTACCTTTCACTCTACTCCTTCGATTGTTTCTGAAGGTGATATGTTCCCTTTGCTTGGTTGTGGTGAGGCTGGAGAACCATGCCGCATCTCCGGTCATGTGGCGCGAACAACCGGAGTCCATGATCCACGTGCCCTCCAAGCCTCGATCTGTCGCCTACACATGATAAGAATATCTCGATCGCTCAGTGCTGGGGTGAGTGAAAAAATGACGAGGCATACAACACTGAGTGACACGAGTAGTAGGCGCAGTAAAAGTAGACGGTCTACGCACATGATAATCTGAATGATGCAAAGTGCGAGGTCTACCTACATGCTGTGATCGAACAACATGTCGAGGTCTCCTACTCTGACGAGGTACAAAGCTACTCGCCCGGGGTCTACCACCATATGAAACATGGTGAACACCTCGAGGAGCAAAACCTCTCCGAGAAGCACGAGGAGCCTCAAAAGCAGGACGATAGTACAATTCAGACTCATGCATACCTAAAGATGGGTAATGCATGTCCTGGTAACTCATCGCCTGAGAGCGTCGCTCATCCTTGATGCGACGAAAAAAGAAACCAATCAAATGACCCGCCCGCTGACAGTAGGAACAATGAAAAATTCTCCTAGGGCACTCTCATGGGTCATAGGAGCAACTCTCACAGGCTCCTTGAGCTTCTGTTGGGTGGTTTTCCTGGGAGGATTTTTCTTGGCAGGAGGTGTGGTTTTCTTTGGTGGTCGGGTAGGCTTTTTGGCTGATGGGGTGTCTAACAGAGCTCTCTCTTTCTCTAAGGTAGTGGGAGAGGTAAAAACAGTTTTGGTCTTGCTATCTGAAGAAATCCTCTCAAAACCCAAACCTAGAGCTACCCCTTCTCTGTCAGCACACAACTTGGTCTTGGCCAAGAGCAAATCCATTCTACCCTTTCCCTCAGTGCATTTGTTAACCACAGAAAGAAGGTACTCATTTTCAGTCATAAGGTTTTCAGCTCGCTCTCTAATAGTGCCTAGCTGGTCCTTAAGGGTAATGCAAGTGTCACAAACAGGCTGCACATCCTTAGAACTACCGGCCCTCTCCAGTCTAGCCTCTAAATCATGAACATGTTTATCACGTAAATTAATGCTCTCGCGCAATAAAGAACGGTTCATGCATTCAACATTATCATGAGGTCTAGAATCCACCACCAAAAGCTGCTTCTGTGCAGTCTCAAGCTCAGAAAGAGTTTGAGCATGTACAGAGCGCAACTGAGCAAGCTCACCCATGACAACAGAACAAGATTCACATTCAACATCATTAAATTTAGACTTAAGCATGACATACTCAGTAGAAACAGATTCTAGCCTAAGTCTAAGGTCTTTTCTTTCTCTAGCGGCTTGCACAAGCAATCTATCCTGACCAAGAACTACTTCATTCAGCTCATCTAATTTTATTAATAGCTGGTCAGATGATAGAGGTACCTCAGATGAGTCAAGCTCATCGCCGCTGTGATCGCTGTCGGCCATGAAGAAAAGGCCGGTGAAGTCTCGTCCTTTCTTGTCCTTCTTGTCCTCCTTCCTTGGGGACTCCTCCTCCTCAGAGCTCGACTCCTCAGTTGAGGAAGTGTCGATGTCGCTGAGAGCAGCAACAAATGCTCTGGAAGCAGCTTTGGCTACCTTCTTAGCCACCTTGCCGCGATTGCCCTTCACAAAGGGTTTCCTCTCCTTCTTGTGGTATTTGGGGCGCTCACTCTCATCTCTCTTTTTGAGCTTAGGGCAATTGGCCTTGATATGAGAAGTGTCGACACATTCAAAGCAACCACTAAAACCACTTCTCATCTGATCCCGTCTTTCATGATGAAAACGGGTGAACCTTCTGGCAATGAGAGCAAGCTCATCATCATCCAGAGTGTCCACCTGCTCCTTAGTGACGGAGACCAGGGAGGACAAAGCAAAACCATCTGCAAGAACACAAGTGCCAGATGTGCTTGGTTCTGCATTGGTGCCACGGCTAGTGCTAGAAACCAATGCCAACGGCTGTGGCAAGGAGCTTCTGTGCACAGCAAGAGATGCCTTGGCAATCTCTGTGGACTTCAGCTTGCTAAAGAGCTCATCACAGGTCAATGTGTCATAACCTGCAGACTCCTCAATGCTGGATATCTTTACTTCCCATATGCTACGATCAAGAGCATAGAGAAGCTTGATAGCCCTATCATGATCATTGTACGCAAGCGTCCCGTTGGACCGCAAGTTACTCACTATCGCATCAAAGCGAGAAAACATGGCATCTATAGATTCACCAGGTGCCTGCACAAACAGCTGATACTGTTGATTGTATGTGCTTTGGCGCCTGACCTTGATCTGAGTAGAGCCCTCATGAAAAATAGTGAGAGTTGTCCAAATTTCCCTAGCAGTCCTAAGGTGCTGCACCCTATCAAACTCACTCCAGCTCAAACCAATGAACATTATGTTTCTTGCCTTGGAATTGGCATTATACTGATCTTTTTCTGTTTGAGTGGTGCGAGTATCAGAGATGGAGTATTGTGAGTCCACAATCTCCCAAATTGCATTTCCTTGGCTTAACAAGTAAGCCTCCATGCGCACCTTCCAGTATGCAAAATCAGTCCCATCGAACAGAGGAATTTTACTGCCTCTATCCATGTCGCCAATAGATCACAAAACCGGTTAAGGTCAACTGGTGATCTTAACCTGCTCTGATACCAATTGTTGGACCGGAAACGGCGACGAGAGGGGGGGTGAATGGGAGCTTTTAAAATTTCAGGCTAAAAACAGCCTTCTGTTTTAGATCCGTCTTCTACGGAACAGGCTTCGAACACTACCTTCGAAGTTCTGGTTCGGAGGTGCTTTGACAACTCCGAACACAGGCTTCGCAGGAGCAAAAGTTCGATGCCAAGAAGACTTCGCTCCACTCACAAAATTCGAAAATCTACTCTGCTAAGTCAGTGCAGGCTCCGCACACAGGGTGCTACGAGCAGGCTTCGCACTTCCCCCTTCGCAAGAGTGGACGACCCTCTGCAGACTTCGACCAAGTACTTGGCAGCAACAACTGGTGCTGGGCTTCGTACTCGACGGTCTAAACGAACGCTAACAGACTTTGCTAGGGACTTAGACACGATAAAAACACGGCCTTCGATCAGGGCTTCGCTAGTAAGCAACGAGGACTCACCTCCCGTTACACAGAGCGAACGCACACTGAAAAGCACACTTCGCACAAAACACACTTCGCCTAGACAGGCTTCGGTGCACTAAAAACTAGCGAGGTATGCAAACAAGTTCAAGCAGAAAGACAACACAGAAGGAGGGCTTCGCCGCTTGAACAAGGAACACAGAAAAGATTGAACTCTAGATGAATACAACGTATGTGGGGCTAGTACAGGAGCTCAACAGTAAATGCTCAAAGTGTTAAATGTTACCTACCGAGCCCCCATATTTATAGCCCACAGTTCATCCAAAGGAATTGACTATTTTACCCCTAGGGTTTACATTGGTTTTGTCTCTACAGAACTGAGGGGTACAAAAGGTAGTCAACTTTATTGGAGGCTTCTCTGTCAGCTCTGCAGAGGGGACAGCGCCAGCTTTTTGCAGAGCAGACACTGTCAGACTTGCAGCCTTTGACCTTTCTGAAGCCCCCCTTCGCACGCGAGGGGTGCGGTAGCTTCGGTGAGAAGCCTTGAGCCTGATGGCCTTCGC
Source organism: Zizania palustris (assembly GCA_019279435.1). Taxonomy (NCBI): domain Eukaryota; kingdom Viridiplantae; phylum Streptophyta; class Magnoliopsida; order Poales; family Poaceae; genus Zizania; species Zizania palustris. Next base: position 96,229,369 of record JAAALK010000080.1, read on the forward strand.
TTCACCGAAGTCAGCCTTCGATACAGTGACGGTTTTGAGCCGAAGCCGTCAAAGCCCTTGGGCCTTCGCACCACCACCTCCGGAGTGGACCACCACGGCTTCGCAGCTACTCCCAGCTCGAACTCCGTCAGTCCGTGTACCGAAGCCATGCAGGCCGAAGTACCTCAAGACAACCACACTCCGAAGCCCCACCTTCGGAGTACTACCCTTCGAAGTCCCTCCTTCGTCCAAGGCCTCCGCACGAAGCATTCCATGAGCACTTCATCGCAGTGTCTCTCCCCGAGCACACTCCTCGACGAGCCTCACCCGGACCATGCCTTCGATGCACCTCGACTTCTGAGACCTTCGTCGGGTACCTTCGAGTGTCTCCCTCCAGAGCACACTTCGAACGCCTTGCCTCCGCAGAGGACTTGATCCACCATACTCCGAAGTCACTCCATCCGGAGTACCTTCGAAGTGCCTCTCCTCCGAGGACTTTGTCTCGGAGTATCTTCACCCGGAGCCACGCTCCGCACTTACTGCCTTCTCCTGGTGCACCTCGACCCGAGGACCGACCTGGACCCCTTCGCAGCCACTGTGACGGAGCTCCCCGCTCCCCTGGCATCAAGCCTCCTGCTTGACCCAGGTTCACCTGCTGCGAACCATCCGTCGCCTCCGAAGTCCCTACGCACCACAGACAAACAGACAAGTGTATCCAGTACTCCGGAGACCTCTCTGGGTTAGCAACCTTCGGTACAACCCAGTCATCGTGTACTGTCAGACCCCTCTGACAAGCACACTCCACTGCAACAGCTGCAGCAACCAAACCACCTCCGAACCCCCTTCGGAGGTACCCCTTCGAACAGGAGGGTAAAAGCCTGTCAATCACTCATCACAAATACCGAAACCAACCCTTGGTTTCTCACCTACACTATACCTTCGAACAAACACATAAAGACCTTCGGAACAGACATCTGCAAATACTGAGCGAAGTCTATCAGTAAGATTAGCTTTGAAGCTAACTCCGAAGCCTGACGAAGTATTGACTTCTAACAGCTCGAGACTGAGAACACCTTCGCAAAGACTGTCGAAGTATGTAAAGCTGACAGAGTGCAAAGCGTACTTCGAACACAGCACAAAAATAAAGCCAAAGTTTCAGGCAAAGCTTTCGAGGATGTCAGATCGAAGCCTGCCTCATGGAGCTGAGGGACTTCGAATCAGAGAGAAGGGGCTTCACCAGAAACAGTCAGAAAAGTTACTCAGCCATGTCTACTTCGATCAAAAAGGCTACACAGAAAAAGCAAAGCTAGAGTACTAGTGTACTGTTGCTACAGTGTAGTAGTACTACTTGCTGAACGCAAGAACTAGTACTACTTCCGTGAAGAACAGAAGCAACCGAAGCACACTCACTTAAGAAAATGTCTGTGCATATGAAACGAAACAATAAACACTGCTGCAGATTTACTGCGCATGATGAGAGAATAGAAGCTTCACTGCATCAGACAGAACAAAATAAATGCAAGCCAAAAACTGAAGAACAGCAGCCTGGCAGTGCACAACAGGAGAGAGAGACAAACACGCAGGAACAAAATGACCCAAATGATTGAAAAGTAAATTCTGGAAGGGTAGACCAACCCTAGGGATTGGGGCCCTATTTATAGGCTGCCCAATGACCTAGAATATTCCACCAGCCCCTTAGGGTTTTTACAGACGCTAGATAAAGGAAATGACTCAACTGCCCTTAGGTATTTTTACAGACACAACAGACTGACTGTGGGCCTAGAGATACAGATGACTTATCCAGAAGCTAAGCTTTCGTAGCGACTACGACTTCTCTTCTAGACAGACGGATACAAGATCAACGGTTGTCAGTTTTGCGCCAAAACTGACAAAGCCTCCACCGACTTTGCACCAGGTACCCGGATTGGGCCGGCCTGACTCCGCAGCTCTCTCAGCCCGGCAATCGCTCACCGCCCGTGTACCTGAGTCAATCCTGGTCAACAGCCCAGTGGGTCTTCTGCTGCTCCTGGCCTTATGTACCCGGATTGGGCCAGCCCGACTTCGCAGCCTCCTCTACCCGACAATCGCTTGCTGCCCGTGTACCTGAGCCACACGCGGCCCATGAAACAGCAGATCTCCTTTCTTCTTCTATCCACTTTGACTATTGTTGACAATGACTCATCACATCTGGAGCCATGAGGCCCACGCTATTCAGCATGGCTCCTCACTGGACCATTTGCTCCCACTTACAGCCACTGATTGTGCAGGATCGGGGACTAGAGGGCGTTTGGATCATGGACTCAGGATGCTCTCGCCACATGACGGGACATCGCAGATGGTTCTCCAGTCTCACTCCCCCGAGCTCCAAAGAGTACATCACATTCGGGAACAGTGGTCAAGGGAAAGTAAGTGGCATTGGCTCAATTAGCATTTCAGATCATTTCTCTTTGAAGAATGTTGCTTTGGTCAAGAATTTGAACTTTAACTTGATTTCTGTCTCGCAACTTCTTGAGGATGGTTTGGAAGTGCGTTTTAAGAAGGGAAATTCTTCTTTGTTTGATTCTAGAGGGTCTTTGATTTGCCAGATCTTACCTTTTGGTAAAATTTTTCGAATTGACTTCTCTAGTTCTTTTGGCCCTTCTCGCTGTTTGATAGCTGGATCTTCTTCTGAGCTCTAGAAGTGGCATAGGAGGTTAGGTCATTTGAGTTTTGATCTGCTAGTCAGGTTGAGCTCTATGGACCTCATTCGAGGATTGCCCAAGCTTAAGATGGAGAAGGATCTAGTCTGTCATCCCTGTCGTCATGGGAAAATGGTTGCCGCTTCTCACTCACCTGTGACTCAGGTGATGACTTCGTATCCGGGCGAGCTGTTACACTTGGACACTATTGGTCCAGCTCGGGTGCGCTCAGTCGGTGGGAAGTGATACGCGCTTGTGATTGTTGACGACTTCTCTCGATTCTCGTGGGTTTTCTTTTTGGAGTCTAAGGATGAAACATTTCATTTTGTTCATGGCCTGATTTTGAAGCTGAAGAATGAGAACAATGGTCGGATGCGAGCAATTCGCTCCGACAGCGGCTCTGAGTTCAAGAACTCTCAGTTTGTAAGTTTCTGTAGTGATCAGGGTCTGGACCATCAGTTTTCTTCTCCTTACACTCCCCCACAGAACGGCGTTGTGGAACGAAAGAACCGCACACTAGTCGAGAGGGCTAGGACGATGCTCGATGAGCACAGGACTCCTAGGCGTTTTTGGGCTGAAGCCATGAACACGACTTGCTATATGGCCAACCGCATTTTTCTTAGAGCTTACCTAGGTAAGACCTCGTACGAGTTGCGGTTTGGCAGACAACCCAAGGTGAGCCACTTGCGAGCGTTTGGCTGCAAGTGCTTTGTGCTCAAGAAGGGAGGGCATTTGGACAAGTTTGAGTCTCGTTGCTGGGATGGAGTTTTTCTTGGCTATGCATTGCATTCTCGAGGCTTCCGTGTTTGAAAACTCGACTCTCAGCAGCTTGTCGAGACTTGCGAAGTTTCATTTGACGAGTCCATGCCTTCTTTGACTCCTTCTTTTGAGCTTTCTGGTGATGATGAGCTCAGAGAGTCCATCTTCGAGGAAGATGAGGATACTCCAGTTGCTAATGAGGGTGGGCCTTCTGCACCCCCTGCAGAGTCCACACCTTCTGAGACTTCAACTGAGGATGAGGGTGGACCTCTGATCACTTCTTCTACTTCGATCGAGCCCCTTCAGTCGAGTCCAGAGGTGCCAGCTGCTGACTCCGGTGAGGTGACTTCAGATCACCAGGGAACCCGAGCAGTTCAGCATGATCACCCCTCAGAGCTCATCATTGGTGATTTGACTGAAAGAACTTTGCGTTCATCTGGTAACTCTCTTGCTGTGTTTGCTGAATCTGCTTTTGTTGCATCCTTTGAGCCCAGAGACATTTCTCATGCTCTTTCTGATTCTAATTGGATTAATGTTATGCAAGAAGAGCTTGAGAATTTTGTCCGTAATCGGGTTTGGACACTAGTTGAGCCGCCACCAGGATGCAACCCCATAGGCACCAAGTGGGTGTTCAAGAACAAGCAAGGTGAAGATGGGGTTGTGGTGCGCAACAAGGCTCGATTAGTTGCCCAGGGTTTTTGCTAGAAAGAGGGTATTTATTTTGAAGAAACTTTCGCCCTTGTTGACCGTCTTGAGTCCATTCGCATTCTCTTAGCTTTTGCCGCTTCGAAGGGGTTTAAGCTTTTTCAAATGAACGTTAAGAGTGCTTTTCTGAACGGGTTCATAGAGGAGGAAGTTTATGTTAGGCAGCCCCCCGGTTTTGAGAACCCTAAGTTTCCTCGACATGTTTTTAAGTTGCGAAAAGCTTTATACGGGTTGAAGCAAGCCCCCAGGGCTTGGTATGACCGGTTAAAACAATTTTTGTTGGGGAAGGGCTTTGTGATGGGTTCTGTGGACAAAACTCTTTTCTTGCTCAGAGATGCTTCAGATTTCTTAGTCGCTCAGATTTACGTGGACGATATTATCTTTGGCGGTACTACTGACTCTCTTGTGTCCAAGTTTTTGAGCAGATGCACAACGAGTTTGAGATGAGCCTCATGGGTGAGCTCAAGTACTTCTTAGGGCTCCAGATCAAGCAGACCAAGGACGACACCTTCATCCACCAAGGTAAGTACACTCGTGACATGCTTAAGAAATTTGACTTTGGTGGGGAGTTGAAGCCGCAAATGACCCCGATGGGCACATCTGGGGTCTGGACAAGGACGAGAGCGACATCAAGGTCAACGAGAGGGAGTTTCGAGGGATGATTGGTTCGCTATTGTACTTAACGGCGACAAGACCGGACATTCAGTTCGTCGTGGGACTTTGCGCGCGTTTTCAGTCTTCACCACGCGCGTCTCATCGGTAGGCTGTCAAGCACATCTTCAGGTATCTCACTTATGCGCCTGATCTCGGTCTTTACTATTCAGCATCATCATCTCTTGATTTATCTAGCTTTTCGGATGCCGACTTTGGTGGGTGCCGGTTGGATCGCAAGTCGACTTCCGGTACTTGCCAGTTTCTTGGTTCTTCTCTTGTCTCTTGGTCTTCTCGAAAGAAATCTGGAGTTGTTCTTTCGACCACTGAGGCTGAGTATGTAGTTGCTGCTAGCTGCTGCTCACAGTTGGTTTGGATGATTTCCACTCTGCGAGATTTTGGGTTATTCTTTCCTACCAGGATTCCATTGTTTTGCGACAGCACCAGTGCTATTAGTGTAGGGAAAAACCCCTGTCTCCATTCAAAAACCAAACACATTGATGTGCGCTTTCATTTTTTGCGGGATCAATATGAGAAAGGTGTCATTAACCTTGTTCATGTTGATACCCATCATCAGTTGGCTGACATTTTCACCAAACCCCTAGATCAGTCTACCTTTGAGCATTTACGAGGGGATTTGGGTGTTGTGTATCCTTTCTAGGATATTTTGCGTCAGTTTTCTTTCTTCTTTACTCTTTTCTTGAGTCTTTTTGTGTGTGTTCATATCTTGCATATTCACATATCACACCTTAGAGCTGCTTCTGTTATATGATTGAACTGCTTTACTTATTCTAGCTGGTACATGCTTTTGAATACTTGTCAATGATCATGCTCTGGTTCAGTTCACTTGATATGTCTAATATCTATCATATGCATGGCTTTTATGTTTTAAACTTGAAAATGATCACCATTGCTTCTGGTAACCAACACGCGTAGGCTGAATGTTCTTGCTATCTGTTACATGCCTTGTAGCTAGTTTCTTGACTTAGATGCAAACAAGCAACTTGGACATCTTTCTGCTTTAAAACATGGAAATGTGTTGTAAAAATGATGAAAAATCAAGAAAAATGAAAATTCCATGCCTTTTATGCATAACTTGCAAAGATCCAGGTGGGTTTGCTTTGTCGCATTGCATTGTTCTGGACTGCGTACCATAGCACTTTGGTATGAACTAGGACAGTGTAATGTATGCCAAGACCAATGTCTTAAGCTTCTGATGGTCCAGTTCTGGCCTAGACTTGACTTGGTCGGCCAGCATAAGGTTTGACATGCAAATAACCCCTAGCAAAAATGAAAAAGGAAAAAGAAAAAGCCTGCAAATTGAAATGCTAACAAGTTTGCTGAAGCACTTTGTTTTGGACAATGCTTATCTTGGTAAATATCAGTTAGCTTTTGCATCTCATGCTTTACCTTGCTTGTCAACTGGAAAATGTGGTGATGCTTTTGTTTGCAAAAATTGAACATGCCTGCTAATGACTTTCTTTAGATATCATCTGTTGCACTGATCATGCCATGTATCTTAGACAGTATGTCGTTTGCTGTATCTGTTAGATGTTGTAATTACAGTCAATCATATCTGAGAAGCATGCTTTATTCACTCCACCTGCACTCTAGTTACATTCATTGCATATTTTGAGGGGGAGTTGCATTTTAGGGGAAGTCTGTGTCTCTTTTGAGTGCTTGATGAGTTCACTTGTCAACAAGGGGGAGAGATTTTGGGATAAGAGTTCGAGGGGGAGTTTTTGTCTCGCTTACTCTTTTGATATCCTTGTTGCTGTTTCTGAGATCGCACTCATTCTGAGCTTTTATCTTTGGTTAACCATAATGACCGCTTCTTGCTTTTGTTCGGCTTTTTGTCATTAGGGTTAAACTTTTACTTTATTTTTCTTCTTCTTTGTTTTCTTGTGTTTTGTTTTCGTGTTTCCACAGTTGTTCGTAGGTTCTGAAGAGCTAGAAGTGAAGTGTTGACAATGCACTCATCAAGGGGGAGATTGAGGAGCCATGCTGAATAGCGTGGGCCTCATGGCTCCAGAGGTGATGAGTCATTGTCAACGATAGTCAAAGAGGACAGAAGGAGAAAGGAGATCTGCTGTTTCATGGGCCGCGTGTGACTCAGGTACACGGGCAGCGAGTGACTGTCGGGCTGAGAGAGCTGCGAAGTCAGGCTGGCCCAATCCGGGTACATGGGCCAGAAGCAGTAGAAGACCCACTGGGCTGTTGACCAGGATTGACTCAGGTACACGGGCGGTGAGCGATTGCCGGGCTGAGAGAGCTGCGGAGTCGGGCCGACCCAATCCGGGTACTTGGTGCAAAGTCGGTGGATGCTTTGTCAGTTTCGGCGCAAAACTGACAACCGTTGATCTTGTATCGGACTGTCCAGAAGAGAAGCTGTAGTCGCTACGAAAGCTTAGCTTCCGGATAAGTCATCTGTATCTCTAGGCCCACAGTCAGTCAGTTGAGTCTGTAAAAAATCCTAAGGGCAGTTTAGTCTTTTCCTTTACTTCAGCGTCTGTAAAAACCCTAAGGGGTTGGTGGAATATTCCTAGTGTTGGGCAGTCTATAAATAGGGCCCCAATCCCTAGGGTTAGGTCACCCTTTTGCTGAAATCACTTTTGAATTCATTCCTTGGGTCATTCCTCTTTGTTCCCTGAATCTTTCTCTCTCCTATGCGCCGCCAGGCTTCTGTTCTAGACATTTTTGTCTTGCATTTATTTCGGCTCTTCTTGATGCAGTAAGCTTATATTCTTTGTACGTGTGCAACAAATCTGCAACAATTTTTATGGCATCGTTTCACGCGCACAACTATTATTCTTGAGAAGTTTCTTCTCTGTTGCACTTGTTCTTCACGAGGAGTACTAGTTCTTGCTGTTTGCAAGTAGTACTACTTCACTGTAGCAACAGTACACTAGTACTCTAGGCTTGCTTTTTCCTGCGTGACTTTTTGATCGAGTTGACAGGGCCAAAGTCCCTTTTCTGGCTGTTTCTGGCGAAGCCCCTTCTCTTTGTTTGAAGTCCCTCAGCTCCGTGAGGCAGGCTTCGATCTGACATCCTCGAGGGCTTTGCTTGAACTTCGACTTCACTTTGTGTACTCTGTTTCTAGCTTCGAAGTACGTTTTGTGCTCTGTCTGCTTGACATACTTCGACAGTCTTTGCGAAGGTGTTCTCTGTCTTGAGCTGTTCAAAGTCAATACTTTGACAGGCTTCAAAGTTAGCTTCGAAGCTAGTCTCTCTGATAGACTTCGCTCGACGTGAGTTCCTTCTTGCTGTCATTTTCGAAGGTCATAGTGTGTAAGTTCGGAGCTTGTCTTTCGAAGTTAACCTTCGGAGCGAAGGTCTCAACTTCGGTTGTCATACCTCGACCAATCTAGCATCGAAAGTTGAGTGTAGGCTTCGACTTCGTCTTGTTGTTGCGTGTTTGGCTTCGCTTATCTTTCGAAGGTTGTTTTTCTGTGCATCGTGTTCGAAGTTTTCTGATCGAAGGTTAAGCTTCGAAGTACGTTGTCCGAAGCAAGTTTCGACACTGTCATACTTCGCTCTTTGCCACATTCGAACTAGGCTAGACCAAACAAACCTTCGGCACGTCTACGATAGACTTCGCTCTACTTAACAAGCAACTTCGAAGCAGGCTTCGACAAAGCAAAGCGGACATCGACACTGCGAAGCAGGCTTCGACCAGCGAAGCATGCTTCGCCAAGTTTCGAACAGGAGACAAATTTTGAACAGTAACTTCTCATATTCATTCCGTGTGTACTTAGATTATTTTACTGAGAAGTTTGATCTGCCATGTCTTGAATATTTTGTTTATCTGCCTATTAGCACTGCATTGGTGTTTCTCTGTTCTTTACACCTGTTGTTTCTAGGCTAGATACCTTTAGACTTAGGCTTTCTGTTCACACTCTGCTGCTTAGTCTTTTGAGGTTCGTTGGGTGTTGGGAGCAGGCCATTGATTCGAAAGAATTTTTAGGCGCCCATTTACCCCCCCTCTGGTCGCTACTTTCGGTCCTACAATAGTTCGGTTCTACCATTTTAGCTCTAATAAAATGGTATAAATATATTTAATACATGCATGATTAAATATGATATATTTGAATATGTTGATATCTCAAATATAGTGCATAGGTTGAATATAATATAATATATATCTTAGTAATATATATATATATATATATAATTAAATACAATTTTGATCGGTATGATAGTATTGACCAGAATGGTCAGTGTTGACATGTATTGATGAAACCAGAATGATATGCTACTTGTTATATACCGGTTTAGATAACGGAATGGTGTATACCAATCATTGCTGGTACTGAAATAGAATTGACAAGCTTGGATGAAAGTCACATAATTATTAAAAAATTTAAGTACTCCAATATTATGTACTAATTAAAGCACTACAAGTTCATTACAACAATTAAAACTCTAATTGATTATCATAAACAGTATGTATTACAATTCCAAAAACAATTAAAGCTCTGACTAATGCATTAGTATAAAACTCCCAAAACCAAAAGCTATAAGCTACAAGTCAATTAAAGCTACAAGTGATTCATTTAATCTTTGACACTACTAAAGTCAAATCTTAGTTTCTTTTAATTTGGGCCTGGACCATTATCATGGGGTTCTTTGGAAGCTTTCGTATTCTTCACCTTCAGCTAATATTTGAGCATCACTTATCCAGATGTACAACCAATATCCATGGCAACCAGTTCTTGGCACTTCGTAGAAAACTGCCCAAATCCATGGCATATGGCCTACATCCCTAAAAAAACCATCTACAGAAGCCTTCGAAGCCACAAACACTCCGAAAACACTTTTAGAGAATCTCCGACCGCTCTCTCGTCTCTTTTTATTCATTTAACCAATTCTTAAAAAGATTACTCTCTAAATCTACTGTACACCGTAAAAACTCTCTATTTTCAACTGCCTAAAAATATTAGGCCTCACTTTTAAAATCAAAAAATATTTCGAAAAAATTGATTTCTTTTTGAAATCTCAATTTCTATCCTTATAAAATGCCAAGTTATAAAATTTTCAAATTTCAAATTTTAGACATTTTTAAAAATATATATTTTTCTCTTATTTTTGAAAGATTTAATTTATTTTTGAAATCTCAATTTCTAACCTTATAAATACCAAGTTATAAATTTTCAAATTTATAAATTTTATAAAAATATATTTTTCTCTTTTTTCATGTGCAAAAATTCATCTCCATTTTTGCAAATCTACGGACAAACCACCCGACACGAATCAATCTATTAAGAACAGATGCTCACTACATTGTCCGACCAACTAACCGTGTGCATGGCCGCTCACCAAGTTTGGCCAGTATGGAGACTGATTTGGCCAGCTGAATGACCAGTTTGCCGGAGGACTTTTTGTCTAACTGACTAAATTTTAAGTTTGAGAGTGGGATAGCCATGCTGTTGAAGACACTCTTACCATTTATATTTGGCAATCAATATTGTCATTGTATATGAAGCAACAGTACACTGCGGGGTTACCCGCATAGGGATTTATGTTAGGCTAAGGAGAACTCTATGGACTAGTCTCAATGGTTATCTCACAAAACAAAAAGAGACAAGAAAGATTATATAGGTTCAGGCCTCTTGGAGGATAATAGTCCTAGTCATGTATGTTGGAGTATGATTTTTCACGAATGACAGTGTCTGAGCACGTGTCAAAGCGTGTGTGTCAAAAAGACGTGCCCAAAAGGGCTCCCCTAATCTCCTTATATAAGAGAGATCAGGGGTTACAAATCATCATTAATGTGTCCCATGACCTAACTAATTACGAGAATAACAGACATTTCGTGGGTAATAACTCCAGATAATAATAATCGTATTAATTGTACAATTATGTATCGTGGAGTTTAATGGGCAGCCCGACTCTTAATGGTGGTCATCCGACTACATGGGGTCGCGGAAGCATCCCGAGGCTTGACTCAAGGAGCCTTTGGATTCCTGACTGTTGGCTGGCTGGATAATGTTGATTGTTGATTGGCCGTCTTAAATGTTGTGTCTGTTGACCCCTCCACTCGATCCTCATAAATCCACTCAGGAGATACCCTGGGATCATATTCCTAAAAGTAGCCCTAGAGATTTTTACGGTATATAGATGAAGTTGAGTAGTTGAAAAGAGCTTCAAAGCTTCATTTTGGAGAATTTTTCTCGGTAAGTGCACTGTTCAGGTGCACTTGTCGGGAGTAGCCCCGAGCCTAGAATTTCTTTGATAAAATAAACTCCAGGATCAGAGATTTAGGCAGACAAAAATGTGAAACTTCCCCCAATTCATCCTCTGGCAATAAGTACTCAAGGGATGTTTGAATCTAAAAGCAATTGGTGTCCAATGGGAGTGGGGGATTTAAATCCCGCATATTCGGTGATTGAAGTCCGATGAAACAGACTTGAGTATAGCGATGGATAGGCCCATCAAGTGGTTTTTATCAACAAGTTGTCGGTTGAAGCAGACCTGTGTAGCAGAGTACTTCCAGGTCCCTTTGGCAAAAGGATTTTTGCTAGTGCAAAACTGATGTCTGTCAGATTTGGTAGCTTCGATGGAACCCATGTGGGCCCTAAGGCCGTCTCAGGATGCAAGTTTATTTAAAAATTGCAAGCTTCAATCTTCTTCCTTTTGGCAACCACAAGATATGCAATCAACAGTTAGACATATCTATTGAAAATATGTCCACCGCATGATTAATGCCAAAGATTGCTTGAGGCACATTCGAGGCAATCAAAACACTTCGGGGACCCAAACCACTATGCAGGTGACTTATAAATAGTCACCCCACGGGTGTTTAATCCGCACGCTCTCTGCTCTTGCCTTAAACTTGTTCATCTTCAACCTTGTGCCCTGATATTTCCTCGCTAGCTCCACGAAACCCTAACTACCATTGTTGGTGTGTAGTGTGCTACCATAAGGCGAGATAGCTTTCCAATCTTCGACCCGTCCACTCTTCAAGATCTGCTCAGATGGCCGCCATGGACCCTTAAGATGTGGTGAATCGGTCAGACGAGTTTAAGATATCAGTGTCGGGGAAGAAGTTGATCGACGTCACTACAAAAATTCTCGTGGTTCATGATGTTCAATTTTCATCATAGATTGTAAAAATTTTGTCATAAAACTGTATCTATGATGGTTTCAGATATCATCATGTATTGAGTGTCATGGATTAACCTGTGTGATGATTCTTTTAAACCATCACGAATAAGCTCATTCTATGATGATTTTTTACCATCATAAAACAACTGTAGCCCACCTTGGTCCAGCCCAGGTCCAATCCAAGCCTGCTCAAGCCCGAAGCTAATGACGAAAATGAACCGTCACAAATTAACACCAAATTCGTCATAAAAATACAAACCACATCAGCACTATAGTGCTTACATGGCATTCCTACCAACAAGGATGCTGATGTCACCTAGCGTTAATTGGGCTTGGCCCACTAATTTTAGAAGTTAATTGGGTCATCAACGCCTATTTTCTAACAAATTGAAAATGTCATCACACATTTTCAATTTCAATAACATAACAGAAACAGAATTTACAGTTGCAACAATTTGAACACTACAACATCACAGATTTTATAGATGCAACAATTTGAACACTACAACATCACAAATTTTACAGTTGCAACATTTTCAATACTACAACATCACAGAAACTGACATCATACAACAGATCACACATCTCAAATTTGTTATTCATTGTACCATCACACATCATACAATAGATCACACATCTTAGCCTGCAAACAAAGCCACAACATCACAACATATTAGTCTTCTTTGGAAAATAAACTTTGGAATCTTGAAAAAGATTGTACATGGATTTTAGATGAAGTTTTGGGGTCAAGAAGTCCCTTCATAGTGCTCCAAATCAGCTTAAATCAGGTCCAGCATTTACAATGAATATTTGATGTAGTGTCTGCATAATTTAGGACATCCTTGGCAGTCAGCATGGTTATAAAACAAGCCTAAATATCATAAGTAGGACCTATATAAGGATAATAGTCACCATCGATTTTTTGCATCCAACGCACCAAATCTGGAACTAAAACTTGGAACTAAACTAAATCCACCATTCCTCGTCGTCGGCACCGCCGTCTGGCAGCATCCTCGTCGCCGTGGCCACCGTCTTCTCTGACAGTGGAGGCAGATCTGGTCGGCCTCCTTAGTGTCGACCTTGACAGGCGGCGGACGGGGCGGCACGATGACCGGCTTGGTCATCGCGCCCCCACCGGATTGGAACCACATAGCGAGAATGAAGACCCCGAAGATGAGAGCTGCATCAGCCAGAAGCAATGAGCCATTTGGTCGCCGTTGGAGACAAGGAGATCTAGTAGGAGGAGCGGATGGGGTGTGGGAAGGGGCAAGGGATACCGTTAGCGCCTTGCGGCGACAGTGTAGAAGGGAGATCAGATCTGAGGAAGAGGCGATGCCAGGCGTCGGCTCTTGTGGATCTCCACTAGGTTGTCCTCACGGCGGCTCCACTCCTCGTCCATGTCCACCACCTGCTGTGTCGCACCTCCGTGCGCTAGCTCGGCCGCAACAACATCATCGTTCGTCGGTCACAAGGAGGGGAGAGGGGGCGCTGGGGAGGGAGGGAAGAGGTGGCCAGAGAGGGTGGGGAGGGAGAGGAGAAGGCGGCTGTGACACCCCGATTTATCGAAATTGGAACATTATTGAATTTCATAAGAAAAACAATAATACAAGAGGTTCATCATGCGACAATCGTACATACAACAAATATTCATGGTGCGCAGACCATACTTATTACATCAGAATAAAAATTAAATAAGAAAATAAAAGCATGACGATCGCCCTCTTCAGGATCTTCTCTTGACTGGGTCGCTACTCCAGACCATCCTCGTAGTAGGCATCCTCTGAAGTGTGTCCAATGGGTATGAGTACAAAAAGTACTCAACAAGCCACCGCAGATGCAAATAATAATGCAAGGTAATAACAATGGAAGGATAATGACAAAAGTGCGGAAAAGTATGTTTTCAGTTATTGCATTTAGTGTAGTCAATTTTTATCATGCGGAATAATAAACATGAACATCAATAAAATCATCTAACTCGAGGAGTACGTTTTACCTCCTCGCACAACAGTCCTTACATGTCAAATCAACATGCACATCCATATTCAAAGTAATCTAAATGTGGGATGTCACGCAACCTGCCCTTGACCGTGGGCTCGGCTTTTCGAAAAGATTTATGACTCTGATCAGAGATGTACTACTGTACCCACAAGGCACGCACTCATACCGAACACCAAAGTGTAACGAGATGACCCATACAACGGGAACTCGTGCCAAAACTTCAGCATGAAATGCTCCAAGCGATAACCACCCGCTCTAGGTTTCGCCGGCGCGCCGGGCCGCATCTCGGCTAACGTCGCACCCCCTTTTGCGCCACGTTGGTACAAGCCACCCGCAGGTGCTGCTTGACCCATCTCCAAATGGTGGCCTCGGTTTGGAACACTCCATACCTTAGTTAGGACTTACCCATTAGACTTGTGGTTAGTACGGAAGTGTATTGCAACGGATCCCGCAGACCGGTCCTTATATTGCCCCGGGTGCTACCGACCAATGCCCTAGCTTGCACCCGGAACCCACCATGCATTCACTCACAACCACAACTCATCACCGACAGAATTCTAAGGATAAGAATAACGGGGATCATATAGTAGAACCAAGTTGCCATGACTCATTTTTAATCCTATAGCAATCGTGTCAATACATTGGACACTAGCTAATAATACTAATCATATGGTGACAAGGAGGTTAGGCGAGATAGCATGGATTGGGTTGCACAACAAGGTCGGGGGATCCTAATAAATATATTGTAAGGGTTTCATTTGACTAATGCATGTATATCCTATGTGTTTTAGCGATAGTTTAGTAAAACATGGGTTCAATATGCTCAAAAGTGTTGGTTGGTGACTTGCCTTGTTCAGCGAAAGGAGAGGGAGGAACTTCGGGAAAGTACTCCGGCTCCTCGGTGACGTCGTAGTCTTCTCGATATAAAATAAAGTAAAATAAATACAACATTCAATTTAAACAATACAAAATCACTCAACAAGCACATAGGTTTAAATTGGTTTAATTTAAGGAAAACCAAGTTGTTAACTTTCTGAAATCTATTTTATAGATAATTTAAAATGAACTATAAAGAAGTATGGCCCTTTCTAAAAGGGATTTTTAATTGTGAAATAATCTCTTGTTAGGCTTTCTAAATAATTTAAAATGAAAGGTTCAGAGAAAACTCAGTGATTTCATTATTCTAACAGGGAATGAATGAATATAAATTTTGTTGGAATTTAAATAATTAAATTTGTATTTTACCCTAAGGGCATTTAAATACTTTATTACAAAATCATGAAATGTCCAAAGTAAACATATTGTTTTTATTAAATGAACATGTAGAGAATAATATTACAAATTTTCTGGAATTGAAATGGTAATTTTTGAAGTTGAAATGCGCAAGATATGAATTTAGAAGTTTAAAGTCATTTCTAGAATTTAATTTAAATTCAAAACAGTCTCGGGTCCACGGTGAGCCAGGCTCACGGTGAACCCGCGCACTGTGCGCGTGCGCCGGATCGAGATCCACCGTCGGATCGTGATCGGGCGGTCACGGGCGAGGCGGGGGAGTTAAAATAACGTGGACGGCTGAGATTAAAACATCGAACCGGTACGCATCGTGCGGTCCAGATGCGATGCGGGATTTAAAATCTAGCGAACGGCTCAGATTAAAACGTACCCCTTCGCTGAGATCTAACGGATCCGATTAAACCGCACGAGGGACTTAATCATCACCGTTGGATCCAGATCGCACGGTCGCGATTGAATCCGACACGGCACGGGTACTCGACCCGTGCTGGTCGTCTTCTCCGGTGACGGCGAGCGGGCAAGATGCCACGGCGAGCGACAGCGGTCGAGTCTAAGGCCTAAAACGGAAAGAGGACATTACGGGGATCACGAGGGTACCGGTGGCGAGGCGAACGGTCGACGGAGCGTGGCCGGCGACGAGCGGAGGCGGCGAAGATGTTCGGGTCCTCGTCGGCGGTGGCGATCCGGCGGGGTTTGTCGACGATGGAGTGGTGGCTGAGGTCGGGGTGGCGTTTGTGGTCACAGCGGTGCGGTCGGCGAGGACGGAGGGGAACTCTGGTGACGGCGAGCGGCGACCGGAGTAGGGGCGGCGGTGGAGAGTTAAAAGTTTTAGAGGGGGCGTTCTGTTCGGCTCTGGACTACGAGAGCGTGGGGGTCGAATGCGGGGTACCAGGGGGTTTAAATAGAGTCACCGGCGGGGGCAGAGAGGGCGCGATTGGCGGTGGCCGAGGATTAACGCGTTTAAACACCAGCGAGCTTCGGGTTGCATGCAGATTCGTCGAATCGGGACACGATCCGACTGGGTTTAAAGGAGGAAACGGTCGCCAGAGTGTGGGGGTTTGAATGCCGGGCTCAATTTGGGGAGAGGGGGTCGGGAGCAACTGATCCGAGGCGCATTAAGGCGTTGGCCGACGAGGGGGGGGGTGAGATTTGGGGGCGGATCTCGCGGAGACGAAGGATCTGACATGTGAGGGCCACTGACCAGCGAGCGCGAACGCACGAGCGAGGAGACTGACGGGTGGGGTCGAGCTCGGCTGAGGGAGTGAGCCGGTTGGCGCCGACAGGTGGGGTCGGGCTATCGGGTGCGTGCGCGAAGGGAGAGGGAGTCATTGACTGGTGGGGTCCAGCGGTCAAACGGGGCGCGCGGGGAGGAGTGGGCTGGGCCGGCCGGGAGAGAGAGAAAGGGAGGGGGAGGGCTCGTTACTGTTTCAATACCTTTCTGAATAAAAATAATTATAGAAAATAGATTAAAATATTTGGGCTACTTGCAAGGTTGATAAAAATTTGTAAAAATTCTCAAAAATATATCTTGGCCTTGGGATCATATACAAAATTTTCTAGCCCTTGGTTTAATCATCTCATCTAGGTTCTAGTTCAAAAAGGGTAAGGAGGGCATTAAAGGTATTTCCAAAATAATTAATTCCAGGGAATTGGATTAAATAATATTTTTATTTCTTTGAAAATTTGGGGTGTTACAGCGGCGCTGCGGAGGGAGGGGAGAGGGCGGTGCTAGGGAGGGACGGGAGGTAGCTACTGTTTTATTTTGTGGAATTTCAGATTTTTTTCTTCTGATTCTTGATTTCCTGAAAATTAATAAAATAAGTTTAGCTATGAGAATAATTTTTAAATTTTTATCACAGCATATAGGTATCATAACATAACACCATGTCAAGTCTCGTCTTTTTTAGACTTCAATTGTTTTTTTAGAATTAAAAAACTATAAAGTTCCATGTTGTCGATCGAGTGTCGTAACTTAGATTTTTCACGACATATTTAAATTTATTGGATACTAACTAAAAATAGACTAAAAACATGAATATTATTTTCTATAAATGTTTTATAATTATTTAAGGCACTTGTAGTTCAAATTTCATATATTTCAATTGAAATCCTAGAAATACACTTAATGGATTAAAAATAGTAAGCTATCCCGGAAAAATACCAAAATTTACATTAGATAATTTATGGTGTATTTTGATTGTAAAAAAATGTCAAGTTCAAATTTGAATTTAGCTATCGATTTGCTTCAAAACCTTCCTCATTCCTTCTCTAAATCCTAATTAGTCCTGACACAATCTCCGGTTTCTTAACGGTTTCTTACATCCTACATGTAAAATTTCTTGAAACATTTTTATATTTATCACAACATATAGGTACCATAACATAACACCATGTCAATTCTCGTCTTTTTTAGACTTCAATTGATTTTTTATAATTAAAAAACTATAAAGCTCCATGTTGTCGATCGAGTGTCGTAACCTAGATTTTCACGACGTATTTAAATTTATTGGATACTAACTAAAAATAGACTAAAAACATGAATATTATTTTTCTATAAATGTTTGATAATTATTTAAGGCACTTGTAGTTCAAATTTCACATATTTCAATTTAAATCCTAGAAACACACTTAATGGATTAAAAATTGTAAACTGTCCCAGAAAAATACCAAATTTTTATATTATATAATTTATTTTGTATTTTGATAGTAAAAAAGTGTCAAGTTCAAACGAGAATTTAGCTATTGATTTGCTTCAAAACCTTCCTCATTCCTTGTCTAAATCCTAATTAGTCCTTGCACAATCTTCGGTTTCTTAGCATCCTATGTACAAAAATTCTCGATTTTTTTTAATTTTTTATAGAAGCATATAGGAATCATAACATAACACCATGTCAAGTATCGTCTTTTTTAGACTTCAATTGATGTTTTTAGAATTAAAAAACTATAAAGCTCCATGTTGCCGATCGAGTGTCGTAACCTAGATTTTTCACAACGTATTTAAATTTATTGGATACTAACTAAAAATAGACTCAAAAACGTGAATATGATTTTTCTATAAATTTTTGATAATTATTTAAGGCACTTGTAGTTCAAATTTAACATATTTCAATTTAAATCCTAGAAACACACTTAATGGATTAAAAAGAGTAAACTGTCCCAAAAAAATACCAAATTTTTACATTAGATAATTTATGTTGTATTTTGTTTTTAAACAAAGTTTCAAGTTCAAACGAAAATTTATATATCAATTTGCTTCAAAACCTTCCTCATTCTTTCTCTAAATCCTAATTAGTCCTTGCACAATCTCCGGTTTCTTAACATCCTACATGCAAAAAATTCTCGAAACATTTTTAAATTTTTATCAAAGCATCTAGGTATCATAACATAACACCATGTTAAGTCTCATCTTTTTTAGACTTCAATTGAGTTTTAGAATTAAAAAACTATAAAGTTCCATGTTGTCGATCTAGTGTCGTAACCTAGATTTTTCACAACGTATTTAAATTTATTAGATACTAACTAAAATATACTTAAAAACATGAATATGATTTTTCTATAAATGTTTGTTCATTATTTAAGGCACTTGTCATTCAGATTTGACCTATTTCAATTTAAATCCTAGAAATCATTTAATGAATTAAAAATAGTAATATGATCAAGAAAAATACCCAAAATTTAAATTATATAATTTATGTTGTATTTGATTGTAAAAAAATTCATGTTCAAATGAGTATTTAAACATCTATAAAAAAGTGTTGAAAAAATGAAAAAAATTATGGTAGAAAGGGTCAAACCCGAGACTTCTTGCCCCAAACAAACACCCCAAACCATTAGGCTATGGGCACTTACTGAATATAGGTAACGAGAGATGTTTTATCTTCCCTGATTCACCTCTGTTTTTCTATTTTGCACATGACATTTATTTCTCAAATGAAAATTTTCTACTTACACTTTATTAAATTTAAATTCTCACATAACAAATTTCTAATTATATTTTATTAAATTAAATTTATAAATATGATGAGTGTTTCTAAATACAAAATATTGCTAATTATATTTTATTACATTTATAATTTTTACATGACATTTATTTCTCAAATAAACAATTTCTACTTATACTTTATTAAATTTATTTTTTAAAATAAAAAATTTCTAATTATATTTTATTAAATTAAATTTATAAATATGACGAGTGTTTCTAAAATAAAAAATATTTCTAATTATATTTTATTACATTTATAATTTTTCATATGACATTTATTTCTCAAATAAAAAATTTCTACTTATACTTTATTAAATTTAATTTCTCAAATAAAAAATTTCGAATTATATTTAATTAAATTTAATTTATTAATTTGATGAGTGTTTCTAAAATAAAAATATTTCTAATTATATTTTATATCATCATATACATTTTCCTATCCATGATGGTTAGCAAAGGATCGTCATAAAACCTAGGTCCAATCCGAAGTCCAAACGGGCCATTTATTAATCTATGACGATAATTACAAAACTGTCACAAACAGTGCGCTATTCATGATGAAAATTCATATACTGTCACAAATATTTCCCTATCCATGATGGTCAGCAAATGGTTGTAATAAAATTGGGCCCAATCTCTGCATCGAAATGATCTATGTATTAATCTATGACGAAAATTTGTAAACTGTCATAGATATTGCCCTTCTATGACAATTTCAATAAACGTCACCTACAAAACCATCATGGACTAAGGGATTTGTTGTAGTGTGTGATGGAGGAGAAGGGAGTTCTTCCGATGAGTGCCTTGTCCCTTTGGGTTTTTGAGTTAGTGGTTTTTGAGTCTTTTTTCCTTCGTGGGTTCGGCTTGCCGTCCCATCCTTTTTTCGAGCTCTTCTTCACCACTATGACATTTCTTCTTGCCATCTTAATCCCAACTCCATTTTGCACATCGCCATTTTGTCCACCTTTGTGAAGCTTTTCTTCGAATTGAACTGCATTTCAATCTCTTCCACTATTACTTATAGTTGACTCCGAATCCCACAAAAAAGGTGGTCGGAGATTGTGGGTTGTAGCTGTGAGATGGCAAGGCATCTGAGTATGTCCATGTGCTGCTCCGTCCTGCAACAAGGGCTAGCACTTGGGGTGGTTCTACGTCGCCAACCACGAGTCGTCTCTATTGCCAGAGATTGATGGAGTGTCGATGCTGACACTTACCTGGACCAACAGCTGCGAACGAGAAGAGTAGGGACAAGTGGACGAGTTGGTCTAGATGATTACATAGCTCCGGGAAGACGGGTTGTCTAGGGTTCATGTTGCGCTGAACTTTGTGCATCGGAGCATTCAACCACTCAAGCTTCGGAGCCATCTAGCGTATGAGTACTCGGGGAGCGATGATCTGACTTGGAGTCGGTCGAGCACTTGGACTCGATCGAAATGGAGAAGCAAGTAAAGGTCATCTTCTCAGATCAATTAGGAATTGACCCCTCTATTGACCTAGAAGCCTTCAGGCTTAGGCACCCCTAACTGCCGGTGAGACATCTTGCACCTCTTTTTTTGTTTATTGATGATATCACCTACCGGGAGTTGACTGAAGAATTTTTGTAGGGACGAGAGGTATATTGATCTTTGTCACAATTTCCCGAGCAACCCTAGGTAGTCGAGTAGAAGGACATCGACCCACATGTTAAGACAATTAGGGAAAAAAGGAAAGGCAAAGACGATTGCCCTTCTTTGGAGAAGAATCTAAAGATGGCGACGATGACCGTGGCAGCTAAAGAGGCCCCAAAGGTTATGTCATCGTTCCATGGAGAGGTGGGTGCCGAATTGTAGATGTTTGAGGCAGTACCAGTGATTGGCGGTGTTGTGGCACCATCATCATCTAAATCATCACTACCACCACTGCCACCTCCACCACCTGGATCTACTTCCGGCTCCATCCGAGTGAAGAAGTTGTATTTTCGGAAGTCAACATGGTCAAGTAAGTAAATGCCATTAGTTTTAAATCTAAGTATGAAAGAAAATAAACTTGACTTAACTTTTATTGTTTTGACAACAACCGCATTCGCGTGATCGATGTTACCGATCCAGGAGTGGTTGACACTCTAGGTGCAACTGTGGTAGCTCCAACGGGTTCATTGACGTTGGCTGCTACAATGTAACAACTCAAATATCAAATTAAAATAAAAATGAGGGAAATAAATTTTCTGAATTGAAAATGAATTATTTATTTAGAGAAAAGGTTAAAAGAACCCAATTAAAGCAAAACAAGGAGCAATATTTCAAATTTGAACCTGAAAAATGTATGATGGAATCTATGAACCAAGTCAAATTTTTAGGAATTTTTTGCAAATTTAGCAACAATGCTTCAAGCCTTAAACAAATAATGTATTTACTGGAATTATTTTAAATGAAAAATGCATTTAAAATCTTAGTGGGCCGCCTTCCCTGAAACCTCCCTCGGCCCAGCCCAGTCCACGGCCTGAGCCACCGCCAAGAGGGACCCTCCTGTTGGCGCGCCCTGCCCTCTCTCCTCCGCGCGCGCACGCCCACCTGCCCCGCCCGTCAACCGCTTTCGCACGCGCCTCAGCCATTGACCGCCCGGGCCTGTTTGTCGGCCTTTCCCTTTCTCGTTCGCCCGCGACAGGTGGGGGCCACCTGTCGGGTCTTTCTTCCCCGATGGAAAGGGATCCCCCCTTTCCATCAACAGTGAGTCCCCCTGCCATAACCACCTCCGCCAGCTGCCGTGCACCAAAATTGGACCCGGATTCGTGCTGCCCTCTCACCGGCGATCACCTTCCCTCCAATCCCCATGCGATATCGACGAGTATGGCAACTCCCCGCATGGTTGGAAAGTTAACCGGAGAAAGGAGGAAACCTTCGGTTTCCTTCCCTTCCGACACCGGCGAAGCCCCTATTTAAACCCTCAGCCTCACCGCAACCCGGCCACCCCGAGATAGCCCTAGCCAAGACCACCCGATGCATTACGACGCCAAAATCCGCCCGCCCTCTGTTTCGACTCTAGCAAGCCTTCACCGGCGACTCGAGCCGCCGCCGCCCTCGCAGTCGCCACCGCCAGGACCGCCGTCGCCTCCTCTCCCTCGGCGTCACCTCCGTTGGGCCGACTCGACACCGGATCGCCACGCCGCCATCGAACCCGAGGAGCCCACCGCCCCCTTCTCGCCGCCGACCACCGCCACTACCCCGTCGTCATCACCTCCGGTATGCCTAGACTCCCCATAGCCTCCTCTTTCCATTTTTAGCCTTAGCCTAGCAAGATAACCATCACCGCCGCCGGTTTTGGTCACCGTTGTGCCGTCGGAGTCAGAGAAGAAGGGGGTAGTTACCCCTTCGCCGCGTGCCATGCCGGATGGGATGACAGCCGTTCGATTGGATCTGGATGCTTGGCATTAATTCACTTCGGTGAATTAATCCAGGACGCCCGATTCTAGCGAAGGGGTATCGATGAATCCTAGCCGTCGGATTTCATTAATCCCCACCAGCCCACACGCGCAGTCAAAGGTTCACGGTGAACCCAGTTCACCGTGGACTAGAGACTGATTTCCTGTTTAATAAAAATTCAGAAAAATAGTTTAAACTTCAAAAATTCATAACTTGCTCATTTTAACTCCAAATTTCACCATTCAAATTTTGTTAAATCTGTCTTTTTATTCTCTACACTTTTATGCCATAAAAAAGTATGTTTATTTTGCACAATATATTCATATTAAATAATAAAGTAAAAACCCCTTTAGGATTAAATTCCAATTTCATTAAACAATTCAGAAGGACCCTTAAAATTTATATATTATTTTCAGAGGACATAATAACTTCATTTCACCATTTTAATGCATTAAAAACAGTAGGGTTGATTTGTACATTTTAATTCAGATGTAAATGGGAAAATAAAAACCCTTTAGGGTAAATACTTATTTCAATATATATACAATTCAGAAACCCCATAAAAGTTAATCTTAAATATTTAGGTAATAAGTTCTGAGGATTTAATGCTTTATCTCCTTTATTTAATCCAAAAAAAACATGTATGCTTTTATTGGTGATTTTGGATTGTTTATTGAATGTCGTGTTTATTTTTCGTACTGGAAGACTACGACGTCGTCGAGGATCTGGAGTTTTACCCTGAGATTCCACCTTCACCATTCGCAGATCAAGGCAAGTCACAACCCCCATTTTGATCATAATTGAGCCCATGTTTTAATAAATTATCGCTATAACTCATAGGATAATATTGCATTAGTCTAATCTCAAGCCCTAAATTATATTTATTAGATCCCCGTCCTTGTGTGTAAACCCAAGCCATGCTTATTGAGCCTAAACTCCTTGTCACTCTACAATATTATATTAGATAGTGTCCAATGTACCGACACAACTGCTATAGGATAAAAGAAACGAGTCGTAGATAGTTGGATTCTACTATATGGTTTTTCCCCGTTATTCTTGTCTCTGGATTCTGTTGGAGTTTGCTATGTTATAAGTATGGTGGATTCCGGGTGCAAGCTAAGGAATTGGTTGGTCGCACCCGGGGCACTATAAGGACCGGTCTGCGGGATCTGTTGCAAAACACTTCCGTACTAACCACAAGTCCAATGGGTAAGTCCTAACTGGAGGTATAGATCGTACCAACTTGAAGCACCATAGTGGAGGGGGCAAGGGGCAACCTGCGGGTGACTTGTACCGACGTTGCTCAAGGGGGGTATGATGTTGGCCCGAAGTGACTGGGGCACCATATGAAACCTATAAGAGGGTGTTATCGAATTGGTGCGTTCCATGCTAATGGTTTTGGCACGAGTTCCCGTGGTATGGGTCATCTCGTACACTTTGGTGTGCGCAGATGAGTGCGTGCCTTGTGGGTACAGTAGTACACCTCTGATCAGAGTTTAAATCTTTTCGAAAAGCCGAGCCCACGGTCAAGGGTGGGTTGTGTGACTTCTCGTAGTTAGTTTACTATTGTTTGAATGAAGGTGTTATTCATTGTATGTAAGGACTGTTGAGCGAGGGTGGGCTGACTATACCCCTCGAGGTAGAAGATGTTGCATTACACATGTTTAATTTTCTATACTGATAACCTGCTTACATTAAATGCTTTACAAATATGCTTTTCCGCAAAAATAGCCACTACCTTCTTTGTTATTACCTTGCATTATAATTGCATTCAGTGGCTTGCTGAGTACGATTGTACTTACCCCCGTTGACTTACACCACCAGAGGCAGTATACTACGAGGAGGGTGACGGTCTCGAGTAGCGACCCAGTCAAGGCACGAGACTGGAAGGAGACGTTCATATAGAGAATTTGTTTTATTAGTTTCTCTTTGTTTTAACTCTTTTGTAATAATATGGTCTACGAACCATGATTGATTGGCGTATTGTACGCGGTCGTGTGATGAACGTCTTGTATTTATTGATTTTCTATGGAATTTCAATAAATTCCCAGTTTTATTAAATCGGGGCGTTACAAGATGGTATCAGAGCCGACTTTACTGTAGGAAGCCAAACAGACCTGACCCTAGGACTTATATTAACTATATTTTCTTACAAACTACTTACTCCCTCATCTTCTAGAATTTTTACCAAAAATTTCTCTCTTCTTGTAGATGCCGGATCATACCATGAGTGGGACTCTTCACGATGAGGCCGGTTTCATTTGCGAGCTCCGCATGCTCGTGGGCTTCCTCGGATTTGAGCACGAGCCTGCATTCCACGGGATCTTCCCCGATGAGAACGAGAACTACTGTGAGGTCACCATCATCATCCGCCCCTTCTCCACGCAGCCAGCTTACACTTACAGAGTCGGAGGACCTACCTTCTTGGTAGCCAGCCAGCGTGCCGCACTTCAGGCCCTCTCTGAGCTCCGGGTGATCTACGACGGCCAGCTCTACGACACCGCCTACCGCTTCATGCCCATGCGCACTCCGGGGAGTCATCGCAGCGTCTACGTCAGCACCTTCTCCCAGTGCCACTCCGCCATCGGCCGCACCATACGTTCTTCTGGAGGCGATGGGTGATCTTCACACGGTTGCCGTACTCAACGCCGACAGCCAGCACGACACCATCTACTACTACCGCCACTCATCAGATAGCCTGAACCACGAGAACGGAGAGCTTTGTCGCTAGATCTAGCAGGGGCGCCACTTAGCCACCGAGGTGGAGGAGTTGCAACGACAGAACGAGATTCTACGCCAGGGCGTTGCCGACACCACACAGTTGCATCACCAGATCGAGGAGCTATAGAAGGATCTCGAGGAGGTCGCTCCCCTTCCGCCGCGCAAGCGGAAGACACTTAGGACCCCCTCAGCCAGGCCCAAGAGGATCTCGCGCAGTGCCCATCCCACCGGGCCTTCCAGCTCCACCACTCCTGCACCGACCATCCCCGCCGAGCCGATGATCGAGCCCTCCCCCGAGCTATTTTAGATGATAGTTTACGATTGTTTGTTTTCATTTTTGTTATGCTTGTAGTGCCGCTCATGTCGGAAGATAAGGCATGAGTGAAAATTTTATAAGAAATTTAGAATAACAATGTAAGCGTCTAGGTCAAAACATTCATTTTGAGCAATAAAATTAGTAATAATTCCCCTTAATATTGACATATTCTTTTGAACCCCTCAACTTCAGGATGGCCAACAACCAAGGATCAGATGCCCCGCGTGACAGAAGCGACTTTGGCAATTTGCCTTAGTGGGGAGCAACCGGCCAATAGCAGGCCCCCATTGTCAATCATCCCACACTAGCTGAGATGATGGCAAACCAAAACCAACTGATCGCCATGTTGCTTACCCAGAACGCACAACAACAAAAACAAATGCAAGAACAACAGGCGCAGTTGTTCCGTCTCCAACAACAGCAACCCGAGCCTCCCCTCCGCCCAGTCGTCCATGCACCGGCACCAGTCTCTCAACTCTCAGAGTTTCTGCATGTCCGGCCCCCGATATTCTCCAGCACCACCAACCCGATGGAGGCAGGAGACTGGCTGAGAACCATCGGCAAGAAGCTAGACCTTCTGCCTTGTTCCGAGCAGGAGCGAGTGGCATTTGCCGCTCACTAGCTTCAAGGACCCGCCGTGGAGTGGTGGGATAATTTCTGTGAGACTCAGCCCGAGGGCCATGAGATTTCATGGGCTGAGTTCACCACCGTCTTTCACGCCGCCCACATTCCGAATGGCGTGGTAGCCCAAATGCAGCAGGAATTCCCGGACCTGCATCAAGGAAGCAGGACCGTTACGGAGTACCTGCATGAATTCAATCGGTTGGCCCGTTATGCACCTGAGGAAGTGCGCACGGACACAGCCCACCAATACAAGTTTCTTTAGGGACTGAAGGATGAACTCTCACTTCAGTTGGTCTCCGAGGACTTCGCCATTTTCAAAAATTGGTGAATAAAGCAATCATTTAGAAATCGAACAAAACAAGGTGGACCTGAAGAAGAGGAGAATGATCGCCTTCCGTCGGCAGCAAGGAATGGCGCAGAAGCCCTGCTCAGTGATCCCTCCTCAAGCCCCAACCCCTATCGAGCCACGGAACATTCTTGGAGGGCCAAGCTCAGGCACCCCACCCCAAGCACCACCAGCTAGAAGAGCTCCAGTTCAAGCTACCGAAGCCAAGAGGGACAGGAACGGTAACCCCATAATATGCTTCAATTGTCGCCAAGCGGGACACTTCTCCAACATGTGCCCCTACCCTAAGCAGGCATCATCCTCCATTCCAAGCCCAGTGGGTCGTACCCAAGTTCACCACATCTCCGCTCAAGAAGTCCAAGGTATGTCAGAAGGCGTTTAAATATGACCTCAACCAACTCAGTTCCGGAGAATGCTCGACCTATTTCTGAAGCGCCACCTCCTCATAATCCGGAGCTCCAGTAGAAACCCCGTCCCTTAGATTTCCCGAGGTTCACTTCAAAACTCGAGGAAGAGATTCTTTGCAAGGAGGATAGGATTGTAACAACTCAAATTTAAATAAAATAAAAATGAGGGAAATAAATTTTCTGAAATGAAAATGAATTGTTTATTTAGAGAAAAGGTTAAAAGAACCCAATTAAAGCAAAACACGGAGAAATATTTCAAATTTGAACCTGAAAAATTTATGATGGAATCTGAGCCAAGACAAATTTTTAGGAATTTTTACAAATTTTAGAAATAGTGCTTCAAGCGTTAAACAAATAATGCATTTACTAGAATTATTTTAAATGA
>JAAALK010000080.1:96256814-96292182 GCA_019279435.1 Zizania palustris
TCAGCATCTCTAGGATTAGAGAACATACGTTTCAAGCGATCAATCACCGGTAGGTACCACATTACTAAGGCCGGAACTTTCCTCTCCATCTTTTTTCTAGGATTGTCTTCAATAACATTTTATTCCTCTTCTGCAACCTCTTATTATTCTTCTTCTGGTGGTCATTGTAGTCCTCCACACAGTCATTTGGACGTTCGTATCGACTCGCGTTGCACTGCGGACATCTCTCTAACAATCCATACTCTTTTCAATATAGGATACAGTGGTTCGGGAATGCATGAATCTTCTGAACGCCCAAAGTCAACGGACAAATCATCTTCTTTGCTTGGTACGTATCAGATGGTAAACCATTGGGTTTTGGCAAAACCTTTTTTAGGAGTTGTAAAAGATCTGAAAAACTGGTGTCAGACCATCCATTGCTGGCCTTCAGTTTCATAAGCTCAAGAATTGTGTACAACACAGTATACTGCTTATCGCATCCGTGGCGTTCCTCGTAAAGAAGGTTTTTTGATGCTTGTCAAGTGCTTCAAAGTTATCGTATCCTTTGGTTGTAGTTCTCTGCAACAACACCTCAGGCGCAACATTTCGCATCAGTTCCTCCACATCAAAGGCGTCATCATCATCATGTTGATCAACATCATCATGTGTTATGTCGGATGTATGATCACAACCTCTTCTATGTTGATGAGCATCTTCAGGAGGATTTTGGCCCATCTCACCGTGTTCGTCCATATATAATAGTTCTTCACGAAACCATTTTTTCAACAAGTGAAATCGTATGGTTTCATGATCAGAACACGGATACATCGCTTCGTTTTTACAAACTTTACAAGGACAATATATTGCCTCTTCACTCTGACGGGAAGCATATTGTGCGGCAGCTTCAGTAAATTCAGTTACTCTGTTAAAATATGCCACCACATCTCCGTCGTTGGACGAGTACATCCAGGACCTGTGCTCCATCTAAAACATATATTATTTGAAAAATATTAATAAAATCATTATTGTTAATTTTAGTAATTTACAAATTGAAAATATATTGATTTATTATCGCTCATAACAACATTAATTAAAAATCCTCAATGCTTTAATTAAAACTACTTATTAAGCAGAAAAAATTATTAAATAAATTAACTATATTGGTTTCTCTCTCTCTCCAAACAACATAACTCTAGATCTATAATCATAAATCAAATTAAAAAGAGATTAAATGACGTAAATCAATATACAAGTGATGAATAATTGTGAGGAGGGTCATATTTGTTCATTTGGAGAAGGTAACACCGTAAATGGAAGATTATTTGAAAATTTCTATTCACAAACCCTAAATTAGAAAAACGCTAATAACTCATTGTATACATGATTAAATACAAAATAATGTGAGATTCGGCATGGATTTACCTCCTAGAATGAAATCCTTCAAAAGAAACGAAAACAAAGCCTCCCCCCTCTTTATCTAGATTTTTGTCGCCATTGTACGGACAAAATTAAATGCGAACTCCAGTAGAGCTCAGGGAGGAAGACGCTGCGCATTTATAGCTAGAATAGTAGTGGCGGTCGCAAGTGATGTCATCATTACTTTAGTGGCGGCCATCTTAGCAGCGGCGGGCAGCACCAGTGCCCGCCACTGCTATTGGTACATTAGTGGCGGTCCGGGCTGACGTCATCACCGACCGCCACTACTTTACCAGCAATAGTGGCGGGCGCTGGTGCTGTCGTCAGCACCAGCAACTCTAGTGGCGGGCATCTAATGGCCCGCCACTACAGTGGTTTTGCCCAACGCCACTACAGTGACAGTTTGTAGTAGTGTACAGAGCCCTAAACGACGTAACCATCAAGAACAAATACCCATTGCCTCGGATCGACGACTTGTTCGATCAACTGAAAGGATCCTCGGTGTTTTCCAAGATTGACCTCAGGTCAGGTTATCACCAATTGAGGATTAGGGAAGAGGACATCCCCAAGACTGCCTTCACCTCCCGCTATGGACTCTACGAGTATACTGTGATGTTGTTCGGACTCACGAATGCCTCGGCCTTTTTCATGAACATGATGAATAATGTATTCATGGAGTTCTTGGATAAGTTCATCGTGGTATTCATCGACAATATCCTCATCTACTCCATGACCAAGGAAGAACATGAAACCCACCTCCGTCTGACCCTCGTAAAGCTAAGGGAGCAGCAACTGTACGCCAAATATAGCAAGTGCGAGTTTTGGTCGTCAGAGGTGAAATTCCTCGGTCATGTCATATCTGCCGGAGGAATAGCAGTGGACCCAACCACCGTGGAAGTAGTAACCAACTGGCTGCAACCCACTACCGTGACCGAGATCCGGAGTTTTCTCGGATTGGCCGGATACTACCGCCGGTTCATCGAGAATTTTTCGAAGATCGCCAAGCCTATGACCAGACTGCTGCAGAAGGAAGTAAATTTGCATGGACCCCCGATTGTGAAGAAAGCTTCCAAACCCTCAAGAAGAAGCTCGTGTCAGCCCCTATTCTGACTCTGCCAGACATCTGGAAAGACTTCCACGTCTACTGTGATGCCTCTCAACAAGGATTGGGATGTGTCTTAATGCAAGAAGGGAAGGTTTTATCTTACGCCTCCCGATAGCTGAGACCGCATGAGCTGAACTACCCAACCCACGACCTAGAGTTAGAGGCCGTGGTTCATGCCTTTAAGATATGAAGACTGTTGGACCGGAAATGGTGACCAGAGGGGGGTGAATGAGAGCTTTTAAAATTTCAGGCTAAAAATAGCCTTCTGTTTTAATTCAGTCTACTGCGGAACAGGCTTCGAACACAACCTTCGAAGTTCTGGTTCGGAGGTATTTGATAGCTCCGAACACAGGCTTCGCAAGGAGTAAAAGTCCGAAGCCAAGACGACTTCGCTCAACACGCAACCCCGAAAAATCTACTCTGCTAAGTCAGTGCAGGCTCCACACACAGGGTGCTTCGAGCAGGCTTCGCACTTCACCCTTCGCAAGAGTGGACTAACCTTTGAGGACTTAGACCAAATACTTAGCGACAACAACTGGTGCTGGGCTTCGTACTTCGAAGGTCTAAACGCACACTAACAGACTTCGCTAGGGGCTTCGACACGGGAAAAGAACCGGGCTTCGATCAGGGCTTCGCTAGTAAACAGCGAGTTCTAGCCTCCAGTTACACAGAGCGAACGCACACTGAAAAGCACACTTCGCACAAAACACACTTCGCCTAGACAGGCTTCGATGCACTACCACAGGTCACTCGAAGAGACACACAAAAGATCAAAGTGTGTGGCGAGGTATGCGAGACAAGCTCAAGCAGAAAATGAACACATAAGCAGGGCTTCGCTGCTTGAACAGGGAACACTAAAAATGAACTCACTGGATGAATACAAAGTATGAGGTGGCTAGTACAGGAGCTCAACAATGAATGCTCAAAGTGTTAAATGTTACCTACCCAGCCCCCATATTTATAGCCACTATTCACCCAAGTGAATTAACTACTTTACCTCTAGGGTTTACAATGGTTTTGTCTCTGCAGAACAGAGGGGTACAAAAGGTAGTCAACTTTATTCTGGAGTCTTCTCTGTCAGCTTTGCAGAGGGGACAGCGTCAGCTTTTTGCAGAGCAGGACATTGTCAGCCTTTACAGTCTTTGACTTTTCTGAAGCCCCCTTCGCACGCGAGGGGTGCGGTAGCTTCGGTGAGAAGCCTTGAGCCTGACGGCCTTCGCTTCACCAAAGTCAGCCTTCGATGCAGTGACGGTTTTGAGCCAAAGCCGTCAAAGCCCTTGGGCCTTCGCACCACCACCTCCGGAGTGGACCACCACGGCTTCGCAGCTTCTCCCAGCTCGAACTCCGTCAGTCTGTGTACCGAAGCCTTGCACGGCCGAAGTATCACAAGACAACCACACTCCGAAGCCCCACCTTCGGAGTACCACCCTTCGAAGTCCCTCCTTCGTCCAAGGCCTCCGCATGAAGCATTCCATGAGCACTTGTCGCAGTGTCTCTCCCCGAGCACACTCCTCGACGAGCATCACCCGGACCATGCCTTCGATGCACCTCGACTTCTGAGACCTTCGTCGGGTACCTTCGAGTGTCTCCCTCCGGAGCACACTTCGAACACTTTGCCTCTGCTGAGGACTTGATCCACCATACTCCGAGGTCACTCCTTCCGGAGTACCCTTCGAAGTGCCTCACCTCTGAGGACTTCGTCTCGGAGTACCCTCACCCGGATCCACGCTCCGCACTTACTGCCTTCTCCTGGTGCACCTCGACCCGAGGTCCGACCTTGACCCCTTCGCAGCCTTCGTGACGGAGCTCCCCGCTCCCCTGGCATCAAGCCTCCCGCTTGACCCAGGTTCACCTGCTACGAACCGTCTATCGCCTCTGAAGTCCCCTGTGCACCACAGACACGCAGACAAGTGTATCCAGTACCCCGAATACCTCTCCGGGTAAACAACATTCAGCACACACTCCGGTGTACCGTCCAAAGTACCGAGACCTTCGGTACAACCCAGTCATCATGTACTGTCGGACCCCTCCGACAGGCACACTCCACTGCAACAGCTGCAGCAACCAAACCCACCGAACCCTTCGGTGAAACCACCTCCGAACACCTTCGGAGACCCAACCTCCGAACCCTTCGGAGGTACCCCTTTGAAACAGAGGGTAAAAGCCTGTCAATCACTCATCACAGACTCCGAAACCAACCCTTGGCTTCTCAATCTCCCCCTTGATGAGTGCATTGACAACCAAATTCAAGATCAAGAAAATTTGAAAAAGTTTCAGCACACAAGTGACCATTAAAAACTCAAAAACGAGCCAAATCATGTCACTTGACAGAAGAATTTTCCTCCCCTTTTCAAAAGAGTAAAAGCCCCTTCGGCAAAACTCCCCTTTTTTAAGATAAAAACTCCCCATGAGTTATTTTACCCCCTTGTTTCATAGAACTCAAAAATTTCTCCCCCTTTGGCAATGCAAGCATCAAGGAGCATTCAAAAGATGCAAAGCTTCGAAATGGGCCGAATTGCAAAGACATATAAAGCAAAAATATGCCAACAATAATACCAAGGATCACGTGCTCAGCTCAATTTAACATTCTCTAAAAACATGATGACAGCATGTGATTTTATCAGTTTGAAGTAAAAGCATCACCACTTAATCAAGGTAACTAGACAAGTAAATGCATGGACTTCACAAAGCTAGTCAATTTCTACTCTAGACAGATAAGTCCAGTTCAAGTGGAGCATTAAAAGCAAACTTGATGAGCAATGAATTGAGTTGTTCTGTTCATAATGCCAGGGGTTATTTGTTTGTCCACCTTATACTTTCCAATCAGGCCAAGCCTAGGCATGAAAGCCATCAGAAGCTTAAAGCAATGATTTTGGCATACACTACACTATTCTAGTTCAGACCAATGTGCAATGGTAAGCAGTCTAGAATAGAGTAGTGCGACAAAAAAACCCACCTGGATCTTTTTACTTTGAAGCATGCAAATCATGGATTTTTGGAACTTTGATTAAATGAACAAATTGTTTAGCACTTTCTGAATATCCATGAATATGTAGAACAATTTTTCAAGTTGCAATTTGTAGCATCCAAAGAAACGTGTCTTACTATCAAGCAGATAAAAGATAGCTAAAGCAGTCCTGCCTAAACATGCTAGATTCAAGACTAAGTAGTGAGCATGATTTGAGTTTGGAAAGAAAAATCATGAACATAATGTTTCAGATAAATTAAAAGGAGCTGAGCTGTCATGATTTCATGAATTAAAATTAGGCATATAAGTGCAACAGATGTAAATGCAATTTCACACATGATGAGCATATGCAATATAATTAAAGTCAGCTCCCCCTCACAAAATGCCGTAAGGGTGACAAATACCAAGTTCCCCATGCAAGTAGGCAAATCGAGAAGCATCGAGGGGTTTTGTGAAAATGTCGGCTAGCTGGTGTTGGGTATCAACATATTGAAGTTCAATGTCACCCTTCTCATTATGATCTCTGAGAAAATGATATCGCACATCAATGTGTTTGGTTCTGGAGTGCTGAACCGGGTTGTTTGCAATACAAATAGCACTAGTGTTATCACAAAAAAGTGGAACACTCTTATAATCTAACCTGAAATCCCGCAAAGTGGAAACCATCCACAGAATCTGAGAGCAACAGCTAGCTTCAGCAACATATTCGGCCTCAGCCGTCGATTGTGCAACACTACACTATTTGCGGGAAGACCAGCAAACCAACGATGTACCCAGAAAATGACAAGTACCAGAGGTACTCTTCCTATCAATCCTACACCCAGCAAAATCCGCATCAGAATAACCTCGAAGACACAAAGAGGAAGACGCTGAATAACAAATGTCGAACTCAAGGGTATGTTTGAGATACCTTAGAATGCGTTTTACTGCTTGGCGGTGCGAAGCTCGTGGTGAAGCCTGAAAACGAGCGCACAGACATACTGCGAAGTGTATGTCCGGCCTCGTAGCAGTCAAGTAGAGGAGGGAGCCGATCATGCTTCGGAACTCCTTCTGATCTACGGCTTCTCCATCTTCATCAGGATCCAATGCTACGGATGTAACCATTGGAGTGGCGAGAGGCTTCACATCGGTCATGTGGAACCTCTTGAGCAGGTCCTTGGTGTACTTCGTCTGGTGGACAAAAGTACCTTGTTTGCCTTGCTTGATTTGCAAACCAAGGAAAAATGTGAGTTCGCCCATCATGGACATCTCAAACTCCCTGCTCATGGCATCTGCAAACTCGGCAACCAAAGCATGAGAAGAGCCACCAAAGATGATATCATCCACATAAATCTGAACTAGGAGGAAATCTTTGCCATGCTTGAGAGTGAACAGGGTTTTATCAACAGATCCCATCAAATACCCCCGCTCAAGCAGAAAAGACTTAAGTCTGTCATACCAAGCCCGAGGGGCCTGCTTGAGTCCATAAAGAGCCTTATGAAGTTTAAGGACTTTATGTGGGTACTTGGGGTTTTCAAAACCAGGGGGTTGTTTTACATAAACATCTTCGCCTATGAAGCCATTAAGAAAAGCACTTTTGACATCCATTTGATAGAGTTTGAATCCCCGGGATGTCGCAAAGGCAAGCAAAATCCTAATGGCCTCAAGACGAGCAACAGGCGCAAAAGTTTCGGTAAAATCAATCCCTTCTAATTGAGAATAACCCTAAGCTACAAGCCTAGGCTTGTTTCTAATTATAGTCCCATCCTCCCCTTGTTTGTTTTTGAAAATCCATTTTGTTCCAATAAAATGAACGTTTGGAGGAGGATCAACTAAAGTCCAGACTTGATTTCTCTCAAAATTTTAAAGTTCTTCATGCATGGCATTGATCCAACTAGAATCAGAAAGTGCATGACTAACATCTAAGGGCTCGAAAGAAGCAACAAAAGCGGAATCAATGAAATGAGCATGAGAACGTGTTACCCTTTGATCAAGCTCACCAATGATCTGCTCGGGAGGGTGCATTCTTTGAACATGATGTGGAGCCTCGCGGCGGGATGTGGTCTCCCCCTCGACTTGTGCGTTGGAGTGGTCCAAGATGACCGATGTCGAGATAGTTGCTTCGGGACCTTGTGCCGAAGTGGTTGAAGCGGGGTCGGCTTCGGGGGTTGATGTCGAGGGTAGTAGGGGTTCATCCTCGAAATCTCCGGGATCTTCTTCTTCGAAGATGGTCTGTTCCATGTCGTGTTCATTTGCCTGTTCAAATGCAGAACTAACAGAGGGGGTTGATTCATCAAAAGTCACATCACATGACTCGATGACAGTGTTAGTCTCCAAATTATAAACACGGTAAGAATGACCATGAGTAGTATAACCCAAAAAGATCCCGTCAGAAGAATGCGACTCAAATTTATCTAAATTACCATGTTTTAGGATAAAGCAACGACAACCAAAAACTCGAAGATGAGTAACCTTGGGCTGTCTCCCAAAACGTAGCTCATAAGATGTCAAATTCAAAATTGAGCGCAAGAAGATTTAGTTTGAGATGTAACATGCAGTGTTCATGGCCTCAGCCAAGAATTTTCTAGGAGTCCTATGCTCATCGAGCATCGTCCTAGCCATCTCAACCAAAGTGCGGTTCTTCCTCTCAACGACACCGTTCTGTTGAGGAACCCACGGAGCAGAGAATTGATGTTCTATGCCATGCTCCATGCAAAAGTCAACAAAGAGACTGTTCTTGAACTCAGTGCCATTATCACTTCGAATGAATTTCAGTGCACCAGGGAGTTCAGTGAAAAGTCTCAAAGCCAAGCTTCGAAAGTGTGAGAACACTTCATCCTTGCTGGCAAGAAAGAAGACCCAAGAGTAGCGAGAGAAATCATCGACAATAACAAGCACATACCACTTGCCGCCTAAAGAACTAACCCGAGAAGGACCTACAGTGTCCATGTGGAGATGTTCTCCGGGTTG
This sequence comes from Zizania palustris, assembly GCA_019279435.1. Taxonomy (NCBI): domain Eukaryota; kingdom Viridiplantae; phylum Streptophyta; class Magnoliopsida; order Poales; family Poaceae; genus Zizania; species Zizania palustris. The sequence goes on from JAAALK010000080.1 coordinate 96,265,232, forward strand.
TTCAGTCATCACTGTGGTGACTGGTGAATGCGAAGCGGCAATCATTTTTCCATGTCGACAAGGAGCGCAAACTAAATCCTTCTCAAACTTGAGCTTGGGCAATCCTCGGATCAGACTTAGGGCACTCAGACGAACAAGCAACTCAAAGCTCATATGCCCTAATCTCCTATGCCACTTCCAAAGCTTAGAAGTAGAATGTGCAACAAGACAATAAGAAGAACTAGATGACTCTGAAAAATCAGCTCCAAAAACTCTCCCAACTCTAAAGATCTTACAAACAACAACGCCATCAGAATTCAGTACTTGCGAAGTATCACGATGGAATCGCACTTTGAAGCCCTCATCAAGCAACTGAGATACAGAAAGCCAATTGTATCCCAGGTTTTCAACCAAAGCAACATCTTTGAGAGTGAAATTCGAGTTAATTCTTACCACACCTTTACCTTTCACTCTACTCCTTCGATTATTCCCGAAGGTGATATGTTCCCTTTGCTTGGTTGTGGTGAGGCTGGAGAACCATGCTGCATCCCCGGTCATATGGCGCGAACAACCGGAGTCCATGATCCACGTGCCCTCCAAGCCTCGGTCTATCGCCTACACATGATAAGAAAATCTCGATCGCTCAGTGCTGGGGTGAGTGAAAATATGACGAGGCAGCCAGCACTGAGTGACACGAGTAGTAGGCACAGAAAAAGTAGACTGTCTACGCACATGATAATCTGAATGATGCAAAGTGCGAGGTCTACCTACATGCTGTGATCGAACAACATGACGAGGTCTCCTACTCCGACGAGGTACAAAGCTACTCGCCCGGGGTCTACCACCATATGGAATATGGTGAACACCTCGAGGAGCAAAACCTCTCCGAGAAGCACGAGGAGCCTCAAAAGCAGGACGATAGTAAAACTCAGACTCATGCATTAAAATGATGGGTAATGCATGTCCTAGTAACTCATCGCCTAAGAGCGTCGCTCATCCTTAATGTGACGAAAATAGAACCCAACCAAATGACCCGCCCGCTGACAGTAAGAACAATGAAAAACTCTCCTAGGGGCACTCTCATGGGTCTTAGGAGCAACTCTCACAGGCTCCTTGGGCTTCTGCTAAGTGGTTTTCTTGGGAGGGATTTTCTTGGCAGGAGGAGTGGTTTTCTTTTGAGCTCGGGTAGGCTTTTTGGCTGATAGAGTGTCTAACAGAGCTCTCTCTTTCTCTAGGGTAGTGGGAGAGGTAAAAACAGTTTTGTTTCCATTATCTGAAGGAATCCTCTAAAAACCCAAACCTAGAGCTAACCCTGCTCTATCAGCACACATCTTGGTCTTTGCCAAGAGCAAATCCATCCTACCCTTTCCCTCAGTGCATTTGTTAACCACAGAAAGAAGGTATTCATTTTCAGTCATTAGGTTCTCAGCTCGCTCTCTAACAGTGCCTAGCTGGTCCTTAAGGGTTATGCATGTGTCACACACGGGTTGCACATCCTTAGAACTACCGGCCCTCTCCAATCTAGCCTCTAAATCATGAACATGCTTATCACGTAAATCAATGCTCTCACGTAATAAAAGGCAGTTCACACATTCAATTTTATCAAGACTAGAATCCACCATCAAAAGCTGCTTCTGTGCAGTCTCAAGCTCAGAAAGAGTTTGAGCATGAACAGGATGCAACTGAGCAAGCTCACCCATGACAACAGTACAAGATTCACATTCAGCATCATTTACTCTAGACTTAAGCATGGCATAATCAGTGGAAACAGATTCTAGCCTAAGTCTAAGGTCTTTTCTTTCACTAGCGGCTTGCACAAGTAATCTATCCTAACCAAGAACTATTTCATTCAGTTCATCTATTTTAATTAGAAGCTGGTCAGAGGATAGTGGTACCTCAGATGAATTAAGCTCATCGCCGCTGTGATCGCTGTCGGCCATGAAGCAAAGGCCGGTGAAGTCTCGTCCCTTCTTGTCCTTCTTGTCCTCCTTCCTTGGGGACTCCTCCTCCTCAGAGCTCGACTCCTCAGTTGAGGAAGTGTCGATGTCGCTGAGAGCAGCAACAAATGCTCTGGAGGATGCTTTGGCTACTTTCTTAGCCATCTTGCCCCGCTTGCCCTTCACAAAGGGTTTCCTCTCCTTCTTGTGGTATTTGGGGCGCTCACTCTCATCTCTCTTCTTGAGTTTCGGGCAATTGGCCTTAATATGAGAAGTGTCGCCACATTCAAAGCAACCAATAAAACCACTTCTCCTCTGATCCCGTCTTTCATGATGAAAACGGGTGAACCTTTTGGCAATGAGAGCAAGCTCATCATCATCCAATGTGTCCACCTGCTCCTTAGTGACGGAGACTAGGGAGGACAAAGCAAAACCATCTGCAAGAACACAAGTACCAGATGTGCTTGGTTCTGTAGCGGTGCCACGGCTAGTGCAAGAAACCAATGCCAATGGCTGTGGCAGAGAGTTTCTGTGCACTGCAAGAGATGCCTTGGCAATCTCTGTGGACTTCAGCTTGCTGAAGAGCTCATCATAGGTCAATGTGTCATAACCTGCGGACTCCTCAATGCTGGATATCTTCACTTCCCATATGCTACGATCAAGAGCATAGAGAAGCTTGATAGACCTATCATGATCATTGTAAGCAAGCGTCCCGTTGGACCGCAAGTTACTCACTATCGCATCAAAGCGAGAAAACATGGCATCTATAGATTCACCAGGTGCCTGCACAAAATGCTGATACTGTTGATTGTATGTGCTTTGGTGCCTGGCCTTGATCTGTGTAGAGCCCTCATAAAAAATAGTGAGAGTGGTCCAAATTTCCCTAGCAGTCCTATGGTGCTGCACCCTATCAAACTCACTTCTACTCAAACCAATGAACAATATATTTCTTGCCTTGGAGTTGGCATTATACTGATCCTTCTCTGTTTGAGAGGTGCGATTTTCAGGGATGGAGTATTGTGAGTCCACAATCTCCCAAATTGCATTTCCTTGGCTTAGCAAATAAGCCTCCATGCGCACCTTCCAGTATGCAAAATCAGTCCCATCGAATAGAGGAATTTTACTAGCTCTGTCCATGTCGCCAAGAGATCACAAAACCGGTTAAGGTCAACTGGTGATCTGAACCTGCTCTGATACCAATTGTTGGACTGGAAATGGAGACCAGAGGGGGGGTGAATGGGAGCTTTTAAAATTTCAGGCTAAAAATAGCCTTCTGTTTTAATTCAGTCTACTGCGGAACAGGCTTCGAACACAACTTTTGAAGTTGTGGTTCGGAGGTATTTGACAGCTCCGAACACAGGCTTCGCAAGGAGTAAAAGTTTGAAGCCAAGAAGACTTCGCTCAACACGCAACCCCGAAAAATCTACTCTGCTAAGTCAGTGTAGGCTCCGCACACAGGGTGCTTCGAGCAGGCTTCGCACTTCACCCTTCGCAAGAGTGGACTAACCTCTGAGGACTTAGATCAAATACTTAGCGACAGCAACTGGTGCTGGGCTTCGTACTCCGAAGGTCTAAACGCACACTAACAGACTTCGCTAGGGGCTTCGACATGGGAAAAGAACCGGGCTTCGATCAGGGCTTAGCTAGTAAACAGTGAGGTCTAGCCTCCAGTTACACAGAGCTAACGAACACTGAAAAGCACACTTCGCACAAAACACACTTCGCCCAGATAGGCTTCGGTGCACTACCACAAGTCACTCGAAGTGACACACAAAAGATCGAAGTGTGTGGCGAGGTATGCGAGACAAGCTGAAGCAAAAAATGAACACACAAGCAGGGCTTCGCTCCTTGAACAGGGAACACTAAAAATGAACTCACTGGATGAATACAAAGTATGAGGTGGCTAGTACAGGAGCTCAACAATGAATGCTCAAAGTGTTAAATGTTACCTACCCAGCCCCCATATTAATAGCCACTATTCACCCAAGTGAATTGACTACTTTACCCCTAGGGTTTACAATGGTTTTGTCTCTACAGAACAGAGGGGTACAAAAGGTAGTCAACTTTATTCTGGAGGCTTCTCTGTCAGCTTTGCAGAGGGGACAGCGTCAGCTTTTTGCAGAGCAGACATTGTCAGCCTTTACAGTTTTTGACTTTTCTGAAGCCCCCCTTCGCACGCGAGGGGTGCGGTAGTTTCGGTGAGAAGCCTTGAGCCTAACGGCCTTCGCTTCACCGAAGTCAGCCTTCGATACAGTGACGGTTTTGAGCCGAAGCCGTCAAAGCCCTTGGGCCTTCGCACCACCACCTCTGGAGTGGACCACCACGGCTTCGCAGCTTCTCCCAGCTCGAACTCCGTCAGTACGTGTACCGAAGCCATGCACGGCCGAAGTACCACAAGACAACCACACTCCGAAGCCCCACCTTCGGAGTACCACCCTTCGAAGTCCCTCCTTCGTCCAAGGCCACCGCATGAAGCATTCCATGAGCACTTCGTCGCAGTGTCTCTCCCCGAGCACACTCCTCGACGAGCCTCACCCGGACCATGCCTTCGATGCACCTCGACTTCTGAGACCTTCGTCGGGTACCTTCGAGTGTCTCCCTCCGGAGCACACTTCGAACACTTTGCCTCTGCTGAGGACTTGATCCACCATACTCCGAAGTCACTCCTTCCAGAGTACCCTTCGAAGTGCCTCGCCTCCGAGGACTTCGTCTCGGAGTACCTTCACCCGGAGCCACGCTCCGCACTTACTACCTTCTCCTGGTGCACCTCGACCCGAGGTCCGACCTTGACCCCTTCGCAGCCTTTGTGACGGAGCTCCCCGCTCCCCTGGCATCAAGTCTCCCGCTTGACCCAGGTTCACCTGCTACGAACCATCCGTCGCCTCTGAAGTCCCCTGCGCACCACAGACAAGCAGACAAGTGTATCCAGTACCCCAGAGACCTCTCCGGGTAAACAACCTTCGGCACACACTCCATTGTACCGTCCAAAGTACCGAGACCTTCGGTACAACCCAGTCATCGTGTACTGTTGGACCCCTCCGACAGGCACACTCCGCTGCAACAGCTGCAGCAACCAAACCCACCGAACCCTTCGGTGAAACCACCTCCGAACACCTTCGGAGACCCAACCTCCGAACCCCTTCGGAGGTACCCCTTTGAAACAGAGGGTAAAAGCCTGTCAATCACTCATCACAGACTCCGAAACCAACCCTTGGCTTCTCCAAGACATTACCTTGTGGGGAATCGGTGTGAGGTCTTCACCGACCACAAGAGCCGCAAGTACATATTCACCCAACCGGACCTAAACCTCACACAAAGGAGATGGTTGGAACTCATCAAGGATTACGACTTGGGCATCCATTATCATCCAGGCAAGGCAAACGTGGTGGCAGACGCCCTTTGTCGAAAGGGGTACTGCAATGCCATCATGATACAGGACCAAGCCCCTTTGCTTTACAAGGAAATGGAAAGGCTGAATTTAGGGATCACCACCCGAGCGTACCTGCTGCTTTGGAGTCTAGGCCTGTCTTGATAGACCAGATCCGAGAAAAGCAGAAGGAAGACCCGGACATCTTGGAAATCCAACAGAACATGCGGAAGGGTAAAGCCCCCGGATTCTCCGAGGACGAGCATGGTACCATCTGGTTCAGGAACCGGATATGCGTACCTGACAAGCCTGAGTTGAAGACTCTCATCCTTCAAGAAGCCCACGATACTCTATACTCCATCCATACCGGGAGTACAAAGATGTATCAAGACCTGAAGGAGAAATATTGGTGGGTCAGCATGAAGAGGGAAATAGCTGAGTATGTGGCCAAGTGCGACACTTGCCGGTGAGTCAAGGCAGAGCATCAAAGACCTGCTGGACTCCTACAACCCCTCAAGGTCCCCGAATGGAAGTGGGAAGAGATAGGGATGGACTTCATCACGGGACTACCACGGACCCATGCTGGTCATGATTCCATGTTACTCTTCCTCAGTTGTCTCTCAATGCCATAGCTCTCTTAGACATCTTCGAGTGGGCGATGTGAGTCAAAGGTTGCGAGGGGAGAGCGGAGATCTTCACAGCACTCCACAAAGCCTCCTGCCAACCAAAGACTTACCAAGGCTCCGGAGGAGAGATGATAGTGATTGCCTTTGGCAGCATCAACTTTTGACTTCAATACGAGTACCAGACTCGGTTCCCAGTGAAGGCTATCAATGCCAAGTGGTACACAGACTTGGTCCTTCACTGGTTTTATGCCGAAGTAGGAGCAAACAGTGCCCTGGCCGTACCTCTCGAAGACATCTTCTATCGGAGGGAAGCGGAGGTTCATCTGAATCTGGGCCAGCTCGAAGCTTGCCTCAACCTGTTGCAAGCAATAATTCGCCGCATGAGCATGCGGGACTTAGTAGAGGAGTTCATCGGACTCCGAATTCCACCCCTGATGGCCAGCTGGCCGATCAACTTCAAGTGCTGCAGGTAACCTCGAATGTCCTGCAAAATGTTTTACATGCAATATTGACTTTGTAGAAATGATTTAACTGAAATAAAATCTTATCTTTCAGCTCCACACGCCACCCTCACTCCGGAGAAAATCATTCGGACTTCGAAGAAGATCCTCGGAGCTCCTACGCCCGCCGAAAAGGAGTGGAGGGTTAGGTTGGTTGGCAGCTGGGAGCGATTCAACCGGGTATGGAGCGTACTTAGAGCTGAAGCTCCCCCTCTTCTAGACTAGGACATTTCCGAGCAAGCACCTAAGAAGAGGAAAGCCGAAGCGGGGACCTCAGCACCGACCAAAATGCCCGTGAAGAAAGTGGCTCAGAAGCAAATGGCCCTAGCGCCTACCAAATCCTCTACTTCATCTTAGGAGTCATCTAAAGATGAAGCCAACATACAAATGGGAAGGGAGTTCAAAGCCCTTCTAATAGGTGATGAGGAATCACGAATGGGGGCTGAAGTCCCCTCTCAAAAAGAAATGGTGGTGGCGCCCATCACTGGAGACAACCCCAAACAAGAAGAGACTCAAAATGTCCTGCCTTGTCAAGAAGCCCCCACTGCGGAAGAAGGAAGAGTCAAGACATTGGATGCCCAAGTCTTGCCTCCGGACGAAGTGATAGCTACAGTTGTTAGAAAAGTCTTGGCAGCTAATCCTTCAGTTCCAAGCCCGGAGTCTAAAGAGTACTTCGATGAGATGTTCGAGCCTCTGAGAAGTCCCATTCTCGCTCGGTAGTAGGATGTTGGAGGTAAACTTCAGCAGAGTACCTTTTCTTTTTCTTTCTTTTTGTGTACTGCAAAATTTATGCAATATCGAATACCTTTGGCTTTTACAGGATCGACTCCCATGGAGGTGACCCCTTCTATGAAGGTTGCGCTGGAGGCTTCCGAGTCTTCGAAGCTAATTCTAGAGGTAGCCACGAAAATGGGTCCTGTGAAAGGTAAAGGTAAAGGTAAGGGGGGACCTTTACCTGCTGTGGTTCCAGGGTAGACTCCATCGGAGTCTACAGATGGAGGCCAATCCATGGAAGCCTCCAAGGACGCCTTGCTACGCTCTGACCCATCTCCGAATGAAGACGATCAAAATGTCTTGTCTAGGCTCCCCCTCCTAGCTCCTTTTCTAGAGCGAAGGACTAGACTTCGGGCTTTGCTAGAGCCACTGGCTTGGGCTAGTCGTGAGGTTGGGGAGACTGACTTGGTTTCCATTCTCGAGGAAGCTGAGGGGTCGGAGTTGGACACAGGTTTGGAGTGGGCAGCCTATCAAGTACGAAGTATCTACAACAACATAGTTAGTTCAAACATGTAAATAATTTACTTACATTGCTCTTTTTCTCCCTTTGCAGCAAATAGTCCTAGCTTGAGCTGCAGCTGTATCAAATGAGCAAAAGTGCAACCGACTCAAGGAGAAGAAAATGACTCTTCAGGGGAGTCTTGTTAGCTCCGAGGTTTGGACCTCTGGCTTGGAAGAGATGGTGGCCACAGAATGAAAAGCTAGGATTAGCTTGGAGGCTGCCAATAACAAGCTCGAAGCTGAACAGATCGTGCTTCGGGCCGAAGTGGAAAAGCTATGGAGGGAGCAAGCAACTGCGGGAGCTGAGCTGGTCAAGCTCCGTGAAGAACAGCTAAAGTTGATGGAGGAGGCCAACAACTTGCTCGGGCAGAAAAATTCTTTGATTACGGAGGCAACTAGACTCATGTCTTTGATAGACGAGCTGCCTTCGTTGAAGAATGCTTTGTCCGAAGACAAGATAAAGTGTGAAAAGGTAGCCTCAGATACCATGGACAACCTTCGGGGTGTCTTGGAGTACTTTTGCACTTCCTGGACCTTATCTTCGACTGGCGATGTGAGAAACCAAGGGTGGTTTTAGTCTAGATGATGAGTGATTGACAATGATGAGCATTTGAGTGGTTGAGTTTTGTTGAGTGCATCGAGGGTTTCGATGTGAAATGGAGGTTTGGCTGCCGAGGGTGTCGACGGTGCGTCGCGTTCTTGTTTTGGCTTGTCTTGTTTGTGCAGGGAGGAGATGTTGATTGACTATCAACGGTGGGTGATCGAGGGTCGAGCGGGGAGCTTGATGCTGGAGGATCAGGGAGGCCGGGTGAAGATGGAGAAGATCTCAAGAGTGCACGAAGAGACGGAGTGAGACTTGGACGGACGACTGACTGCGACGACGTGTCGACCGGGTTTGCGAGAGGGAGGCCAGGACAAGCATTCCGGTGGCTCGAGGGGATCGAGAGCGGAAGTGGCTTGCTGGCGCTCGGAGTCGCTGAGCGGTGTCACGAGTTGAAGGGTTGAGAAGCTTTGTCAGTTTTTACTGAAAACCGTCGAAACGTTAATTGTTTTTGTTAATTAAATAAATAGGTGTCTAGTATTAGTTTAAATTTTTAGTTGTGTAGTGTAACCTTTTTGGTATATTTTTAGAGTGAGCCTACTCTGAAAATGTATGAAAAGGAGAGTATGTTTTGTATTTTTTTTCTTTTAGTTTTAATAGGGTAGTTTTCAGAATTGCTATTTCTGAATTTGTCAAGGGGCAAAGTGGAAATTTGTGGCTTCTAGAACTTTGGGGCAGGTGAGATATTATCTCCACCCCCTAGTACTATAGCCGAACAACTAGACAGAAGGGAATGAAAATTTGCTGAGAAATCTTCTACCAAATACCAGGAAAAATTCTTCTCAGCTTTGTGTGTGACTATGAACAGCAATCAGAATTTTCGGATGAACTACAGGACAACGCCTGTGTTGTGTAAGTTCTCCAATGCAAAGTATCTTTGTGGTTGAAATCATTTTTGTGATGCGTTTTCTAGAGAATCTAGTGCAGAAGTTGATGTTGAAGTTTATATAACTTTTGTTGTGTATGAGTTACTTATCTGAGTTTCAATGTTTATATCTTCTTGCAATCATGCAGGACTATCTAGACCTAATGCTTGTACAACTAGACTGCGTGATCGAGAAGCTGGATGTAATGATGGACAAACTTGACATAGTGATCGACAAGATGTGTTCTAAATGACATGGACAACGACGTGATAGTTAGTTAGTGGTGGTGGATGTTGTCATCTTTTGTTTAGTTAGGTGTGGTTGTTGTTGTTCATGATCGATCGTATCTTTTGGTTACTTAATGATGGATGTTGTTATCGATAGATCGCTGGTACCTTTTGTTAGGTTGGTGGTTGAACTAATGAACTAATGACTGATGGCTGCATCATATATGTAAGAATTACTAATGGCACATCTAATTGACTGCATGTGGTATCTTTACTTAATTTGACTGATCAGACTGTATGGTTCTGTCATGCTATCATCTTCAGTTAATCTGAGCAAAATTCCAACTTTTCTGGTGCAAATGCAAATTTGCAAAAATTTCGTTATCATGTTGTATATGCTGGTTTCATCAGTTAATTTGCCCACAAGGCAACCACTATCTTCAGAATACAAAATACCAACTTTTCTGGTGCAAATGCAACTTTACAATATGTCAATTTTTTTGTCAAATTTGCAAAAATTTCGTTACCATTTATATAGAAATATGTCAAATTTTTTGTCCCCATACACTAAATTCGAAGTTTTTCTGAAAAACTATGTTGTGAAACTCAATCGGTAATGCGGAGGTTAAGGGTTCTTAAATTCTAAGAAAATCAAATAAAGTCTGAAAAATACGAGATTTTTCATGGTGCTATTATATTATACTTACATTCTACGATAAAAATTTGAAAATGTTTCAACGAAGTTGTGACATAGGATGTTAAGAAACTCGACCTTCTCATGACAGGAATTGAATTACAGTTTTGAAAAGGAATAGGTTCGGGTCGAAAGCAAATTTATGATCAAACAGTCATTTCAACTTTAATTTTTTTATAATCAAAGTACAACATATCTCCTTCCACATAAAATGTTTGTAATTTTGTATAACCATTTAATTTGCTATTTTGAACACATTAGTCGTGTTTCTACGATTTATATCGAAATATGTCAAATTTTTTGTCCCCATACAATAAATTCGAAGTTTTTCTGAAAAACTATGTTGTGAAACTCGATCGGTAATGCGGAGGTTAAGGGTTCTTAAATTCTAAGAAAATCAAATAAAGTCTGAAAAATACGAGATTTTTCATGGTGCTATTATATTATACTTACATTCTACGATAAAAATTTGAAAATGTTTCAACGAAGTTGTGACATAGGATGTTAAGAAACTCGACCTTCTCATGACAGGAATTGAATTACAGTTTTGAAAAGGAATAGGTTCGGGTCGAAAGCAAATTTATGATCAAACAGTCATTTCAACTTTAATTTTTTTATAATCAAAGTACAACTTATCTCCTTCCACATAAAATGTTTGTAATTTTGTATAACCATTTAATTTGCTATTTTGAACACATTAGTCGTGTTCCTACGATTTATATCGAAATATGTCAAATTTTTTGTCCCCATACACTAAATTCGATGTTTTTCTGAAAAACTATGTTGTGAAACTCGATCGGTAATGCGGAGGTTAAGGGTTCTTAAATTCTAAGAAAATCAAATAAAGTCTGAAAAATACGAGATTTTTCATGGTGCTATTATATTATACTTACATTCTACGATAAAAATTGAAAATGTTTCAACGAAGTTGTGACATAGGATGTTAAGAAACTCGACCTTCTCATGACAGAAATTGAATTACAGTTTTCAAAAGGAATAGGTTCGGGTCGAAAGCAAATTTATGACCAAACAGTCATTTCAACTTTAATTTTTTTATAATCAAAGTACAACTTATCTCCTTCCACATAAAATGTTTGTAATTTTGTATAACCATTTAATTTGCTATTTTGAACACATTAGTCGTGTTCCTACGATTTATATCGAAATATGTCAAATTTGAACTACAAATACCTCAAACTATGTGCCAAAATTATAGAATAATCATATTCATGTTTTTGTGCCCGTTTTTTCGAAAAAAACTATGTTCTATAACTTTATAAAGTCTAAAAATAGGAACAAAATTTGAGTAATCTTTGTTAAGATGAAATACTTGATTTTAAATTTGTATTGAACGATAGAAACATATTTAAAAAACAAACTAAAAATATGGTGACTCCAGGGATCGAACCTGGGTTGCCATCTTACCAACCAGCGCCTACATCCATCAGTGCTACTGTTAATTCTTGATAATTTTGCACATGCAATTGTATTTTGTGCTAGTAACGAATACAGTACCGAAATTTTTTGGCGCCAGGTTGCGCGCCAAACATTTTTACCTCCTATACATTGAAATCCTTGCCTTATTCAACACCCGGAAACCTCGCAACCGCACGGCAACCGCACCTGCTATACATCCAATTCTCCTTTTACCTCTCCTGCTATACATCCAATTCTCCTTTTACCGCTCGGGCACCGGCAACCGCAGAGCTGCACCTGCTCGTCGGCATCCTCAAGTTCTCGTCGTCACCATCTCCGCTCCAGGTATTGCCATGCCTTCGTCCCAATCTCCGGCCTGCTTATCGATTTATTGCTTATCATCGCGCGCCATGAGTTCAGATATGACATTGAATTAGGGTTCCAAGAAATTTAATACCTTCGACATGTAATCTTTCATGAAATCATATGTGTTGTACTGCTGAGAGTTTGTAGAAGATGAGTATCTCTTGCTGGTACATTAGCAAATCTTGATTGCATCTGTTCTGAAATATTTGGAGGAATCAGACTGGTATTCTGTTCTGTTTCAAAATCCCGCTGGAGCTATCTGCTGATTGATGATTTGTGTTCCAATTTGAAGTTGCTGAATCCAGATTTTGATTAGGGTTCTGATTCTAGTGTTGTATGTCCTGAATCTGTTTAGATTACTGATAGGCTTTCGAGGTTAGCTTGATTCTAATTTGATTTTGAGTAAAAGTGTACTAGTTCAAGGTTGTCTCTCTTGTTTGGGTCACTACTGTGTGAATGTGTTGTTAGGTCTGATCTAAAAGGTTGAACTACAGTTGTTTTGGGTTTTGCCATCTTGAGAATATCATTCTGCGCACTGTGTTGAATTGAAATTTGAATCTGTGTTTTTAGAGGTGCGTTGGGTGAATTGATCATGAAATTTTAATCTGTGTTTTTAGAGGTAGTTGAATGCTGATAGCAGTCACAATAACTTGATGACTTAAATCTTTGTAACTTCAGATCAAATCATGGTAAGACCACTTCGACGGTTAAGGAACATGAACCTCCAACAAGAAGAGGAGGCAGAACCTATTGAGAATGGGCAGGATAACTTAGCGGAGTGTGAGAATGAGCAGGATAACTTAGCGGACTATGAGAATGGCCACTCCAACATACCAGAGCATGGCAATGACGAAACATTGCAAAGTCCTCCTGATGTTGATGGCTTATTAGCGCGGCTCCCAAGCCAACATCCGCGAACCCCAATAAATATAATATGTGAGTTTCATGTTTTTATTGCATATCCAAATTCAGTGTCAACATAATCTATTTCCTATATGTAGGGCCAAATGGAGATGTCAGACAAGTTGTAGGGGAGTTCAGAGTTTCAAATTTAGTGGATTTACAAGGAGGAAAGGTTATGGTAGGGACTGATGAAAATGGTGTCCCAAATGAAAGGTCAGCCTCTATTCTTGGACAATACCTTGGACAGATAGCAGAAAAACCATCATTAGCTCCTTTACACATTGAAAGATGGGACAATGCTATGTTCAATACTCACAAGCAATAGATAATCAAAGATGTGGAGGTAAAATTAATGTTCCTAGCTAGTTCAATCAAAAGTACCTCAATTTCCATCCATCTAGTAACAACTACCTCTACTTTTTATAGGAAAACTTTCAGTTCCCCCGCCAAACGCTAAATCTTACAAGGGACTGGGTGCTAAGGACTGTTAACAATAGGTGGCGATCCTACAAATCAAAGTTGAAGAAACAATATTACAACCGTGAAGAGAGATCTCTAGATGAAATCATAAATGGGAAACCAAGCAAAGTGAATGAACTTCAATGGAAAGCCCTTGTTGATTTTGGTGCCGAGAACCACATAAGGTACCACCCTTTTATTCATCATTTATATGCATGATGAAAGTAACGAGTGTAACATCACTTCATCACTCTTTTATTTGCAGAAAGTATGTGCGATAAACTCTAGGATCGCAAAAGAACAGAAAAATACACACACATCTGGGAGAAAAAGCCATGCTAGGCTTAAAAAAGAGATGGTGGGATATATTCATCCCAAGTTACTTCTTGTATTCACATTCATCTAATTCAGATCTGTAATGAGCCCCACTTTTGTATGTTGTGCAGGAAGTTAACCATAAAAGGAAGATTAATAGGCTTGAATTATGGGAGGCTGCTCACAAGAAAAAGAATGGCAGATTCACTACTCACAAAGTGGATGCACTAATGGTACATTTTATGATCCTAAGCATTTATGTTTGATCTGAATTTCCGTTTACCAATTTTTGACCTCGCAATGTTTTTATTTCTATAGAACGCATCATATGAGGAATTAGAAAAAAGGCAACAAATGAACAATGGTAATCTTTCAGCGCAAGATTTTAATGAGTTCTTCAATGGGATAGTTGCTAAGGAGTTAAAAGCATGAGGGTACTATGATGATAAGTACTGGAGTGAAGTTCGAGTGTCCCAAGGTCTAACTTTTGTCACTCAAACTGCGGAAGAAAGAAGGTACCAAGATAAACTAAATGAAATGGAGAATAAGATGAAACGCGTGGGTGGTTTCATGAAGCACTGTCTTGGTTTCATGATAAAAAAGTTTCCTGAAGAGGATTTCATAAAAGAAATGGTAGCCAATCTACATGATGATGAAGTAAGCATTTGTTTCTTTTTCAGAATGGCAACTACATATTTTTTCTCATTGATAGCAGTGATTACAAGTAAGCCCTCCTTCTCTTACTTGTTTTTTTTTCAAGGATGAACCTGTAGAACCAGAAATTCATACTGATGACAGCGCTGCACACACAATTGGTAATGTGCACTCTCCGACAAATGAAGTGCAGGTAATACATCACCTACTTTCTGTCATGTGTACTCATCTACATCATTACTATTAAAGTTTATACTAATGGATTATGTAATATGGTTTATTATACTTTGCAGCACCATACATCCACCGAAGACCGTATGCCTCTACCTACTGACCATGTGGTTGCAACGGTATGCAATACATCATGCAAACTAAATCTCACAGTAATTATGTAATTTAATTCCCAACATTTGAACATGCTTATAAGTACTGTGTTATGTTCCTTGTTTGGCTCTTGTTTACTATAGGAGGAACAAATTCATAGTTCTGTTCATGAAGGTAACTATGTTAATGCAGCCACAAATATTTCCCAAGATTCCATATTGACAAACATGGTATGTCTAGACTAACATTGCAATGTTAATCTATATTGGCTGAACTTATTTTACTGAATGATGTATTTTGACTAATATAAGTTATGTTTATTCTAGAGGACTCGAAGAGTTAAAGCACCTAGTTTGAGCCAATCTGATTCGGTATGCTTCTATTCTGCTTGTTTCTTTTGTAATTAAATTATTTAAATTACAAAATCTTACCTTCTTGTTTTGCAAAATGGTAGAGCCGTTCTCCAATCTATCTTATTTCCCTAAGAAACAAAGGAAGAATTGTGGCCAAAGCACGGTTGGTGACAACTGATTGCAAACGAGAGATTGGAGGAACCATGCTTGGAAAGGAATACGTTGGGGTTTATGTTGAAGGTCTTGAAAACGTTGATGTTAGAAATAAAGGAGATGAGCTTATACCTAGACCTATTTTTGAGATTCGTAAACTAGTAGATGCTATTGGCTATACTATACCTTGGCCCCGTTCACATGTAAGCTTTTTTTAAAGAATAAACCTTCAATTCCTGTAATATCTTCAACTTGTGGTATTCATCTAACCTCATGCCCCATTGTAGGTGAAGAAAATTACAATGGAGACCAGCAAGAATGGACAATGAAGCATAGTTTATATTTGTTAGTGAAATAAATTTAGAAATATTTGTGTGATAGTCACTATTTTTATGTTTCTTTAGCAAGGCAATAGTCTTGTTCACAATAACTTAATTACTGCACTAGTTGGTTCAAAGTACTCATCATATCATTTATTTGCAAATTATTATCCAAATAGAAAATCTGCTTTGCTCGCTTTTTTGGTTTCATATTATGGCCATTGACCTACATACAGTGTACCATGCACTTGGCACAGTTCATGGAAAGGTGTGGACAAGAGGACTAATGTTTCAATGGTTAGTTTTTTCTTTACCATTCTTGTCTTCCTGCCATTTAATTTCATGTTGATCACCAATTTACTTATATTATGTTATTAGCTTCCTTTCTCTGTTGTGCTTGAATAATTGAAATTTGTCCATATAACTTCATCAGATTATGTTTATTTATCACCCCTTATTTTTTAGGCCTCACTACAATTTTTTGATAAACTCATTATCTGAAACACTCATATGTATAAGTTTCTTTGCTGCATTTCATCCTATCCTGAATTGGCTCCAGTTCAATTTATGGTTATTTGCTAGGTAAGACAATTGATGTTGCTGCTATTAGTGCACTTGCAAATTCAATGTTTCTTTTCCCCTAAAATATGTTGATATCTGAAATATACTTCATTTCGACTTCCACTTTGCATCCCCCTACATATGATTTATGGCATGGGTTATATACTAACACATATTAATAATTTTTCAGGTCATAGATGATTTTGTGCCAATTATTTCTAGGGTACAATCTGTGATGTCCTCGAGTGCAGCTAAAGGAGAAATTTGCTATGTACAAGAACCTGAAGCTATGTGGTTTACAGGGAAAAGATTCACACTGAAATGATGAGCCAACACTCCTGGTGACCATGATGCTGAAGTTTTGTTGAACAAGAGTTAAACATATGTTCAGTTTGGACAGGCTTTTGCATGAATAATGCCATCCCGTGCAAATACATGTACCAAATTTGTATTTGCCATGATGTGCATTGCTTTCTTACAATATTTATGCATATGTATTACAAAGATTCAAGTTTATGATACAGAGTTGTCAAATGAAATGAAATTGTTAGCAACTTTTCCTTATTGGCTTGATACTGATCAAGGGAATGCAATAATGATTGACTTCAATATGTAGTCTGTGTATTCTGATTGGTCCATATTTTTGGTGAAGCAAATAATTGTTGGTCAATTATTTCCAATAGATCATTTATTTATAAAACATTATCTGATAATAAAATATAAATATATATTACAATTATGTATGCAAATAAAAAATCATTATATATTAGTACACATGAAAATATAAGTATCTATAAACCGTCTCTATAATTTTTAATACACAATGTGATGTAACTACTAAACATGTCTATATCCGTAGACGCGTAATTATAATGTATCTAGATATTGTTTCTACATTTGTTAACACACATTGTGGTGTTAATACAAAACGTGTCACCTGCCATATCATTCGCCATGTCACGTGCCATGTCAATCGCCACGTCATCTTCCACGTAATTTGCCACATCATCCGCCACGTCATCTTCCACGTCATGTGCCACGTCACGTGCCACATCATCTGCCACGTCACGTTCCAGCCCTCTACAAATTCGTCTCTATACTTATTACTGCGCAATAAGGCGTCCTTATAAAACGCATCTATATTATTAGACATAATTTGTATATGTATCTATAAATTGTATCTACATTTATTAACGTGAATGAAATGTCACAATGCTACGTAACTACATCACTACAGACGTTTTATACATGTGTCTACTAAAATGTATCTAACTTTATAGATATGCAAATAACGTGTTTATAGACTGTCTCTTTCTTTCATAGCAACGCATAAATAATTCATCTCTACAAGGTCTGACGCGGTACGTACGAAGACGCTTCTAACACGCTTTATGAAAGCGTGTCTATATTGACATAGAGATGAAATAAAGCGTGTCTAGACCCTAATTCTGGCGTAGCTACAGGGGTGTTTTCTAGTAGTGAAATACCAGGAAAAATTCTTCTCAGCTTTGTGTGTGACTATGAACAGCAATCGGAATTTTCGGATGAACTACAGGTCAACGCCTGTGTTGTGTAAGTTCTCCAATGCAGAGTATCTTTGTGGTTGAAATCATTTTTGTGATGCGTTTTCTGGTGAATCTAGTGTAGAAGTTGATGTTGAAGTTTATATAACTTTTGTTGTGCATGATTTGAGTGATCCATTTTCGAAAGTTGCTGATCAAAGTAGGCACCACAGTGCTGAAATATTTTTCTGGAATTGTGTTTCTGTTTTAGATATTGCACTCCACATGTTTGATGAAATGTTTCATCAAGTTTTCCTTAGGTTTTTGTCTGATCATTGAAGTGTTTCTTGAGTGTTTACTTGGTAGAAGGTAGATCAAACAATTTTTCTAGAAAAATTCATAAACATATTTTTGTAGAAATCTGTTATATGTGATCTGTGTTGCTGTTTTTAATATTACACTTCACATGTTTGATGTAATGCTGCTTTCACTGTTTTTCATCAATTTTGACTGCATTTGTGATTCAAAGTGGCTGCTCACTAATTAGTGAAAAGAGGATATTATCCCCTCCCATGGCTGTCTTCTTTGGGGAGATGCATAGATATTATGGTTTTCAGGAACACTATTTCACTTCATGAGCAATTGTTGTGCTCTGAAATCCTATCATCTGAAATTGTTGTGCTCTGATTTTTGGTTCACTGGTTGAAAGACTTTCTGAATTGTAGTGTAAACTGAAAGAGGGGTATTTGAAGCTGAGTTGTGGTGTCTTTATTGAAAGTAAATGAGTGCTGATTTGAATCCAAAAGTTGAAAGAATTCAAATCTGTTTGTGATGATTACAAATCTGATTTAGTTTGGATACTGAGTGTAGTTTGAAGTTTTAGAATCTGAATTGCACTGAAACTGAGTTCTGAAAATTGAATTAATTCCTGAATACTAAACCCTTCTGAAATCAGTTTTTACTATTCATTGTCGGGATTATTTCAGTGTGTTGAGTTGCATTAAAGTTAAATAGTTTCAAGTTGTATATTAGATCACATTCTGGTTAGGCTGAATCTGATTCTGTGTTGAGGGAATGTTGAAATTGCTACTGAGGTGCGCAGTTAGAAATGTTCAGACTATAGCTGTTTTTGCCATTCTGAATTGAAAAATTTGAATCTCTGAGTTTCTGCTGAGTTCTGAACTCTGTTGACCGATCAGTTACCGACAGGCTCCTATCGACAACCAAGTGTCGATCTTGGAAGTTTGTTTCGGAGTTTCATCCACCGACAAGTTCAGATTGACTGTTCAAGTGACGATTTAGACAAAAAGTTGTTTGGAGTTGTTTTGTGTTCTGATTGTATACTACGATCTTCAAATTGAGTCTATGATTTTTTGGAGGAGCGTTGGGTGATTTGATTAGGCCATCACATTCACGAGAAAGTGTCGAGGCACCTATTCACCCCCCCCCCCTCTAGTCGCCTTTCCGATCCCACAATTGGTATCAGGGCCGGTTAGATCACCAGTTGACCTTAACCGGTTTGTGATCCTTGTGTTTGGCGACATGGAAAGGAACACCAAGATCCCAATGTTTGATGGTCGAGATTATGCTTATTGCAAGGTGCGCATGGAGGCTTATTTGCTTAGCCAAGGAAGTGCGATATGGGACATTGTTGCATCCTAGTATGTGATTCCTGACACTCGTACCTCAGAGACTGAGAAGGCACAATATGAATGTAATAGCAAGGCTAGAAACATTCTTTTTATCAGTCTGAGTCACAATGAGTTCGACAGGGTCTAGCACCTTCAGAATGCTCGAGAAATCTGGCCAACCTTGAGTACTTTTCATGAGGGCAATACCCAGATTAAGGCTAGGAGGCAGAGCACGTATAATCAAGAATACCAAATGTTCTTGCAAGGCCCCGGCGAATCGGTAGGTGCCATGTTTGCGTGTTTTGATGGGATTGTTAGTAATTTGCACGCCATTGAGACTTTGGCTTACTCTGACCACGATAGGGTGATCAAACTTATCTATGCTCTTGATCGTAGCATATGGGAGGTGAAGATCTCTAGTATTGAAGATTCGGCAAGCTTTGACACTATGACTTGCGACTGAACTCTTTAATAAGCTTAAGTCCACCGAGATCGCCAAGGCATCTCGACCAGGAGCTGGAAAAGATGTGTTGCCCTCGATTGCTTTATTTTCCAGCCCTGCCAGTGGCACCTCATCTAGAGGTAGTGCGTCTGGAGTTTGCACTTTTTCTGGGGGCTTTGCCTTGTCTTCATTGATCTCTATCACAAAGGAACAAGTGGACACATTGGACGATGAAGAGCTTGCTCTTATAGTCAAAAAGTTCACTAGGTTCTACAATGATAGAAGAGATCAAAGGAGAGGAGGCTTTCGAGGGTGTTTTGAGTATGGTGATCTTAATCATATTAAAGCAAATTGCCCAAAATTAAACTCAAAGAATGAACATGAACTCAAACACCAGAAAAGAGACAAAAAATCCTTCTTCATAGGCAAAAGAGGAAAAGTGGCAAAAAGGATGGCTAGAGCTTTCGTGGCTACACTCAGCGACATCGACAACACCTCGAGTGAAGAGCCAAGCTCTGATGAAGAAGAATTTTACAAGAGTGAAGAAAAGAAGGAAAAGACGAAGGACTTCAACGGGCTTTGCTTCGTGACTAATGACAAGTACAACAGCGATGAGCCTGACTCTTTTGAGATTAGTGTATCGCATGACCAATTACTTGTTCAAAACGATGAATTACATGATGCAATTATTTCACAAGATAGACTGCTTAAACTTGCTACTAAAGAACGAAAGGAACTTGTTGACACGAAAACGTGCCCCCACACTTGGGTCAGTCCAACAATCCAAAAGTGCACGGATACTTAGGGGCAGGCCTAAGCGTGACATGGCACCGACGTCGCGTTCCGACTTCCCTTAATAGTGATAAGGGGGGTGGAGTCGCCAGGCAACCAGATTACACAAAATAATCCAATTAGCCGAAAGAAATAGATCGAACAGAATAAAATCAGCAAACCAGTCGGAGCCCGTTGGTTCGAAGTCTGATGCGAAGGGTGCGCCGAAGGGTACCTTCGGCGTCTGGTGTGAAGTGCTCCGCCGAAGGGTGCTTCGGTGTTTGGACTGATCCAGCCAAAGGTGGACTCCGAACGGATCTGGACGCGATGATCACCTCCGAACAGCGGGGTTCAGCGTGATATCTCCGATACAGCAATCTATGGGACAATGACGCGAGGGCCACACACGAGTGCAACTTCGTCCAGTGCGGAGTATGGTCGTGGCGAAGCCTATTGCAACGAAGTATGCCGGCGAAGCCTGTTGCCGAAGCCTGCAGTCTCACCGAAGGGTGTCCTGGGACCTCCGAAACCGATCTCTTAGCTCCGGACACCTCCGATGAAGTGGCTCCGAACGTGCGAACCTGCAACAAAAGAGTGCGAAGTACCAATTCGTCCTGAGGACCGAATTTTGCAAAGTGTTTCACTAGTAGCGAAGGTAGCAATCTATTACGCAGATTAGTGGTACTTCACAGGCGAAGTACCAAGGCGATAGCAATCTATTACGTAGATTAACGGATACTTCACAGGCGAAGTAACAAGGATTACCACTATTCCGTAGTGGTCGGCGGAGGGCTTCCAAGCAAACCCACGAAGAGGTACAGCAAAATAAAGGTAAAGTAAATGCGATGAAAGCATGGTCTATGGTTTGGTTTCAGTTGGGGTGGCTTCTCCACGCCGGCCATGCCTCTTCTATTAATCCGGCCAGATAGAGATAGAGATTGAGCTGGAAACACATCCAACTCTATCTCTGCCGAGGTGGGATTCGGTCAGGCCCATCGAGGCCTGCTCCTCGGGCCGAAGCTTTGGCAGCGTGGGCTTCGGCAGGGCCCGTCGAGGCTTGCTCCTCAGGACGAAGCTTCGGTAGCGTGGGCTTCGGCCAGGCCCATCGAGGCTTGCTTCTCGGGCCGAAGCTTCGGCAGCGTGGGCCTCCGAAGGCTTCCTGGCCGAAGCCCATGGGCTGGCTAGAGGCTTTCGGAGCCCATAGCTTAATGGACTTCGACCCTGTAGGGCTTCAGACATACCCTGGACATGTGCACTTTCGGCCCAAATCATCAAAATTGATATTTTGACGATCAAGCCATTAATGCCATTTTTTGCTATCAACACATGCCCCCTGCCTTTTAGTGAACTAGTGAACTAAAAGCACAACGAGCTGAAGACGATACCATCCATATCAGCTTTTCGACACTTTTCATGATGCTTGCCACACACTTTTCATGTCAGCCTTGGGATGCTACCATCACCTACATCGATTTCCTCCAAGGGATCGGCCGACGCAAAACCTTGTCCGAATTTCTCCACTTCGCTCAAGTCCCCGATGGCCTCGGCAATACCGTCTTTACTAGACCGATATTGCTCTACACGAGACTTTAGCCAATCTAGATTGTTCTTGCTAGACATGTCTATTAATACAAAAATAGTCGTGCTACTCCAGTCGGCTTTACAGACACTGGTACAAACCGCCCTCCGGATACGATAACAAAATCGTAGTCTGAAAGATCTCTACCTGACAGACACTCTACTTTGTTGTGGACGGCGTCAACCGACACATCGGCCAAAGTTACTTGGGCCGAAGTATCTGCGGGGATGACTCCTTGCCCACTGTGAGCTGAACCCGTTACCTAGAGGAGGGTTCGGCCAAGTCAAATGTATCTCAGACCACACCAGCGAAGGGTCCTGCCAGGCCGGAGGTATGTTCGGCCAGTGTGGGCCGAAGCCTCCCATCGGAGAAGTCCAACACGGTGTAGGGTTCAGCCGTTGGGGGCCGAAGTTATTGCATGGGGGACGCGACCACTAGGGTTCGAAGTTGCCGCACGGGGGGTTGGCCCATTGTGGCTCGGAACCACAGTGCGGAGCATCAGTACAGTGCGGCCCGAAGCCTTCACACGGGGCGTTCGCGTGCTTCGGTCCGAAGCCACCCTTCGAGGGTCTTGGACCCTTCGGCTATTTTAGCTTGGCGTGTGGACCTACTTCTTTGGCCCTCCTCTGATGCTTGTTCTGCAGCATGTCATATGTTACCTTCGGCCTCTTGCGAGCCTTAGCCGAAGGGGTGTTAATGTTCTTTTTCCACACTCCTACCTCGGGGTTCTGAGGCACGAGTGTGCGAAGTGCGTGGTTCTCCAACAACTACATTGTAACACCCCAAATTTTCAGAGAAATAAAAATATTATTTAATCCAATTTCCTGAAATTAATTATTTTGGAAAATACCTTTAATGACCTCCTTTGCCCTTTTTGAACTAGAACATACATGGAATGACCAAACCAGGGGCTAGAAAATTTTGTATATGATCCCAAGGCCAAGATATATTTTTGAGAATTTTTACAAATTGTTACCAACCTTGGAAGTAGCCCAAATATTTTAATCCAATTTCTGCAATTATTTTAATTAGAAAACCTTATAAACAATAATGGGCCTCCCCCTCCCCTTTCTCTCTCTCCCGGCCGGCCCAGCCCGTTATCCCACGTGCCTCAGACTGACACCTGGGCCCCGCTTGTCAGCGAGCCCTTCTCTCTTCACGCGCGCGCCCGACACCTTGGCCCCACCTGTCGGCACCACCCCCCTCTCGGCCGAGCCCGACCCCACCCGTCAGCGTCGCTCTCTGTCGCGTGTTCGCCCGCTGCCCGGTGGATCCCTCCTGTCAGGACCATCGTCCACCTCGCGCCACCCCCCTAACTCCGCGGTCGAAGACCTCGCCTCGGATCCGTTCGCCGGCTCCCCTCCCGTTAAACTGACGCTGGCATTCAATTCCCCGAGGCCCACCAGCCAATTAAACGCGTTAAGGCACGTGTTTAAGCCCCCAAATCGTGATACCGTGCATGGTGAAACCTCGCCGGCGAGTAAATACCCCCCCTCGGCTTTCCATGGATGCGACCCCCTCCGACCCTCGCTGGCGCATCTATTTAAACCCCCTGGCCGTCCGCGTTGATCCCCCATGCTATCTCGCTGCGAGAACAAACCGAGCACATCAATTCGATTTTTAAGCCCACACCACCGTCCTCACTCTAGTCATCGTTCGCCGTCACCGGAGCCCCTCTTCGTCCACACCGATCACACCTCCGTGGCCTCCAAGGCCTCACCAACCTCGGCCACCCCTCCGCCGTCGACGAACACCGCCGGAACACCATCGCCGACGAGGAACCCGAACCACTCCGTCGTCTACACTCGCCGCCGGCCGCACTCCATCGACCTCGGACCACCGTGAAGATACCCCCGTGATCCCCTAGGCGTCCTCTTTCCATTTCTAGGCCTAGCTAGGATCTTCGTAGCCCGCCGTGGCCTCTGGCCCGCTCGCCGTCGCCGGAGAAGACGACCGACACGGGTCGAGTACCCGTGCTGTGTCGGATTCAATCCTGACCGTGCGATCGCGATCAAACGACGCATGTATAACCTCATGCGTGATTTAATCCGCACCGTTGGATCTGATCAAAACATTACGTTTTAATCTCGCGCGTTCGTTTCTATTTAAAACCTATGTTTAATCTGAGACGTTCATCGCGTACTGGTTCGATGTTTTAATCTCAGCTGTCTGCGATAACTTAACTCCCCCACCTCGCCCTCGCGCGTTGGATCTGGATCCAACGGTCCAGATTGGGCCGGACCACGCGCACAGTGCACGGGTTCACCGTGAGCCTGGCTCACCGTGGACCCGAGACTGTTTTGGATTTAAATTAAATTCCAGAAATGACTTTAAACTTCTAAAATTCATATCTGGCACATTTCAACTTCAAAAATTACAATTTCAATTCCAGAAAATTTGTAATATTATTCTTTACATGTTCATATAATAAAACAGTATGTTTATTTTGAACATTTCATGATTTTGTAATAAAGTATTCAAATGCCCTTAGGGTAAAATACAAATTTAATTATTTGAATTCCCACAAATTTTATATTCATTCATTCCCTGTTAGAATAATGAAACCACTAAGTTTTCTCTGAACCTTTCATTTTAAATTATTTAGAAAACTTAAAATGAGATTATTCACATTTAAAACCCCTTTTCACAAAGGACAACATTTCATTGTAGTTCATTTTAAATTATTTATAAAATAGATTTCAGAAACTTAACAACTTGGTTTTCATTAAATCAAACCAATTTAAACCTATGTGCTTGTTGTGTGATGTTATATTGTTTGATTGAATGTTGTATTTTATTTTATTTATAATGGGAAGTGACCTACGATGCCGCCGAGGAGCCGGAATGATTCATCCGGAAGTCCTCCCTCCCCATTCGCTGAACAAAAGGACACGTCACCAAAACAATCTTTTGAGCATATTGAACCCATGTTTATTAACTATTGCTAACACACATAGGTTCTACATGCATAGTTCCAAATGAAACCCTTACAATATATTTATTAGGATCCCCCGCCTTGATGTGAAACCCAAGCATGCTATCTGCCTAACCTCCTTGTCACTCATGCTTAGTATTATTAGATAGTGTCCAATGTATTGACACGATGTGCTATAGGGGTTAAGATGAGTCTTTTTTTTTTTTTTTTTTTTTTTTTTTTTTTTTTTTTTTTTTTTTTTTTTTTTTTTTTTTTTTTTTTTTTTTTTTTTATTTTTTTTTTTTTTTTTTTTTTTTTTTTTTTTTCTTTTTTTTTTTTTTTTTTTTTTTTTTTTTTTTTTTTTTTTTTTTTTTTTTTTTTTTTTTTTTTTTTTTTTTTTTTTTTTTTTTCTTTTTTTTTTTTTTATTTTTTTTTTTTTTTTTTTTTTTTTTTTTTTTTTTTTTTTTTTTTTTTTTTTTTTTTTTTTTTTTTTTTTTTTTTTTTTTTTTTTTTTTTTTTTTTTTTTTTTTTTTTTTTTTTTTTTTTTTTTTTTTTTTTTTTTTTTTTTTTTTTCGTTAGCAAACATGTTCTACTATATGATCCCGGTTATTCTATCCTTGGAATTCTGTCGGTGGTGAGTTGTGGTTGTGGTGAATGCATGGTGAGTTCCGGGTGCAGCTAGGGCATGGTCGGTAGCACCCAGGGCATTATAAGGACCGGTCTGTGGGATCCGTTGCAATACACTTCCGTACTAACCACAAGTCTAATGGGTAAGTCCTAACTAAGGTATGGAGTGTTCCAAACCGAGGCCACCATTTGGAGATGGGTCAAGCAGCACCTGCGGGTGGCTTGTACCAATGTGGCGCAAAAGGGGGTGCGACGTTAGCCGGGATGCGGCCCGGCATGCCGACGAAACCTAGAGCGGGTGGTTATCGCTTGGAGCATTTCATGCTGAGGTTTTGGCACAAGTTCCTGTGGTATGGGTCATCTCGTTACACTTTGGTTTTTGGGATGAGTGTGTGCCTTGTGGGTACAGTAGTACATCTCTTATCAGAGTCATAAATATTTTCGGAAAGCCGAGCCCATGGTCAAGGGCGGGTTGCGTGACATCCCACAGTTAGATTACTTTTGATATGTATGTGCATGATGGTTTGACATGTAAGGACTGTTCTGCGAGGAGGTAAAACGTACTCCTCGAGTTAGATGGTATTATTGATGCTCATGTTTATTATTCCGCATGATATAATTTGACTACACTAAATGCAATAACTGAAAATGTACTTTTCCGCACTTTTAGCCATTACTCTCCCTTTGTTATTATCCTGCATTACTACTTGCATTTGTGGTGGCTTGTTGAGTACTTTTATACTCATACCAATTGGACAAACACTTCAGAGGTGCGTACGTACGAGGAGGATGATCTGGAGTAGCAACCCAGTCAAGAAAACGATCCTAAATAATATGTTCGTCATGCAACTTATTTTTATTATTGTTTTTATTTAACCCTTATGTAATAATATGGTCTGCGTACCATGAATGCTTGTCGTATGTACGTTGTCGCATGATGAACCTCTTGTTATTATTGTTTTTCTATGGAAATTCAATAATGTTCCGATTTCGATAAATCGGGGCGCCACAAGATGGTATCAGAGCCGACTTTACTGTAGGAAGCCAAACGGAACCAGCCTAGCCCATAGCTACAGAAAATTATTTCTCAAAAACATACTTATAAACTTTGTTCCTCTCCTCACTTTTCTTCAACTTGTTGTTTTGTAGATGCCTGTCTACCAAGTGCACAGCTACTGCTGCCATTTTGAGGGCTTCGTCAGGGAGATCCGTATGATGCTCATTTCATCGGGTTCCTCTTCGAGCCCGAATTCCAGGGGGTATACATGGAAGAATTCATCGGGCCTTGCGACGTCTCCCTCACCGTCCATGGCTTCTGGAGAGCACCTGCCATCCTACACCACCGCACTTGGGGGCCCGACTTTCGATGTCGCGTGCCAACGAGTCGCCCTCCAGGCCCTTATGGAGGTGAGGATGATCTATGATGATCGTCTTCGAAACTCGTCTTTTCGTCTTGTGTCGAAGCGCACTCTCGACGCCCACCGTAGTATCTACATCAAGTTCACTCCGTTCGGTGATCCGGTCATGGCCCAGCAGTCGCGTCTTCTTCAGGCCATGGATGACCTCCATACTGAGGCGGTGCTCGACGT
>JAAALK010000080.1:96293182-96370690 GCA_019279435.1 Zizania palustris
TCGAGTCCTCTAGATAACATAATTATATTAGTCAAAATACATCTTCAGTAAAATAAGTTCACCAATATAGATTAACATGCAATGTTTAGTCTAGACATACCAGTTTGTCATATGGAATCTTGGGAAATATTTGTGGCTGCATTAACATAGTTACCTTCATGAACAGAACTATGAATTTGTTCCTCCTATAGTAAACAAGAGCCAAACAAGGACATAACACAGTACTTATAAGCATGTTCAAATGTTGGGAATTAAATTACATAATTACTGAGATTTAGTTTGCATGATGTATTGCATACCGTTGCAACCACATGGTCAGTAGGTAGAGGCATCGGTCTTCGGTGGATGTATGTGCTGCAAAGTATATAAACCATATTACATAATCCATTAGTATAAACTTTAATAGTAATGATGTAGATGAGTACACATGACAGAAAGTAGGTGATGTATTACCTGCACTTCATTTGTCGGAGAGTGCACATTACCAATTGTGTGTGCAGCGCTGTCATCATTAAATTTCTGGTTCTACAGGTTCATCCTTGAAAAAAAACAAGTAAGAGAAGGAGGGCTTACTTGTAATCACTGCTATCAATGAGAAAAATATGTAGTTGCCATTCTGAAAAAGAAACAAATGCTTACTTCATCATCATGTAGATTGGCTACCATTTTTATGAAATCCTCTTCAGGAAACTTTTTTATCATGAAACCAAGACAGTGCTTCATGAAACCACCCACGCGTTTCATCTTTTCTCCATTTCATTTAGTTTATCTTGGTACCTTCTTTCTTCCGCAGTTTGAGTGACAAAAGTTAGACCTTGGGACACTCGAACTTCACTCCAGTACTTATCATCATAGTACCCTCATGCTTTTAACTCCTTAGCAACTATCCCATTGAAGACCTCATTAAAATCTTGCGCTGAAAGATTACCATTGTTCATTTGTTGCCTTTTTTCTAATTCCTCATATGATGCGTTCTATAGAAATAAAAACATTGCGAGGTCAAAAATTGGTAAACGGAAATTCAGATCAAACATAAATGCTTAGGATCATAAAATGTACCATTAGTGCATCCACTTTGTGAGTAGTGAATCTGCCATTCTTTTTCTTGTGAGCAGCCTCCCATAATTCAAGCCTATTAATCTTCCTTTTATGGTTAACTTCCTGCACAACATACAAAAGTGGGGCTCATTACAGATCTGAATTAGATGAATGTGAATACAAGAAGTAACTTGGGATGAATATATCCCACCATCTCTTTTTTAAGCCTAGCATGGCTTTTTCTCCCAGATGTGTGTATTTTTCTGTTCTTTTGCGATCCTAGAGTTTATCGCACATACTTTCTGCAAATAAAAGAGTGATGAAGTGATGTTACACTCGTTACTTTCATCATGCATTAAATGATGAATAAAAGGGTGGTACCTTATGTGGTTCTCGGCACCAAAATCAACAAGGGCTTTCCATTGAAGTTCATTCACTTTGCTTGGTTTCCCATTTATGATTTCATCTAGAGATTCTCTCTTCACGGTTGTATATTGTTTCTTCAACTTTGATTTGTAGGATCGCCAACCTATTGTTAACAGTCCTTAGACACCCAGTCCTTGTAAGAATTTAGCGTTTGGCGGGGAACTGAAAGTTTTCCTAGAAAAAGTAGAGGTAGTTGTTACTAGATGGATGGAAAGTGAGGTACTTTTGATTGAACTAGCTAGGACATTAATTTTACCTCCACATCTTTGATTATCTGTTGCTTGTGAGTAGTTGAACATAGCATTGTCCCATCTTTCAATGTGTAAAGGAGCTAATGATGGTTTTTCTGCTATCTGTCCAAGGTATTGTCCAAGAATAGAGGCTGACCTTTCATTTGGGACACCATTTTCATCAGTCCCTACCATAACCTTTCCTCCTTGTAAATCCACTAAATTTGAAACTCTGAACTCCCCTACAACTTGTCTGACATCTCCATTTGGCCCTACATATAGGAAATAGATTATGTTGACACTGAATTTGGATATGCAATAAAAATGAAACTCACATATTATATTTATGGGGTTCGCGGAGTTGGCTTGGGAGCCGCGCTAATAGCCATCAACATCAAGGACTTTGCAATGTTTCGTCGTTGCCATGCTCTGGTATGTTGAGTGGCCATTCTCATAGTCCGCTAAGTTATCCTGCTCATTCTCACACTCCGCTAAGTTATCCTGCCCATTCTCAATAGGTTCTGCCTCCTCTTCTTGTTGGAGGTTCATGTTCCTTAACCGTCGAAGTGGTCTTACCATGATTTGATCTGAAGTTACAAAGATTTAAGTCATCAAGTTATTGTGACTGCTATCAGCATTCAACTACCTCTAAAACACAGATTAAAATTTCATGATCAATTCACCCAACGCACCTCTAAAAACACAGATTCAAATTTCAATTCAACACAGTGCGCAGAATGATATTCTCAAGATGGCAAAACCCAAAACAGCTGTAGTTCAACCTTTTAGATCAGACCTAACAACACATTCACACAGTAGTGACCCAAACAAGAGAGACAACCTTGAACTAGTACACTTTTACTCAAAATCAAATTAGAATCAAGCTAACCAAATCGAAAGCCATCAGTAATCTAAACCGATTCAGGACATACACACTAGAATCAGAAACCCTGATCAAAATCTGGATTCAGCAACTTCAAATTGGGAACACAAATCATCAATCAGCAGATCGCTCCAGCAGGGATTTTTGAAAACAGAACAGAAGACCAGTCTGATTCCTCCAAATATTTCAGAACCGATCAATCAAGATTTGCTAATGTACCAGCAGAGATACTCATCTTCTACAAACTCTCAGCAATACAGCACATATGATTTCATGAAAGATTACATGTCGAAGGTATTAATTTCTTGGAACCCTAATTCATGTCATATCTGAACTCATGGCGCGCGATGATAGAGCAATAAATCGTAAGCAGGCCGGATATTGGGACGAAGGCATGGCAATACCTGGAGCGGAGATGGTGACGACGAGAACTTGAGGATGCCGACGAGCAGGTGCGGCTCTGCGGTTGCCGGTGCCCGAGCGGTAAAAGGAGAATTGGATGTATAGCAGGAGAGGTAAAAAGGAGAATTGGATGTATAGCAGGTGCGGTTGCCGTGCGGTTGCGAGGTTTCCAGGTGTTGAATAAGGCAAGGATTTCAATGTATAGGAGGTAAAAATGTTTGGCGCGCAACCTGGCGCCAAAAAATTTCGGTACTGTAATTCGTTACTAGCACAAAATACAATTGCATGTGCAAAATTATCAAGAATTAACAGTAGCACTGATGGGATGTAGGCGCTGGTTGGTAAGATGGCAACCCAGGTTCGATCCCTAGAGTCACCATATTTTTAGTTTGTTTTTTAAATATGTTTCTATCGTTCCATACAAATTTAAAATCAAGTATTTCATCTTAACAAACATTACTCAAATTTGTTCCTATTTTTAGACTTTATAAAGTTATAGAACATAGTTTTTTTCGAAAAAAACGGGCACAAAAACATGAATATGATTATTCTATAATTTTGGCACATAGTTTGAGGTATTTGTAGTTCAAATTTGACATATTTCGATATAATCGTAGGAACACGACTAATGTGTTCAAAATAGCAATTAAATGGTTATACAAAATTACAAACATTTTATGTGGAAGGAGATAAGTTGTACTTTGATTATAAAAAAATTAAAGTTGAAATGACTGTTTGGTCATAAATTTGCTTTCGACCCGAACCTATTCCTTTTGAAACTGTAATTCAATTCCTGTCATGAGAAGGTCGAGTTTTCTTAACATCCTATGTCACAACTTCGTTGAAACATTTTCAAATTTTTATCGTAGAATGTAAGTATAATATAATAGCACCATGAAAAATCTCGTATTTTTCAGACTTTATTTGATTTTCTTAGAATTTAAGAACCCTTAACCTCCGCATTACCGATCGAGTTTCACAACATAGTTTTTCAGAAAAACTTCGAATTTAGTGTATGGGGACAAAAAATTTGACATATTTCTATATAAATCGTAGGAACACGACTAATGTGTTCAAAATAGCAAATTAAATGGTTATACAAAATTACAAACATTTTATGTGGAAGGAGATAAGTTGTACTTTGATTATAAAAAAATTAAGTTGAAATGACTGTTTGATCATAAATTTGCTTTCGACCCGAACCTATTCCTTTTCAAAACTGTAATTCAATTCCTGTCATGAGAAGGTCGAGTTTCTAACATCCTATCTCACAACTTCGTTGAAACATTTTCAAATTTTTATCGTAGAATGTAAGTATAATATAATAGCACCATGAAAAATCTCGTATTTTCAGACTTTATTGATTTTCTTAGAATTTAAGAACCCTTAACCTCCGCATTACCGATCGAGTTTCACAACATAGTTTTTCAGAAAAACTTCGAATTTAGTGTATGGGGACAAAAAATTTGACATATTTCGATATAAATCATAGGAACACGACTAATGTGTTCAAAATAGCAAATTAAATGGTTATACAAAATTACAAACATTTTATGTGGAAGGAGATAAGTTGTACTTTGATTATAAAAAAATTAAAGTTGAAATGACTGTTTGATCATAAATTTGCTTTCGACCCGAACCTATTCCTTTTCAAAACTGTAATTCAATTCCTGTCATGAGAAGGTCGAGTTTCTTAAATCCTATGTCACAACTTCGTTGAAACATTTTCAAATTTTATCGTAGAATGTAAGTATAATATAATAGCACCATGAAAAATCTCGTATTTTTCAGACTTTATTTGATTTTCTTAGAATTTAAGAACCCTTAACCTCCGCATTACCGATCGAGTTTCACAACATAGTTTTTCAGAAAAACTTCGAATTTAGTGTATGGGGACAAAAAATTTGACATATTTCTATATAAATGGTAACGAAATTTTTGCAAATTTGACAAAAAATTTGACATATTGTAAAGTTGCATTTGCACCAGAAAAGTTGGTATTTTGTATTCCTGAAGATAGTGGTTGCCTTGTGGGCAAATTAACTGATGAAACCAGCATATACAACATGATAACGAAATTTTTGCAAATTTGCATTTGCACCAGAAAAGTTGGAATTTTGCTCAGATTAACTGAAGATGATAGCATGACAGAAGCATACAGTCTGATCAGTCAAATTAAGTAAAGATACCACATGCAGTCATTAGATGTGCCATTAGTACTTCTTACATATATGATGCAGCCATCAGTCATTAGTTCATTAGTTCAACCACCAACCTAACAAAAGGTACCAGCGATCTATCGATAACAACATCCATCATTAAGTAACCAAAAGATACGATCGATCATGAACAACAACAACCACACCTAACTAAACAAAAGATGACAACATCCACCACCACTAACTAACTATCACGTCGTTGTCCATGTCATTTAGAACACATCCTGTCGATCACTATGTCAACTTTTGTCCATCATTACGTCCAGCTTCTCGATCACGCAGTCTAGTTGTACAAGCATTAGGTCTAGATAGTCCTGCATGATTGCAAGAAGATATAAACATTGAAACTCAGATAAGTAACTCATACACAACAAAAGTTATATAAACTTCAACATCAACTTCTGCACTAGATTCTCTAGAAAACGCATCACAAAATGATTTCAACCACAAAGATACTCTGCATTGGAGAACTTACACAACACAGGCGTTGTCCTGTAGTTCATCCGAAAATTCTGATTGCTGTTCATAGTCACACACAAAGCTGAGAAGAATTTTTCCGGGTATTTGTAGAAGATTTCTCAGCAAATTTTCATTCCCTTCTGTCTAGTTGTTCGGCTATAGTACTAGGGGGTGGAGATAATATCTCACCTGCCCCAAAGTTCTAGAAGCCACAAATTTCCACTTTGCCCCTTGACAAATTCAGAAATAGCAATTCTGAAAACTACCCTATTAAAACTAAAAGAAAAAATACAAAACGTACTCTCCTTTTCATACATTTCAGAGTAGGCTCACTCTAAAATATACCAAAAAGGTTACACTACACAACTAAAAATTTAAACTAATACTAGACACCTATTTATTAATTTAACAAAAACAATTACGTTTTGACGGTTTTCAGTAAAAACTGACAAAGCTTCTCAACCCTTCAACTCGTGACAACCGCTCAGCGACTCCGAGCGCCAGCAAGCCACTTCCGCTCTCGATCCCTCGAGCCACCGGAATGCTTGTCATGGCGTCCCTCTCGCAAACCCGGTCGACACGTCGTCGCAGTCAGTCGTCCGTCCAAGTCTCACTCCGTCTCTTCGTGCACATCTTGAGATCTTCTCCAACTTCGCCCGGCCGTCCCTGATCCTCCAGCATCAAGCTCCCCGCTCGACCCTCGATCACCCACCGTTGACAGTCAATCAACATCTCCTCCCTGCACAAACAAGACAAGCCAAAACAAGAACGCGACGCACCGTCGAAACCCTCGGCAGCCAAACCTCCATTTCACATCGAAACCCTCGATGCACTCAACCAAACTCAACCACTCAAATGCTCATCATTGTCAATCACTCATCATCTAGACTAAAACCACCCTTGGTTTCTCACATCGCCAGTCGAAGATAAGGTCCAGGAAGTGCCAAAGTACTCCAAGACACCCCGAAGGTTGTCCATGGTATCTGAGGCTACCTTTTCACACTTTATCTTGTCTTCGGACAAAGCATTCTTCAACGAAGGCAGCTCGTCTATCAAAGACATGAGTCTAGTTGCCTCTGTAATCAAAGAATTTTTCTGCCCGAGCAAGTTGTTGGCCTCCTCCGTCAACTTTAGCTGCTCTTCATGGAGCTTGACCAGCTCAGCTCCCGCAGTTGCTTGCTCCCTCCATAGCTTTTCCACTTCGGCCCGAAGCACGATTTGTTCAGCTTCGAGCTTGTTATTTGCAGCCTCCAAGCTAATCCTAGCTTTTCATTCTGTGGCCACCATCTCTTCCAAGCCAGAGGTCCAAACCTCGGAGCTAACAAGACTCCCCTGAAGAGTCGTTTTCTTCTCCTTGAGTTGGTTGCACTCTTGCTCATTTGATAAAGCTGCAGCTCAAGCTAGGACTATTTGCTGCAAAGGGAGAAAAAGAGCAATGTAAGTAAATTATTTACATGTTTGAACTAACTCTGTTGTTGTAGATACTTTGTACTTGATAGGCTGCCCACTCCAAACCTGTGTCCAACTCCGACCCCTCAGCTTCCTCGAGAATGGAAACCAAGTCCGTCTCCCCAACCTCACGACTAGCCCAAGCCAGTGGCTCTAGCAAAGCCCGAAGTCTAGTCCTTCGCTCCAGAAAAGGAGCTAGGAGGGGGAGCCTAGACAATACATTTTGATCGTCTTCATTCGGAGATGGGTCAGAGCGCAGCAAGGCGTCCTTGGAGGCTTCCATGGATTGGCCTCCATCTGTAGACTCTGATGGAGTCTACCCTGGAACCACAGCAGGTAAAGGTCCCCCCTTACCTTTACCTTTACCTTTCCCAGGACCCATTTTCGTGGCTACCTCTAGAATTAGCTTCGAAGACTCGGAAGCCTCCAGCGCAACCTTCATAGAAGGGGTCACCTCCATGGGAGTCGATCCTGTAAAGCCAAAGGTATTCGATATTGCATAAATTTTGCAGTACACAAAAAGAAAGAAAAATAAAAGGTACTCTACTGAAGTTTACCTCCAACATCCTACTACCGAGCGAGAACGGGACTTCTCAGAGGCTCGAACATCTCATCGAAGTACTCTTTAGACTCCGGGCTTGGAACTGAAGGATTAGCTGCCAAGACTTTTCTAACAACTGTAGCTATCACTTCGTCTGGAGGCAAGACTTGGGCATCCAATGTCTTGACTCTTCCTTCTTCCCCAGTGGGGGCTTCTTGACAAGGCAGGACATTTTGAGTCTCTTCCTGTTTGGGGTTGTCTCCAGTGATGGGAGCCACCACCATTTCTTTTTGAGAGGGGACTTCAGCCCCCATTCGTGATTCCTCATCACCTATTAGAAGGGCTTTGAACTCCCTTCCCATTTGTATGTTGGCTTCATCTTTATATGACTCCTAAGATGAAGTAGAGGATTTGGTAGGCGCTAGGGCCTTTTGCTTCTGAGCCACTTTCTTCACGGGCATTTTGGTCGGCGCTGAGGTCCCCGCTTCGGCTTTCCTCTTCTTAGGTGCTTGCTCGGAAATGTCCCAATCTAGAAGAGGGGGAGCTTCAGCTCTAAGTACGCTCCATACCCGGTTGAATCGCTCCCAGCTGCCAACCAACCTAACCCTCCACTCCTTTTCGGCGGGCGTAGGAGCTCCGAGGATCTTCTTCGAAGTCCGAATGATTTTCTCCGGAGTGAGGGTGGCGTGTGGAGCTGAAAGATAAGATTTTATTTCAGTTAAATCATTTCTACAAAGTCAATATTGCATGTAAAACATTTTGCAGGACATTCGAGGTTACCTACAACACTTGAAGAGATTTTTCAAAGTCCACCCTCCGGATTCTCTTCGAAGTTGATCGGCCAGCTGGCCATCAGGGGTGGAATTCGGAGTCCGATGAACTCCTCTGCTAAGTCCCGCATGCTCATGCGGCGAATTATTGCTTGCAACAGGTTGAGGCAAGCTTCGAGCTGGCCCAGATTCAAATGAACCTCCGCTTCCCTCCGATAGAAGATGTCTTCGAGAGGTACGGCCAGGGCACTGTCCACTCCTACTTCGGCATAAAACCAGTGAAGGACCAAGTCCGTGTACCACTTGGCGTTGATAGCCTTCACTGGGAACCGAGTCTGGTACTCGTCTTGAAGTCAAAAGTTGATGCTGCCAAAGGCAATCACTATCATCTCTCCTCCGGAGCCTTGGTAAGTCTTTGGTTGGCAGGAGGCTTTGTGGAGTGCTGTGAAGATCTCCGCTCTCCCCCTCGCAACCTTTGACTCACATCGCCCACTTGAAGATGTCTAAGAGAGCTATGGCTTTGAGAGACAACTGAGGAAGAGTAACATGGAATCATGACAGCATGGGTCCGTGGTAGTCCCGTGATGAAGTCCATCCCTATCTCTTCCCACTTCCATTCGGGGACCTTGAGGGGTTGTAGGAGTCCAGCAGGTCTTTGATGCTCTGCCTTGACTCACCGGCAAGTGTCGCACTTGGCCACATACTCAGCTATTTCCCTCTTCATGCTGACCCACCAATATTTCTCCTTCAGGTCTTGATACATCTTTGTACTCCCGGTATGGATGGAGTATAGAGTATCGTGGGCTTCTTGAAGGATGAGAGTCTTCAACTCAGGCTTGTCAGGTACGCATATCCGGTTCCTGAACCAGATGGTACCATGCTCGTCCTCGGAGAATCCGGGGGCTTTACCCTTCCGCATGTTCTGTTGGATTTCCAAGATGTCCGGGTCTTCCTTCTGCTTTTCTCGGATCTGGTCTATCAAGACAGGCCTAGACTCCAAAGCAGCAGGTACGCTCGGGTGGTGATCCCTAAATTCAGCCTTTCCATTTCCTTGTAAGCAAAGGGGCTTGGTCCTGTATCATGATGGCATTGCAGTACCCCTTCGACAAAGGGCGTCTGCCACCACGTTTGCCTTGCCTGGATGATAATGGATGCCCAAGTCGTAATCCTTGATGAGTTCCAACCATCTCCTTTGTGTGAGGTTTAGGTCCGGTTGGGTGAATATGTACTTGCGGCTCTTGTGGTCGGTGAAGACCTCACACCGATTCCCCACAAGGTAATGTCTTGGAGAAGCCAAGGGTTGGTTTCGGAGTCTGTGATGAGTGATTGACAGGCTTTTACCCTCTGTTTCAAAGCGGGTACCTCCGAAGGGGTTCGGAGGTTGGGTCTCCGAAGGTGTTCGGAGGTGGTTTCACCGAAGGGTTTGGTGGGTTTGGTTGCTGCAGCTGTTGCAGCGGAGTGTGCCTGTCGGAGGGGTCCAACAGTACACGATGACTGGGTTGTACCGAAGGTCTCGGTACTTTGGACGGTACAATGGAGTGTGTGCCGAAGGTTGTTTACCCGGAGAGGTCTCTGGGGTACTGGATACACTTGTCTGCTTGTCTGTGGTGCGCAGGGGACTTCGGAGGCGACAGATGGTTCGTAGCAGGTGAACCTGGGTCAAGCAGGAGACCTTGATGCCAGGGGAGCAGGGAGCTCCGTCACGAAGGCTGCGAAGGGGTCAAGGTCGGACCTCGGGTCGAGGTGCACCAGGAGAAGGCAGTAAGTGCGGAGCGTGGCTCCGGGTGAAGGTACTCCGAGACGAAGTCCTCGGAGGCGAGGCACTTCGAAGGGTACTCCGGAAGGAGTGACTTCGGAGTATGGTGGATCAAGTCCTCAGCAGAGGCAAAGTGTGTCACTTCGATCTTTTGTGTGTCACTTCGAGTGACTTGTGGTAGTGCACCGAAGCCTGTCTGGGCGAAGTGTGTTTTGTGCGAAGTGTGCTTTTCAATGTTCGTTAGCTCTGTGTAACTGGAGGCTAGACCTAACTGTTTACTAGCTTAGCCCTGATCGAAGCCCGGTTCTTTTTCCCATGTCGAAGCCCCTAGCGAAGTCTGTTAGTGTGCGTTTAGACCTTCGGAGTACGAAGCCCAACACCAGTTGTTGTCGCTAAGTATTTGATCTAAGTCCTCAGAGGTTAGTCCACTCTTGCGAAGGGTGAAGTGCGAAGCCTGCTCGAAGCACCCTGTGTGCGGAGCCTACACTGACTTAGCAGAGTAGATTTTTCGGGTTGCGTGTTGAGCGAAGTCTTCTTGGCTTCGGACTTTTACTCCTTGCGAAGCCTGTGTTCGGAGCTGTCAAATACCTCCGAACCACAACTTCAAAAGTTGTGTTCGAAGCCTGTTCCGCAGTAGACTGAATTAAAACAGAAGGCTATTTTTAGCCTGAAATTTTAAAAGCTCCCATTCACCCCCCCTCTGGTCTCCATTTCCGGTCCAACAATTGGTATCAGAGCAGGTTAAGATCACCAGTTGACCTTAACCGGTTTTGTGATCTCTTGGCGACATGGACAGAGCTAGTAAAATTCCTCTATTCGATGGGACTGATTTTGCATACTGGAAGATGCGCATGGAGGCTTATTTGCTAAGCCAAGGAAATGCAATTTGGGAGATTGTGGACCTCACAATACTCCATCCCTGGAACTCGCACCTCTCAAACAGAGAAGGATCAGTATAATGCCAACTCCAAGGCAAGAAATATATTGTTCATTGGTTTGAGTAGAAGTGAGTTTGATAGGGTGCAGCACCTTAGGACTGCTAGGGAAATTTGGACCACTCTCACTATTTTTATGAGGGCTCTACACAGATCAAGGCCAGGCGCCAAAGCACATACAATCAACAGTATCAGCATTTTGTGCAGGCACCTGGTGAATCTATAGATGCCATGTTTTCTCGCTTTGATGCGATAGTGATTAACTTGCGGTCCAACGAGACGCTTGCTTACAATGATCATGATAGGTCTATCAAGCTTCTCTATGCTCTTGATCGTAGCATATGGGAAGTGAAGATATCCAGCATTGAGGAGTCCGCAGGTTATGACACATTGACCTATGATGAGCTCTTCAGCAAGCTGAAGTCCACAGAGATTGCCAAGGCATCTCTTGCAGTGCACA
Organism: Zizania palustris; assembly: GCA_019279435.1. Taxonomy (NCBI): domain Eukaryota; kingdom Viridiplantae; phylum Streptophyta; class Magnoliopsida; order Poales; family Poaceae; genus Zizania; species Zizania palustris. Next base: position 96,304,751 of record JAAALK010000080.1, read on the forward strand.
GAAACTCTCTGCCACAGCCATTGGCATTGGTTTCTTGCACTAGCCGTGGCACCGCTACAGAACCAAGCACATCTGGTACTTGTGTTCTTGCAGATGGTTTTTGCTTTGTCCTCCCTGGTCTCCGTCACAAAGGAGCAGGTGGACACATTGGATGATGATGAGCTTGCTCTCATTGCCAGAAGGTTCACCCGTTTTCATCATGAAAGACGAGATCAGAGGAGAAGTGGTTTTAGTGGTTGCTTTGAATGTGGCGACACTTCTCATATTAAGGCCAATTTCCCGAAACTCAAGAAGAGAGATGAGAGTGAGCGCCCCAAATACCACAAGAAGGAGAGGAAACCCTTTGTGAAGGGCAAGCGGGGCAAGATGGCTAAGAAAGTAGCCAAAGCCGCCTCCAGAGCATTTGTTGCTGCTCTCAGTGACATCGACACTTCCTCAACTGAGGAGTCGAGCTCTGAGGAGGAGGAGTCCCCAAGGAAGGAGGACAAGAAGGACAAGAAGGGACGAGACTTCACCGGCCTTTGCTTCATGGCCGACAGCGATCACAGCGGCGATGAGCTTAACTCATCTGAGGTACCACTATCCTCTGACCAGCTTCTAATTAAAATAGATGAACTGAATGAAATAGTTCTTGGTTAGGATAGATTACTTGTGCAAGCCGCTAGTGAAAGAAAAGACCTTAGACTTAGGCTAGAATCTGTTTCCACTGATTATGCCATGCTTAAGTCTAGAGTAAATGATGCTGAATGTGAATCTTGTACTGTTGTCATGGGTGAGCTTGCTCAGTTGCATCCTGTTCATGCTCAAACTTTTTCTGAGCTTGAGACTGCACAGAAGCAGCTTTTGATGGTGGATTCTAGTCTTGATAAAATTGAATGTGTGAACTGCCTTTTATTACGTGAGAGCATTGATTTACGTGATAAGCATGTTCATGATTTAGAGGCTAGATTGGAGAGGGCCGGTAGTTCTAAGGATGTGCAACCCGTGTGTGACACATGCATAACCCTTAAGGACCAGCTAGGCACTGTTAGAGAGCGAGCTGAGAACCTAATGACTGAAAATGAATACGTTCTTTCTGTGGTTAACAAATGCACTGAGGGAAAGGGTAGGATGGATTTGCTCTTGCAAAGACCAAGATGTGTGCTGACAGAGCAGGGTTAGCTCTAGGTTTGGGTTTTTAGAGGATTCCTTCAGATAATGGAAACAAAACTGTTTTTACCTCTCCCACTACCCTAGAGAAAGAGAGAGCTATGTTAGACACTCCATCAGCCAAAAAGCTACCCGAGCTCAAAAGAAAACCACTCCTCCTGCCAAGAAAATCCCTCCCAAGAAAACCACTTAGCAGAAGCCCAAGGAGCCTGTGAGAGTTGCTCCTAAGACCCATGAGAGTGCCCCTAGGAGAGTTTTTCATTGTTCTTACTGTCAGCGGGCGGGTCATTTGGTTGGGTTCTATTTTCGTCACATTAAGGATGAGCGACGCTCTCAGGCGATGAGTTACTAGGACATGCATTACCCATCATTTTAATGCATGAGTCTGAGTTTTACTATCGTCCTGCTTTTGAGGCTCCTCGTGCTTCTCGGAGAGGTTTTGCTCCTCGAGGTGTTCACCATATTCCATATGGTGGTAGACCCCGGGCGAGTATCTTTGTACCTCGTCAGAGTAGGAGACCTCGTCATGTTGTTCGATCACAGCATGTAGGTAGACCTCGCACTTTGCATCATTCAGATTATCATGTGCGTAGACAGTCTACTTTTTCTATGCCTACTACTCGTGTCACTCAGTGCTGGCTGCCTCGTCATATTTTCACTCACCCCAGCACTGAGCGATCGAGATTTTCTTATCATGTGTAGGCGACAGACCGAGGCTTGGAGGGCACGTGGATCATGGACTCCGGTTGTTCGCGCCATATGACCGGGGATGCAGCATGGTTCTCCAGCCTCACCACAACCAAGCAAAGGGAACATATCACCTTCGGGAATAATCGAAGGAGTAGAGTGAAAGGTAAGGTGTGGTAAGAATTAACTCGAATTTCACTCTCAAAGATGTTGCTTTGGTTGAAAACCTGGGATACAATTGGCTTTCTGTATCTCAGTTGCTTGATGAGGGCTTCAAAGTGCGATTCCATCGCGATACTTCGCAAGTACTGAATTCGGATGGCGTTGTTGTTTGTAAGATCTTTAGAGTTGGGAGAGTTTTTGGAGCTGATTTTTCAGAGTCATCTGGTTCTTCTTATTGTCTTGTTGCACATTCTACTTCTAAGCTTTGGAAGTGGCATAGGAGATTAGGGCATATGAGCTTTGAGTTGCTTGTTCGTCTGAGTGCCCTAAGTCTGATCCGAGGATTGCCCAAGCTCAAGTTTGAGAAGAATTTAGTTTGCGCTCCTTGTCTACATGGAAAAATGATTGCCGCTTCGCATTCACCAGTCACCACAGTGATGACTGAACAACCCGGAGAACATCTCCACGTGGACACTGTAGGTCCTTCTCGGGTTAGTTCTTTAGGCGGCAAGTGGTATGTGCTTGTTATTGTCGATGATTTCTCTCGCTACTCTTGGGTCTTCTTTCTTGCCAGCAAGGATGAAGTGTTCTCACACTTTCGAAGCTTGGCTTTGAGACTTTTCACTGAAATCCCTGGTGCACTGAAATTCATTCGAAGTGATAATGGCACTGAGTTCAAGAACAGTCTCTTTGTTGACTTTTGCATGGAGCATGGCATAGAACATCAATTCTCTGCTCCGTGGGTTCCTCAACAGAACGGTGTCGTTGAGAGGAAGAACCGCACTTTGGTTGAGATGGCTAGGACGATGCTCGATGAGCATAGGACTCCTAGAAAATTCTGGGCTGAGGCCATGAACACTGCATGTTACATCTCAAACCGAATCTTCTTGCGCTCAATTTTGAATTTGACATCTTATGAGCTACGTTTTGGGAGACAGCCCAAGGTTACTCATCTTCGAGTTTTTGGCTGTCGTTGCTTTATCCTAAAACGTGGTATTTTAGATAAATTTGAGTCGCGTTCTTCTGACGGGATCTTTTTGGGTTATACTACTCATGGTCATTCTTACCGGTTTATAATTTGGAGACTAACACTGTCATCGAGTCATGTGATGTGACTTTTGATGAATCAACCCCCTCTGTTAGTTCTGCATTTGAACAGGCAAATGAACACGACATGGAACAGACCGTCTTCGTAGAAGAAGATCCCAGAGATTTCGAGGATGAACCCCTACTACCCTCGACATCAACCCCCGAAGCCGACCCCGCTTCAACCACTTCGGCACAAGGTCCCGAAGCAACTACCTCGACATCGGTCATCTTGGACCACTCCAACGCACAAGTCGAGGGGGAGACTGCATCCGGCCGCGAGGCTCCACATCATGTTCAAAGGATGCACCCTCCCGAGCAGATCATTGGTGAGCTTGATCAAAGGGTAACACGTTCTCATGCTCATTTCATTGATTCCGCTTTTGTTGCTTCTTTCGAGCCCTTAGATGTTAGTCATGCACTTTCTGATTCTAGTTGGATCAATGCCATGCATGAAGAACTTGAAAATTTTGAGAGAAATCAAGTCTGGACTTTAGTTGATCCTCCTCCAAACGTTCATTTTATTGGAACAAAATGGATTTTCAAAAACAAACAAGGGGAGGATGGGACTATAATTAGAAACAAGCCTAGGCTTGTAGGTCAGGGTTATTCTCAATTAGAAGGGATTGATTTTACCGAAACTTTTGCGCCTGTTGCTCGTCTTGAGGCCATTAGGATTTTGCTTGCCTTTGCGACATCCCGGGGATTCAAACTCTATCAAATGGATGTCAAAAGTGCTTTTCTTAATGGCTTCATAGGCGAAGATGTTTATGTAAAACAACCCCCTGGTTTTGAAAACCCCAAGTACCCACATAAAGTCCTTAAACTTCATAAGGCTCTTTTTGGACTCAAGCAGGCCCCTCGGGCTTGGTATGACAGACTTAAGTCTTTTCTGCTTGAGCGAGGGTATTTGATGGGATCTGTTGATAAAACCCTGTTCACTCTCAAGCATGGCAAAGATTTCCTCCTAGTTCAGATTTATGTGGATGATATCATCTTTGGTGGCTCTTCTCATGCTTTGGTTGCCGAGTTTGCAGATGCCATGAGCAGGGAGTTTGAGATGTCCATGATGGGCGAACTCACATTTTTCCTTGGTTTGCAAATCAAGCAAGGCAAACAAGGTACTTTTGTCCACCAGACGAAGTACACCAAGGACCTGCTCAAGAGGTTCGACATGACCGATGCAAAGCCTCTCGCCACTCCAATGGTTACATCCGTAGCATTGGATCCTAATGAAGATGGAGAAGCCGTAGATCAGAAGGAGTTCCGAAGCATGATCGGCTCCCTCCTCTACTTGACTGCTACGAGGCCGGACATACACTTCGCAGTGTGTCTGTGCGCTCATTTTCAGGCTTCACCACGAGCTTCGCACCGCCAAGCAGTAAAACGCATTCTAAGGTATCTCAAACATACCCTTGAGTTCGGCATTTGTTATTCAGCGTCTTCCTCTTTGTGTCTTCGAGGTTATTCTGATGTGGATTTTGCTGGGTGTAGGATTGATAGGAAGAGTACCTCTGGTACTTGTCATTTTCTGGGTACATCGTTGGTTTGCTGGTCTTCCCGCAAATAGTCTAGTGTTGCACAATCGACGGCTGAGGCCGAATATGTTGCTGAAGCTAGCTGTTGCTCTCAGATTCTGTGGATGGTTTCCACTTTGCGGGATTTCAGGTTAGATTATAAGAGTGTTCCACTTTTTGTGATAACACTAGTGCTATTTGTATTGCAAACAACCCGGTTCAGCACTCCAGAACCAAACACATTGATGTGCGATATCATTTTCTCAGAGATCATAATGAGAAGGGTGACATTGAACTTCAATATGTTGATACCCAACACCAGCTAGCCGACATTTTCACAAAACCCCTCGATGCTTCTCGATTTGCCTACTTGCATGGGGAACTTGGTATTTGTCACCCTTACGGCATTTTGTGAGGGGGAGCTGACTTTAATTATATTGCATATGCTCATCATGTGTGAAATTGCATTTACATCTGTTGCACTTATATGCCTAATTTTAATTCATGAAATCATGACAGCTCAGCTCCTTTTAATTTATCTGAAACATTATGTTCATGATTTTTCTTTCCAAACTCAAATCATGCTCACTACTTAGTCTTGAATCTAGCATGTTTAGGGAGGACTGCTTTAGCTATCTTTTATCTGCTTGATAGCAAGACACGTTTCTTTGGATGCTACAAATTGCAACTTGAAAAATTGTTCTACATATTCATGGATATTCAGAAAGTGCTAAACAATTTGTTCATTTAATCAAAGTTCCAAAAATCCATGATTTGCATGCTTCAAAGTAAAAAGATCCAGGTGGGTTTGTTTGTCGCACTACTCTATTCTAGACTGCTTACCATTGCACATTGGTCTGAACTAGAATAGTGTAGTGTATGCCAAAATCATTGCTTTAAGCTTCTGATGGCTTTCATGCCTAGGCTTGGCCTGATTGGAAAGTATAAGGTGGACAAACAAATAACCCCTGGCATTATGAACAGAACAACTCAATTCATTGCTCATCAAGTTTGCTTTTAATGCTCCACTTGAACTGGACTTGTCTGTCTAGAGTAGAAATTGACTAGCTTTGTGCAGTCCATGCGTTTACTTGTCTAGTTACCTTGATTAAGTGGTGATGCTTTTACTTCAAACTGATAAAATCACATGCTGTCATCATGTTTTAGAGAATGTTAAATTGAGCTGAGCACATGATCCTTGGTATTATTGTTGGCATATTTTTGCTTTATATGTCTTTGCAATTCGGCCCATTTCGAAGCTTTGCATCTTTTGAATGCTCCTTGATGCTTGCATTGCCAAAGGGGGAGAAATTTTTGAGTTCTATGCAACAAGGGGGTAAAATAACTCATGGGGAGTTTTTATCTTAAAAAAGGGGGAGTTTTGCCGAAGGGGCTTTTACTCTTTTGAAAAGGGGAGGAAAATTCTTCTGTCAAGTGACATGATTTGGCTCGTTTTTGAGTTTTTAATGGTCACTTGTGTGCTAAAACTTTTTCAATTTTCTTGATCTTGAATTTGGTTGTCAATGCACTCATCAAGGGGGAGATTGAGAAGCCAAGGGTTGGTTTCGGAGTCTGTGATGAGTGATTGACAGGCTTTTACGCTCTGTTTCAAATGGGTACCTCCGAAGGGGTTCGGAGGTTGGGTCTCCGAAGGTGTTCGGAGGTGGTTTCACCGAAGGGTTCGGTGGGTTTGGTTGCTGCAGCTGTTGCAGCGGAGTGTGCCTGTCGGAGGGGTCCGACAGTACATGATGACTGGGTTGTACCGAAGGTCTCGGTACTTTGGACGGTACACCGGAGTGTGTGCTGAATGTTGTTTACCCGGAGAGGTCTTCGGGGTACTGGATACACTTGTCTGCGTGTCTGTGGTGCACAGGGGACTTCAGAGGCGATAGACGGTTCGTAGCAGGTGAACCTGGGTCAAGCGGGAGGCTTGATGCCAGGGAGCGGGGAGCTCCGTCACGAAGGCTGCGAAAGGGTCATGGTCGGACCTCGGGTCGAGGTGCACCAGGAGAAGGCAGTAAGTGTGAAGCGTGGCTCCGGGTGAAGGTACTCCGAGACGAAGTCCTCAGAGGTGAGGCACTTCGAAGGGTACTTTGGAAGGAGTGACTTCGGAGTATGGTGGATCAAGTCCTCAGCAGAGGCAAAGTGTTCGAAGTGTGCTCCGGAGGGAGACACTCGAAGGTACCCGACGAAGGTCTCAGAAGTTGAGGTGCATCGAAGGCATGGTCCGGGTGATGCTCGTCGAGGAGTGTGCTCGGGGAGAGACACTGCGACGAAGTGCTCATGGAATGCTTCATGCGGAGGCCTTGGACGAAGGAGGGACTTCGAAGGGTGGTACTCCGAAGGTGGGGCTTCGGAGTGTGGTTGTCTTGTGGTACTTCGGCCGTGCAAGGCTTCGGTACACGGACTGACGGAGTTCGAGCTGGGTCAGGTACACGGGCGGCGAGCGATTGCCGGGCTGAGAGAGCTGCGGGGTCGGGTCGGCCCAATCCGGGTACCCGGTGCGAAGACGGTGGACGCTTTGTCAGTTTCGGCGTAAAACTGACAATCTATCATTAATTCGTTTTTAGGATATTAATAATTAGTTTTTAAGTTTAGAATATTTTTATTCAAGTCAGTTTATTTTTCTAAGAATATTTTAGTAATTTTCGGAATTTATTTTAGAGTCAGTTTATTTTACCCGAGGGTAAAATAGTCTTTTCATGTATTAGGAATTGCCTATAAAAAGGCCCCTATCTCCTTGGGGATAGATGACTGTTTTTTCAATAGATCAATCTACAGTCCATTTTCAGTTTTTCCAATGAAAGTTTCATCTACTATTTGTGAATTCGACCTCACGGGCGGCAGCGAAACGCAAAAATTTCTAGCGACGGCTGCGGCGTTCTGTGCGCACGGCAGTGCTTGAGGCCCGCCAGGAGCCGGGCGTCAGCTTTCCTGCTGTTGGGCGCCGGTATCCACGAAGGGTGGCAGCCATCCGATCTGCAAACAGCACGGCAGCGATCCACTTTACAATGCCTCATCCAAGATTTCTATTGGCAGGAAAACAGCAGCTTTCTGGAAAGCTGTAGCTAGCTGCAAACTTGATTTTGCCCAGGATTCCTGCAGACGGAGCATGCACACCGGCCAAAGGTCATTTCTTTTCTCCAGACGGCGGAAGACAACTGCGGCTTGGCGATCTACCGCGAGCAATTTTCTGCGCACGGTTACTACATGCAGGTAAGTAGATTCAATCTCTTATTTTCTGAGTAATCTCAGTTTAATTAACAATCTCATAGTTATCATTTAGATTAAACTCGTCATTAAATTTTAATCTGTTGAAGTTTTATTTCGGATTATTTAATTGCCTTTTAATCTGCTCATAAAAAATTTATTTATTATTAGTTGTAGTAATATTTTATTCTAGATTTACATGAAATATTTTAGGTTTATTTCTGAATTAATTTATGGATGATCCATGTTTTTATTTAGTTGATTAGTATTTTATTTTTAGACCGCAACCTGAACATTTATTAATTTGTTTAGGTATCTCGCTTACGTCATTAAATTTTTTTAGTACCAATTTTATTTACTGCAGTATTTATATTTAGTTTATCTTTAATATCATTTTAATTAGGACACCGGTCGTTTTTAAGCTAGACAACTTAATCCCTGAAATCTGTTTTGCAAATATTATTTGTCTGGTTAAGTTTATTTGGGTGGTGGGATTAAAATATAGTTTAGCAAGAAATTTTTAGGCGCCCATTCACCCCCCCTCTGGTCGCTACTTTTGGTCCTACAAGTGGTATCAGAGCGAGGTTAGGTTTTTCTAATATCTTAACCGATTCAAAACCTAGGTAGTGACCATGGCGTCTTCTGGTAAAATCCCATCCCTAGAGGCTTTTGGCTATACTTATTGGAAGACTCGCATGCGAGCATACCTTATGAGCCAGAGCTCGGACATATGGGAGATTTGTGTTCATCCTAGTTTCACCATTACGACTATTGCTGCGGATACTGTTGAAAATATAATTACCCAGCATCAAAATAATAGTAAGGCGGTGAACATTTTGTTTTCTGGTCTACGTCCTAGTGAGTTCGAGCGTGTTAGCCATCTCACCACTGCTAGAGAGATCTGGGCTACCCTCCAAGCACATCATGAGGGGACAGCTCAAGTCAAGGCTAGACTATATCAGACCTACCGGCGTGAGTATGAAAATTTCTCACAGAAGCCGGGTGAGACTGTTGAGGCTTTGTTTGGTCGTTTTCAATCAATCATTAACAAGCTTCGTGTTAACAAGGCTGAGGGTGATCAGTTGGTCTCGAATCATGAACAGGCTTTTAAGGTACTCCATACCTTAGACCCTAAGATCTGGGAGATCAAGGTCTCGTCTATTGTTGAGAGCACATCATATGATACCTTGACCATCGCAGAGCTTTTTAGTAAGCTTAAGGCCACAGAGGTCGATATCCAGTTGAGATCAAATCTCAGTGGTTCTGGATCAAAGACTCTGGCGCTTGCGACACCATCTGCTGATCCTAATGCCATGAGTTGTACTGCGTTTTCCTTGATGTCGATTTCCGAGGAACAACTTGATACTCTAGGAGATGATGATCTGTGCTTGTTTAACAACCGGGTGCGACGTGTTTATGATAAGCGAATGTTTAAGAGACACGTCACAAAATCCGGATGCTTTGAGTGTGGTGATCCAGGTCATTTTATTATCGACTGTCCCAAGCAAAAAAATTACAAGAAGGGAACCGGCGACAACTCTTACAACTCCGGCAAGTACGACAACTCCACGAAGGGCAAGCCCAAGACTAGATTCTTTCGAAAGGCTCTGAAGGACTACAGGCGTGAGAACAAGAAGCGAGACAAGACCTTCTTCACTGAGATGGAGAAAAGATACTCCAAAAGATCCTTGTCTTCCTCCTCGTCTTCAAGTTCAAGTGATGAAGAGATCGTGATCAGGAAGGGGAAGGACAGGGACAATCCGGCGGGCCTCTGTTTCATGGGCTTCAGGGACAAGATGAAGAGTCGCTCACATCACAGCCGAAGACCCCACAAGAGCTTCTGCTCAATGGCTCTTGGGGAGAAGAAAGAGAAGGACTCCTCCTACGACTCTGACGATGACGACGATGAGAATGCATCTTCCTATGAACAAGAAGTTATTAATTTACTAGAACAGAACAGTCAGGAGTTGAAGTATAGGGAGAAACTGCTTAGAGGGGCTAAGAAGATGATAGATGAGCTTGAAAGTGAGCTTGCCACAACAAATGGCAAGATTGAGAGTCTGTCTTCTTCCCCTTGCTTGGGTGATAGTGGTGAGTGCCCTAACTGTGAGGTGCTGTTGTGTGACCTGACGACTCTTAAGTCCAGGTACACAGAGAGAGTAGATGAGAGAGACGCATTGGCCACTGAGCTTGAGAGCGCTCAACAGGAGCTAAAAGATGCTCATGCCACTGTTGTCGCACCTTGTGTAGACTGCCCATCTCATTTAGCTAGTATAGCTGAGCTGAGAGCCAAGAGTGATGAGCAGTTGAGCGAGTTAGCTGGAGTGAGAGGTGAGTTAGAGCAGACTAAGCTAGAGCTTGAGACCTTGTCAGTTCCATCCATTGTGTGTGAGAACTGCTTATCCATTAGAATGGAGTTGATCAAGCTAAAAGCTGATAAGTCTGTCGAAGTTGATAGAGAGTGTGAGATCTGCTTGTCTCAGGTGGAGGTGTTAGCTTCTTTGAGAGAGGAGCTAGCTGATGTTCAGAATGAGAACTTTTACCTCCGTTCTATCCTGAGTTGGATTAGTGCCAGAGAGCCACAGCTCGGCATGATGATCCAGCAGTTCAAGAGACAGGATGGCTTTGGGGTAGGTTACACATATACCAAGGCTGATTTTGAGAGCGCCATTAACCGTGCAGTGGAGTGGAGTAAGATGACCCCCGAACAGAGATATCCCAAGACTCACTCCACTGAGTCTTTCCAAGCTAGTCAACCCAAGGATGGTGTGTTCCAAGAACAGCCCAAGGCTCCACCTAAGAAGCAGATCTGGGTCCCAAAGCCTAAAACTTTCCACACTTCTCTTGATTCTTTACCTGGACCCTCTCACACCAAAGATGATACACCAAACACCACCAAGCCTATGAATCCCAAGCCTCAACCACATACCAAGAAGCCTACCTATCACTGTGAGTTTTGTCAGAGAGACGGGCATCTTGAGGAGTATTGCTTTAGGAGGAAACGGGTTGAGCGAGCAGAGAGAGCTCGGGGTAGACAGGAGCAGTTCTACCAGCAGGGTGGTAGACAGAGAGTTCCTCGACGTAGAGAGAGGCTAGAGGCCAGGCCACGTCGTGTAGGTGGTGGTAGAGGAGACGGTTTTTATGATCGTGCTCCGGAGGGTGGTTTCAGTTCCGGCAGAGTTCCAGATCGTCATGGATACGGTGTTGGACCTCGTGACCGTGATTTTAGGCAGAACAGAGGACCGCGTTTTGGTCCAGACTCATATGATTCATTCTGCTTTCCCACATACGCGCAGATGGCTCGACACTGGTTCAACACTTTTACTAAACTTGGCATTGGACCGTTTGGTCCCACTCATGATTATTGATCATGTTTTGGGAGTTGTGTATCTTTTTAGGATATTTTGAGTCAGATTTTCTTGGTATCAGTTTTTTATTTTCTTCTTTATTTTTATTGAGTCTTTTGTGTGCGTTCATATCATGCATAATCATCTATCACATTTTGAGCTTGCTTCTGTTATATGATTAATCTGCTTTACTTTCTCTAGCTAGTATATGTTTTTGATTACTCGTCGATGATCAAGTTTTGTTTCAGTTCACATGATATATCTGATATTTGTCATATGCATTGCTTTTGTACTTTAAAATTGAAAAAATGATCACCATTGCTTCTGGTAACTAGCATGTGTAGGCTGAATGCTTTTGCTATCTTTACATGCCATAGTAGCTAGATCCTTACTTAGATGCAGATACGCAACTTGGACATCTATATGCTTTAAATATGAAAAATGTGCTATAAAAATGATAAAAATTCAGAAAAATAAAAATTTATGCATTTTTATGATTATCAGAAAAGATCCAGGTGGGTTTGTTTTTGTCGCATTGCATTGTTCTGGACTGCTTACCATAGCACTTTGGTATGAACTAGGATGGTGTAATGTATGCCAAGACCAGTGTCTTAAGCTTCTGATGGTCCAGTTCTGGCCTAGGCTTGACTTGGTCGGTTAGCATAAGGTTTGACATGCAAATAACCCCTGGCAGAAATGAAAAATATAAAGAAAAAGTCTAAAAATTTAAAAAGATGACAAGTTTGCTGAAGCTCTTTGTTTTTGGACAATGCTTATCTTGGTAGATATCAGTTAGTTTTTGCATATCATGCTTTACTTTGCTTGTTAACTAGAAAATGTGGTGATGCTTTTGTTTTGCAAAAAAAAAAGCGTGCTAATGACTTTCTTAAGATATCATCTATTGCACTGATCATGTCATGTATCTTAGACAGTATATCTTTCACTATACCTGTTAGATGTTGTAATTGCAGTTAATCATATCTAAGAAGCATGCTTTTCACTCCGCCTGCACCCCATCTGCATTCATAGCATATTTTGAGGGGGAGCTGCATTTCAGGGGGAGTTTGTGTTTATGTCTTTTTAAGTGCATTTAGTCTCACTTGATGAGTCCAATTGTCAACAAGGGGGAGAAATTTTGGAGTTTACTTTTTAGTTGCCTTATTGGCAATTCTGAGATTTGCACTTATTTTGAGTCTTTATTTTTGGTTAACTATAATGACCGTTTTCTTTCTTCTGTTTGGCTTTTGGTCATTAGGGTTAAACTTTATTTCCTTTCTTCTATTTTCTTTTGTCTTTGTTTTTCTGTTTCCACATGTTTTGCAGGTTCTGGAGATGAGCTGAAAAGGGTGTTGACAATGCACTCATCAAGGGGGAGATTGAGAAACCATGTTGAAGAATATGGTTTTGATATTCCAGATGTGATGAGTGATTGTCAACGGAAGTCAAATGGAAGGGAGAGATGAAGACATGCCGAGTCTGAGGCGCATGTGACTCAGGTACACGGGCAGTGAGCGACGGCCGGGCAGAGAAGCTGCGGAGTCGGGCTGGCCCAATCCGGGTACATGGCTAGGAGCGGCAGATGATCCACTGGTCTGTTGACTGGGTTTGACTCAGGTACACGGGCGGCGAGCGATTGCCGGGCTGAGAGAGCTGCGGGGTCGGGTCGGCCCAATCCGGGTACCCGGTGCGAAGACGGTGGACGCTTTGTCAGTTTCGGCGTAAAACTGACAATCTATCATTAATTCGTTTTTAGGATATTAATAATTAGTTTTTAAATTTAGAATATTTTTATTCAAGTCAGTTTATTTTTCTAAGAATATTTTAGTAATTTTCGGAATTTATTTTAGAGTCAGTTTATTTTACCCGAGGGTAAAATAGTCTTTTCATGTATTAGGAATTGCCTATAAAAAGGCCCCTATCTCCTTGGGGATAGATGACTGTTTTTTCAATAGATCAATCTACAGTCCATTTTCAGTTTTTCCAATGAAAGTTTCATCTACTATTTGTGAATTCGACCTCACGGGCGGCAGCGAAACGCAAAAATTTCTAGCGACGGCTGCGGCGTTCTGTTCGCACGGCAGTGCTTGAGGCCCGCCAGGAGCCGGGCGGCAGCTTTCCTGCTGTTGGGCGCCGGTATCCACGAAGGGTGGCAGCCATCCGATCTGCAAACAGCACGGCAGCGATCCACTTTACAATGCCTCATCCAAGATTTCTATTGGCAGGAAAACAGCAGCTTTCTGGAAAGCTGTAGCTAGCTGCAAACTTGATTTTGCCCAGGATTCCTGCAGACGCAGCATGCACACCGGCCAAAGGTCATTTCTTTTCTCCAGACGGCGGAAGACAACTGCGGCTTGGCGATCTACCGCGAGCAATTTTCTGCGCACGGTTACTACATGCAGGTAAGTAGATTCAATCTCTTATTTTCTGAGTAATCTCAGTTTAATTAACAATCTCATAGTTATCATTTAGATTAAACTCGTCATTAAATTTTAATCTGTTGAAGTTTTATTTCGGATTATTTATTTGCCTTTTAATCTGCTCATAAAAAAATTTATTTATTATTAGTTGTAGTAATATTTTATTCTAGATTTACATGAAATATTTTAGGTTTATTTCTGAATTAATTTCTGGATGATCCATGTTTTTATTTAGTTGATTAGTATTTTATTTTTAGACCGCAACCTGAACATTTTATTAATTTGTTTAGGTATCTCGCTTACGTCATTAAATTTTTTTAGTACCAATTTTATTTACTGCAGTATTTATATTTAGTTTATCTTTAATATCATTTTAATTAGGACACCGGTCGTTTTTAAGCTAGACAACTTTAATCCCTGAAATCTGTTTTGCAAATATTATTTGTCTGGTTAAATTTATTTGGGTGGTGGGATTAAAATATAGTTTAGCAAGAAATTTTTAGGCGCCCATTCACCCCCCCTCTGGTCGCTACTTTTGGTCCTACACTGGGAGAAGCTGCGAAGCCGTGGTGGTCCACTCCAGAGGTGGTGGTGCGAAGGCCCAAGGGCTTTGACGGCTTTAGCTCAAAACCGTCACTGTATCGAAGGCTGACTTTGGTGAAGCGAAGGCCGTCAGGCTCAAGGCTTCTCACCGAAGCTACCGCACCCCTCACGTGCGAAGGGGGGCTTCAGAAAAGTCAAAGACTGTAAAGGCTGACAATGTCTGCTCTGCAAAAAGCTGACGCTGTCCCCTCTACAAAGCTGACAGAGAAGCCTCCAGAATAAAGTTGACTACCTTTTGTACCCCTCTGTTCTGCAGAGACAAAACCATTGTAAACCCTAGGGGTAAAGTAGTCAATTCACATTGGGTGAATAGTGGCTATAAATATGGGGGCTGGGTAGGTAACATTTAACACTTTGAGCATTCATTGTTGAGCTCCTGTACTAGCCACCTCATACTTTGTATTCATCCAGTGAGTTCATTTTTAGTGTTCCCTGTTCAAGCAGCGAAGCCCTGCTTATGTGTTCATTTTCTGCTTGAGCTTGTCTCGCATACCTCGCCACACACTTTGCTCTTTTGTGTGTCTACTTCGAGTGACCTGTGGTAGTGCATCGAAGCCTGTCTAGGCGAAGTGTGTTTTGTGCGAAGTGTGCTTTTCAGTGTGCGTTCGCTCTATGTAACTGGAGGCTAGAACTCGCTGTTTACTAGCGAAGCCCTGATCGAAGCCCGGTTCTTTTCCCGTGTCGAAGCCCCTAGCGAAGTCTGTTAGTGTGCGTTTAGACCTTCGGAGTACGAAGCCCAGCACCAGTTGCTGTCGCTAAGTATTTGGTCTAAGTCCTCAGAGGTTAGTCCACTCTTGCGAAGGGTGAAGTGCGAAGCCTGCTCGAAGCACCCTGTGTGTGGAGCCTGCACTGACTTAGCAGAGTAGATTTTTCGGGGTTGCGTGTTGAGCGAAGTCTTCTTGGCTTCGGACTTTTACTCCTTGCGAAGCCTGTGTTCGGAGCTGTCAAATACCTCCGAACCAGAACTTCGAAGGTTGTGTTCGAAGCCTGTTCCGCAGTAGACTGAATTAAAACAGAAGGCTATTTTTAGCCTGAAATTTTAAAAGCTCTCATTCACCCCCCCTCTGGTCACCATTTCCGGTACAACAGTCTTCATATCTTAAAGGCATGAACCACGGCCTCTAACTCCAGGTCGTGGGTTGGGTAGTTCAGCTCATGCGGTCTCAGCTATTCGGGAGGCGTAAGATAAACCTTCCCTTCTTGCATTAAGACACATCCCAATCCTTGTTGAGAGGCATCACAGTAGACGTGGAAGTCTTTCCAGATGTCTGGCAGAGTCAGAATAGGGGCTGACACGAGCTTCTTCTTGAGGGTTTGGAAGCTTTCTTCACAATCGGGGGTCCATGCAAATTTTACTTCCTTCTGCAGCAGTCTAGGTCATAGGCTTGGCGATCTTCGAAAAATTCTCGATGAACCGGCAGGTAGTATCCGGCCAATCCGAGAAAACTCCGGATCTCGGTCACTGGTAGTGGGTTGCAGCCAGTTGGTTACTACTTCCACGGTGGTTGGGTCCACTGCTATTCCTCCGGCAGATATGACATGACCGAGGAATTTCACCTCTGACGACCAAAACTCGCACTTGCTATATTTGGCGTACAGTTGCTGCTCCCTTAGCTTTACGAGGGTCAGACGGAGGTGGGTTTCATGTTCTTCCTTAGTCTTGGAGTAGATGAGGATATTGTCGATGAATACCACGATGAACTTATCCAAGAACTCCATGAATACATTATTCATCATGTTCATGAAAAAGGGCGAGGCATTCGTGAGTCCGAACGACATCACAGTATACTCGTAGAGTCCATAGCGGGAGGTGAAGGCAGTCTTGGGGATGTCCTCTTCCCTAATCCTCAATTGGTGATAACCTGACCTGAGGTCAATCTTGGAAAACATCGAGGATCCTTTCAGTTGATCGAACAAGTCGTCGATCCGAGGCAATGGGTATTTGTTCTTGATGGTTACGTCGTTTAGGGCTCTATAGTCCACACACATCCTTTTAGTCTTGTCCTTTTTCATGGCAAAGATGACTGGTGCACCCCAGGGTGAGGTACTCGGTCGGATGTACCCTTTCTGCTCCAGGTATTCGATGTTGCTCTTGACTTCGGCTAATTCATTGGCGGCCATCCGGTATGGGTGCTTGGAGATTGGAGTGGTCCCGGGAACAAGTTTGATTCGGAATTCGATGTCCAGCTTGGGAGGCATTCCTTGGAAGGTCCTCTGGGAAGATGTCCATGAACTCCTTGACGATGGGCACTTCTTCAAGAGCTAGAGAGTGAAGAGATGCCTCAAGTGGTTTGCGACTGGTCATCTGAAAAGTGACGGCTTCGCCTTCTGGGTTGGTCACTGTTACGGACTTGTTGGCGCAGTCGATCACTCCCTTGTGCTTCATCGACCAATCCATCCCTAGGATGAGGTCGAGTCCTGTACACTTAATGAGGACTGGCTCGGCCCGAGTAATATCCCTTGAATATCTACCTTTACCTTAGGGTTGTACAAGTGGGCTAAGGTTTTATTGCCTAGGGTGGCAATCATCATGGGGGCTGGTAGAGGGAGCACTTCCAAGTTGTTGGTTTTCACAAAATCTTCCGAGATGAAAGAGTGTGTTGCTCCAGAGTCAAATAATATGATAGCCGGTACGGAATTTGCGGTAAACGTACCGAGCACGACTTCAGGAGCCTCCTGAGCTTCCTTCCGCGCTGATGTGGTTGACGCGGGCACGAACCGCCTGGTTGGGTGCCGCGCCTTGGGGCTGCTTGGGGTGAGGACACTGGTGTGAATAGTGCCCTTCCTTCCGGCAGTTGAAGCAGACGACCGGCCTCCCTTGGCGATCCTTCAAGACCAGGGTCTTGGCGGCGGACGTCGGCTGAGCGGCCAGAGTTGGTGGAGCAGGGCGGGGATGCCCAGCGTTGGATCCACCAGCGGCGTGAGGTGGCCTGTAGGCGGGCCGAGGATGGTATGCGGGTGCTGGTGGCAGAGGGACGAAGCGGGGCCTCTGAGGATTCACCTGTTGATGCTTGAAGGTGATCATCTTCGTCTTCTTGAGGTCCAACTTGTTTTGCTCAGTCTCTTGGATGAGCGCTTTATTCACTAGCCGTTGGAAGTCAGCGTAGTCGGTGGTGACGAGTTGGATGGACAGCTCATCCTTAAGTCCCCGGAGGAACTTGGCCTGGCGGAGGGTGTCGGTCCGCACTTCCTCTGGCGCGTAGCATGCCAGTCGGTTGAATTCATGGAGATACTCCATGACGGTTCGGTTGCCCTGCTGCAGGTCACATAACTCCTGCTGTTTCACCGCGATGACTCCGGCAGGGACGTGGGCGGCATGGAAGGCGATGGTGAACTCCGCCCATGTCACCACGTGGTCCTCTGGCTGGGACTCGCGGTAGTTGTCCCACCATTCCACGGCGGGACCCTGTAGCTGGTGAGTGGTGAAGGCCACTCGCTCCCGATCGGTGCAGGGGAGGAGATCCAGCTTCTTCCCTATGGTGTGGAGCCAATCTCCGGCCTCCATGGGGTTGGTGGTGCTAGAGAATATTGGGGGACGCACACGCAGGAACTCCGAGAGTTGGGGAGCGGGTGCGGGTGTGGGCGCATGAGGGGTGGGCTCCACATTTTGCAGGCGGTCCAATTGCACTTGTTGGTGCTGCATTTGGGTGAGGAGGGCGGTGATCAACTGGTTTTGATTCGCCATCATTTCCGCCAAGGTGGGGTGGCTAGCGGATGGCGACCTAGTCTGTCGTGGTCCCGTTGCACCCCAGTTGGGCACAACACCTTCGGGCAAATCGTGGCTTCCTCCTTCTCCATTGTTGGAGTCAGTGTTCTGGTTGTCAGCCATCTTCTGAT
The DNA here is from genome assembly GCA_019279435.1 of Zizania palustris. NCBI lineage: Eukaryota > Viridiplantae > Streptophyta > Magnoliopsida > Poales > Poaceae > Zizania > Zizania palustris. The sequence goes on from JAAALK010000080.1 coordinate 96,322,766, forward strand.
CATAAGATGTTATAAGATGACGAAACAATATCGCAAACAAAACAGCCCATGGGGCTCACATATATATATCAGTGGTATAAAAAGTTTATTACAATCAAGCTCTTATTTTACTCTACCTACAACACAAGTTGTTGTAGATAGCACCACACACATAAAATTATTATAACTCAAACAACGGTAGCTAGCGCCTACTCGCCACCGGAGGCGGTCTCCGTGCTCTCGGAACCACGAGGACGCAGATCCCGAGGGATGGTGGGCTCGAGAAAATTCTCGATGATGGGGTCGGAGACGAGGCCGGGGCGTGGTGCAGGGGCGCTTGTGGTGGACGGTCCAGCGGTGGAGGGATGTGGCGGGATCCTCTTGGGGCGAGGGGCAGGCTCACGGATGGGCTTCCTCTTCCTCGGGAGGAGGGGAACCATCTCCGCGATGTCTTTCTGCAGCTGCATAATCTTGCGCTGCAGCTCGCCGTTCTGTTGGATCAAGTTCTTCGTCTCTTCGCGAAGAAACTCAACCGCCTCATGGTGCTCGTCGACGTCGAGCACCGCCTCAGTATGGAGGTCATCCATGGCCTGAAGAAGACGCGACTGCCGGGCCATGACCGGATCACAAACGGAGTGAAGTTTGATGTAGATACTACGGTGGGCGCCGGGAGTGCGCTTCGACACAAGCCGGAAAGACGAGTTTTGAAGACGATCATCATAGATCATCCTCAACTCCATAAGGGCCTGGAGGGTGACTCGTTGGCACGCGACGTCGAAAGTCGGGCCCCCAAGTGCGGTGGTGTAGGGCGGCAGGTGCTCTCCAGAGCCGTGGACGGTGAGGGAGACGTCGCAAGGCCCGACGAATTCTTCCATGTATACCCCCTGGAATTCGGGCTCGAAGAGGAACCCGATGAAGGTGAGCATCATACGGAGCTTCCTGACGAAGCCCTCGAAATGGCAGCAGTAGGTGTGCACTTGGTAGACAGGCATCTACAAAATCAACAAGTTGAAGAAAAGTGAGGAGAGGAACAAAGTTTATAAAGTATGTTTTGAGAAATAATTTTCTGTAGCTATGGGCTAGGCTGGTCCGTTTGGCTTCCTACAGTAAAGTCGGCTCTGATACCATCTTGTGGCGCCTCGATTTATCGAAATCGGAACATTATTGAATTTCCATAGAAAAACAATAATAACAAGAGGTTCATCATGCGACAACGTACATACGACAAGCATTCATGGTACGCAGACCATATTATTACATAAGGGTTAAATAAAAACAATAATAAAAATAAGTTGCATGACGAACATCTTCTTTAGTATCGTTTTCTTGACTGGGTTGCTACTCTAGACCATCCTCCTCGTAGTACGCAGCCTCTGAAGTGTTTGTCCAACGCGTATGAGTACAAAAGTACTCAACAAGCCACCGCAAATGGAAGTAGTAATGCAGGATAATAACAAAGGGAGAGTAATGGCTAAAAGTGCAGAAAAGTACATTTTCAGTTATTGCATTTAGTGTAGTCAAATTATATCATGCGGAATAATAAACATGAGCATCAATAATACCATCTAACTCGAGGAGTACGTTTTACCTCCTCGCACAACAGTCCTTACATGTCAAACCATCATGCACATACATATCAAAAGTAATCTAACTGTGGGATGTCACGCAACCCTCCCTTGACCGTGGGCTCGGCTTTTCGAAAAGATTTATGACTCTGATCAGAGATGTACTACTGTACCCACAAGGCATACACTCATCCCAAACACCAAAGTGTAACGAGATGACCCATACCACGGGAACTTGTGCCAAAACCTCATCATGAAATGCTCCAAGCGATAACCACACGCTCTAGGTTTCGTCGGCGTGCCGGGCCGCATCCCGGCTAACGTCGCACCCCCTTTTGCGCCACATTGGTACAAGCCACCCGCAGGTGCTGCTTGACCCATCTCCAAATGGTGGCCTCGGTTTGGAACACTCCATACCTTAGTTAGGACTTACCCATTAGACTTGTGGTTAGTATGGAAGTGTATTGCAACAGATCCCACAGACCGGTCCTTATAGTGCCCCGGGTGCTACCGACCAATGCCCTAGCTTGCACCCGGAACCCACCATGCATTCACCCACAACCACAACTCATCACCGACAGAATTCCAAGGATAAGAATAGCGGGGATCATATAGTAGAACCATGTTGCTACGACTCATCTTTACCCTATAGCAATCGTGTCAATACATTGGACACTAGCTAATAATACTAATCATGAGGTGACAAGGAGGTTAGGCGAGATAGCATGGCTTGGGTTGCACATCAAGGTCGGGGGATCCTAATAAATATATTGTAAGGGTTTCATTTGACTAATGCATGTATAACCTATGTGTTTTAGCAATAGTTTAATAAAACATGGGTTCAATATGCTCAAAAGATTGGTTTGGTGACTTGCCTTGTTCAGCGAATGGGGAGGGAGGAACTTTCGGGTAATATTCCGGCTCCTCGGCGGCATCGTAGTCTTCCCATTATAAATAAAATAAAATACAACATTCAATCAAACAATATAACATCACACAACAAGCACATAGGTTTAAATTGGTTTGATTTAATGAAAACCAAGTTGTTAAGTTTCTGAAATCTATTTTATAAATAATTTAAAATGAACTATAATGAAATGTTGTCCTTTGTAAAAAGGGGTTTTAAATGTGAATAATCTCATTTTAAGTTTTCTAAATAATTTAAAATGAAAGGTTCAGAGAAAACTTAGTGGTTTCATTATTCTAACAGGGAATGAATGAATATAAAATTTGTGGGAATTCAAATAATTAAATTTGTATTTTACCCTAAGGGCATTTGAATACTTTATTACAAAATCATGAAATGTTCAAAATAAACATACTGTTTTTATTATATGAACATGTAGAGAATAATATTACAAATTTTCTGGAATTGAAATTGTAATTTTTGAAGTTGAAATGTGCCAGATATGAATTTTAGAAGTTTAAAGTCATTTCTGGAATTTAATTTAAATCCAAAACAGTCTCGGGTCCACGGTGAGCCAGGCTCACGGTGAACCCGTGCACTGTGCACGTGGTCCGGCCCAATCTGGACCGTTGGATCCAGATCCAACACGCGAGGGCGAGGCGGGGGAGTTAAGTTATCGCAGGACGGCTGAGATTAAAACATCGAACCGGTACGCGATGAACGGCTCAGATTAAACATAGGTTTTAAATAGAAACGAACGCGCGAGATTAAAACGTAATGTTTTGATCAGATCCAACGGTGCGGATTAAATCACGCACGAGGTGATACAGGCATCGTTCGATCGCGATCGCACGGTCAGGATTGAATCCGACACGGCACGGTACTCGACCCGTGTCGGTCGTCTTCTCCGGCGATGGCGAGCGGGCCAGAGGCCACGACGGGCTATGGCGATCCTAGCTAGGCCTAGAAATGGAAAGAGGACGCCTAGGGGATCACGGGGGTATCTTCACGACGGTCCGAGGTCGATGGAGTGCGGTCGGCGGCGAGGGTAGACGACGGAGTGGTTCGGGTTCCTCGTCGGCGATGGTGTTTCGGAGGGGTTCGTCGACAGCGGAGGGGTGGCCGAGGTTGGTGAGGCCTTGGCGGTCACGGAGGTGCGATCGGTGTAGATGGAGAGGGGCTCCGGTGATGGCGAACGACGACTGGAGTGAGGACGGTTGTGTGGGCTTAAAAATCGAATTGATGCGCTCGGGTTTGTTCTCGCAGCGAGATAGCATGGGGGATCAACGCGGACGGCCAGGGGGTTTAAATAGATGCGCCAACGAGGGTCGGAGGTGGTCGCATCCATGGAAAGCTGAGGGGGGGTATTTACTCGCCGGCGAGGTTTCGCCATGCACGGTATCGCGATACGGGGGCTTAAACACGTGCCTTAACGCGTTTAATTGGCTGGCGGGCCTCGGGGAATTGAATGCCAGCGTTGGTTTAACGGGAGGGGGAGCCGGCAAACGGATCTGAGGCGAGGTCTTCGACCGGCGGAGTTAGGGGGGTGGCGCGAGGTGGACGATGGTCCTGACAGGAGGGGTCCACCGGGCAGCGGGCGAACACGCGACAGAGGGCGAGGCTGACGTGTGGGGTTAGGCTCGGGCGAGAGGGGGGTGACGCCGACAGGTGGGGCCAAGGTGTCGGGCGCGCGTGTGAAGAGAGAAGGGCTCGCTGACAAGCGGGGCCCAGGTGTCAGTCTGAGGCACGCGGGATAACGGGCCGGGCCGGCCGGGAGAGAGAGAAAGGGGAGGGGGAGGCCCATTATTGTTTATAAGGTTTTCTGATTAAAATAATTACAGAAAATGGATTAAAATATTTGGGCTACTTCCAAGGTTGGTAACAATTTGTAAAAATTCTCAAAAATATATCTTGGCCTTGGGATCATATACAAAATTTTCTAGCCCCTGGTTTGGTCATTCCATGTATGTTCTAGTTCAAAAAGGGCAAAGGAGGACATTAAAGGTATTTCCAAAATAATTAATTTCAGGAAATTGGATTAAATAATATTTTTATTTCTCTGAAAATTTGGGGTGTTACAATGTAGTTGTTGGAGAACCACGCACTCGCAAACTCGTGCCAAAGAACCCCGAGGTAGGAGTGTGGAAACAGAACATTAACACCCCTTCGACTAAGGCTCGCAAGAGGCCGAAGGTAACATATGCCATGCTGCTGAACAAGCATTAGAGGAGGGCCAAAGAAGTAGGTCCACACGCCAAGCTAAAACAGCCGAAGGGTCCAAGACCCTCGAAGGGTGGCTTCGGACCGAAGCACGCGAACGCCCCGCGTGAAGGCTTCGGGCCGCACTGTCCTGATGCTCCGCACGGTGGTTCCGAGCCACAATGGCCGAACCCCCCGTGCGGCAACTTCGAACCCTAGTGGTCGGGTCCCCCATGCAATAACTTCGGCCCCCAACGGCCGAACCCTACACCGTGTTGGACTTCTCCGATGGGAGGCTTCAGCCCGCACTGGCCGAACATACCTCTGGCCTGGCAGGACCCTTCGCTGGTGTGGTCCGAGATACCTTTGACTTGGCCGAACCCCCCTCCAGGTAACGGGTTCAGCTCATAGTGGGCAAGGCTGCTGCAGCCGCCGATGCCTCTGCCGTATGATTGGGTGGGGACCCCGTGGGCTCCGTACGTATCCGGGTCAGGGTACCCTCCGCAGCTTAAAACTATGCCTTATTTTCCTTCGGAGCATTGTGGATGGAAGGGGCAAACAGACGCAGCGGAGGGGGGCATCGCCCACAGACTGTCCATGGTGCCTCCGAATCAGACAATGCAGAGCGAAGCCGAAGGGTGCGAGCACGCGGAGGCCAAAGTCAGGGAGTCCGAAGCCATAACCATCAGAGTTGGGTCTCAAGAAGTCCCAATCCCGAAGACTCTATCACTGAGGTCTGACGGAGGTAAGTCTCATGCTTCGGCCGAGCCCTGCGCTGAAGCTTGGTTTGATCGGCTGAACGAGGCTGGTCCGTCCGACGGGTTTCGCAGCGAAGCCCCCTCCGAACGCGAGGTGCACAAGGTCGAAGGGCGCAGTACCACTTTGGCCAGAATTAATAGAAGTCGAACAGTAGCACCCGACACCAAGCCTCATCCATCTTGGGCACCTCCAGGCATGTCCAAATCACAGAAAAGACGCTTACAATGGCTACGGGCACAGGAGATGCGCGAGAAGGAAGTTGAGGCCGAGCGCGATGCTATCTTCGAAGAAATACGCCCTCGGCCAGCTACAAAGCAGGTATGGAGGGAGAAGCTGGTTGAGATAATCAACCTGGCTCCTAGTCCGAGCGACGACGACGACATGCTCGACGACAATTACTCGCCCATCTCTGATGGACCCGCACCCCAGGTGATGGACATCAACATCATCACGCTACCTGCCGAGTTCGCCCTACCACGGGACAAGGCCGAGGTCACTCAATTGAACCTCGGTCCATGCAACGCCATCTTCAAGAAGCCCAAGGACTCGGCTCGCCATCTAAAGGACCTCTATGTTAGGGGTCACATCGATGGGAAGCCAATTTCCCGGATGCTCGTCGATGGCGGCGCCACTGTTAACCTAATGCCTTATTCATTGTTGAAGAAACTTGGCAGGGACGAAGATGACCTGAAGAAGACAAACTTGATGCTCAACGGCTTCAGCGGCGAGAGCTCCGAGGCCAAGGGAGTACTCTCTATGGAGTTGACGGTGGGCAACAAGACATTGCCAACAGCATTCTTCGTCGTCGACGTACTAGGTAACTATAGCGTACTACTCGGGCGCAACTGGATTCACACAAACTGTTGCATCCCTTATACTCTACACCAGTGCCTGATACAGTGGGACGATGATGAGATAGAAGTCATCCCCGCAGATACTTCGGCCCAAGTAACTTTGGCCGATGTGTCGGTTGACGCCGTCCACAACAAAGTAGAGTGTCTGTCAGGTAGAGATCTTTTGGACTACGATTTTGTTAGCGTATCTGGAGGGCGGTTTGTACCAGTGTCTGTAAAGCCGGCTGGAGTAGCACGGCTATTTTTGTATTAATAGACATGTCTAGCAAGAACAATCTAGATTGGCTAAAGTCTCGTGTAGAGCAATATCGGTCTAGTAAAGACGGTATTGCTGAGGCCATCGGGGACTGGAGCAAAGTGGAGAAATTAGGACAATGTTTTGCGTCGGCCGATCCCTTGGAGGAAATCGATGTAGGTGATGGTAGCATCCCAAGGTCGACATGAAAAGTGTGTGGCAAGCATCATGAAAAGTGTCGAAAAGCTGATATGGATGGTATCGTCTTCAGCTCGTTGTGCTTTTAGTTCACTAGTTCACTAAAAGGCAGGGGGCATGTGTTGATAGCAAAAAATGGCATTAATGGCTTGATCGTCAAAATATAAATTTGATGATTTGGGCCGAAAGTGCACATGTCCAGGGTATGTCTGAAGCCCTACAGGGTCAAAGTCCATTGAGCTATGGGCTCCGAAAGCCTCTAGCCAGCCCATGGGCTTCGGCCAGGAAGCCTTCGGAGGCCCACGCTGCCGAAGCTTCGGCCCGAGAAGCAAGCCTCGACGGGCCTAGCCGAAGCCCACGCTACCGAAGCTTCGGCCTGAGGAGCAAGCCTCGACGGGCCTGGCCGAAGCCCACGTTGCCGAAGCTTCGGCCCGAGGAGCAGGCCTCGACGGGCCTGGCCAAATCCCACCTCGGCAAAGATAGAGTTGGATGTGTTTCCAGCTCAATCTCTATCTCTATCTGGCCGGATTAATAGAAGATTAGATTAGGAGTTAACCCCCTATAAATAGAGAGGCATGGCCGGCGTGGAGAAGCCCCCCCAACTAAAACCAAACCAAAGACCATGCTTTCATCGCATTTACTTTACCTTTATTTTCATGTACCTCTTCGTGGGTTTACCTGGAAGCCCTCCACCGACCACTACGGAATAGTGGTAATCCTTGTTACTTCGCCTGTGAAGTATCCGTTAATCTACGTAATAGATTGCTATCGCCTTGGTACTTCGCCTGTGAAGTACCCGCTAATCTGCGTAATAGATTACTATCTTCGCTACTAGTGAAACATTTTGCAAAATTCGGTCCTCAGGACGAATTGGTACTTAGCACTCTTTTGTTGCAGGTTTGCACGTTCGGAGCCACTTCATCAGAGGTGTCCGGAGTTGAGAGATCGGTTTTGGAGGTCCCAGGACACCCTTCGGCGGGACTGCAGGCTTTGGCAACAGGCTTCGCCAGCATACTTCGTTGCAATAGGCTTCGCCACGACCATACTCCGCACTGGATGAAGTTGCACTCGTGCGTGGCCATCGCGTCATTGTCCCATAGATTGCTGTATCGGAGATATCACGCTGAACCCCGCTGTTCGGAGGTGATCATCGCGTCCAGATCCATTCGGAGTCCACCTTTAGCCGGATCAGTCCGAACACCGAAGCACCCTTCGGTGGAGCACTTCACACCAGACGCCGAAGGTACCCTTCGGCGCACCCTTCGCATCAAACTTCGAACCAGACAGGCTCCGTCTGGTTTGCTGATTTTATTCTGTTCGATCTATTTCTTTCGGCTAATTGGATTATTTTGTGTAATCTGGTTGCCTGGCGACTCCACCCCTTTTATCACTATTAAGGGAAGTCGGAACGCGACGTCGGTGCCACGTCACGCTTAGGCCTGCCCCTAAGTATCCGTGCACTTTTGGATTGTCGGACTGACCCAAGTGCGGGGGCACGTTTTCGTGTCAACAAGTTCCTTTCGTTCTTTAGTAGCAAGTTTAAGCAGTCTATCTTGTGAAATAATTGCATCATGTAATTCATCGTTTTGAACAAGTAATTGGTCATGTGATACACTAATCTCAAAAGAGTCAGGCTCATCGCTGTTGTACTTGTCATTGGTCACGAAGCAAAGCCCATTGAAGTCCTTCGTCTTTTCCTTCTTTTCTTCACTCTTGTAAAATTCTTCTTCATCAGAGCTTGGCTCTTCACTCGAGGTGTTGTCGATGTCGCTGAGTGTAGCCACGAAAGCTCTAGCCATCCTTTTTTCCACTTTTCCTCTTTTGCCTGTGAAGAAGGATTTTTTGTCTCTTTTCTGGTGTTTGAGTTCATGTTCATTCTTTGAGTTTAATTTTGGGAAATTTGCTTTAATATGATTAAGATCACCATACTCAAAACACCATCGAAAGCCTCCTCTCCTTTGATCTCTTCTATCATTGTAGAACCTAGTGAACTTTTTGACTATAAGAGCAAGCTCTTCATCGTCCAATGTGTCCACTTGTTCCTTTGTGATAGAGATCAATGAAGACAAGGCAAAGCCCCCAGAAAAAGTGCAAACTCCAGACGCACTACCTCTAGATGAGGTGCCACTGGCAGGGCTGGAAAACAAAGCAATCGAGGGCAACACAGTTTTTCCAGCTCCTGGTCGAGATGCCTTGGCGATCTCGGTGGACTTAAGCTTATTAAAGAGTTCGTCGCAAGTCACAGTGTCAAAGCTTGCCGAATCTTCAATACTAGAGATCTTCACCTCCCATATGGTACGATCAAGAGCATAGATAAGTTTGATCACCCTATCGTGGTCAGAGTAAGCCAAAGTCTCAATGGCGTGCAAATTACTAACAATCCCATCAAAACACGCAAACATGGCACCTACCGATTCGCCAGGGCCTTGCAAGAACATTTGGTATTCTTGATTATACGTGCTCTGCCTCCTAGCCTTAATCTGGGTATTGCCCTCATGAAAAGTACTCAAGGTTGGCCAGATTTCTCGAGCATACTGAAGGTGCTAGACCCTGTCGAACTCATTGTGACTCAGACTGATAAAAAGAATGTTTCTAGCCTTGCTATTACATTCATATTGTGCCTTCTCAGTCTCTGAGGTACGAGTGTCAGGAATCACATACTAGGATGCAACAATGTCCCATATCGCACTTCCTTGGCTAAGCAAATAAGCCTCCATGCGCACCTTGCAATAAGCATAATCTCGACCATCAAACATTGGGATCTTGGTGTTCCTTTCCATGTCGCCAAACACAAGGATCACAAACCGGTTAAGGTCAACTGGTGATCTAACCGGCTCTGATACCAATTATTGGATCGGAATGGCGACTAGAGGGGGGTGAATAGGCGCCTCGACACTTTCTCGTGAATGTGATGGCCTAATCAAATCACCCAACGCTCCTCCAAAAAATCATAGACTCAATTTGAAGATCGTAGTATACAATCAGAACACAAAACAACTCCAAACAACTTTTGTCTAAATCGTCACTTGAACAGTCAATCTGAACTTGTCGGTGGATGAAACTCCGAAACAAACTTCCAAGATCGACACTTGGTTTGTCGATAGGATCCTGTCGGTAACTGATCGGTCAACAGAGTTCAGAACTCAGCAGAAACTCAGAGATTCAAATTTTTCAATTCAGAATGGCAAAAACAGCTATAGTCTGAACATTTCTAACTGCGCACCTCAGTAGCAATTTCAACATTCCCTCAACACAGAATCAGATTCAGCCTAACCAGAATGTGATCTAATATACAACTTGAAACTATTTAACTTTAATGCAACTGAACACACTGAAATAATCCCGACAATGAATAGTAAAAACTGATTTCAGAAGGGTTTAGTATTCAGGAATTAATTCAATTTTCAGAACTCAGTTTCAGAGCAATTCAGATTCTAAAACTTCAAACTACACTCAGTATCCAACTAAATCAGATTTGTAATCATCACAAAACAGATTTGAATTCTTTCAACTTTTGGATTCAAATCAGCACTCATTTACTTTCAATCAAAACACCACAACTCAGCTTCAAATACCCCTCTTTCAGTTTACACTACCATTCAGAAAGTCTTTCAACCAGTGAACCAAAAATCAGAGCACAACAATTTCAGATGATAGGATTTCAGATCAAATATTCAGGTGAAAATTAATATTTCTGAAACATTCCAGATGATGAATAGTAACTATAAGTTTCAACAAGGTTCTGAATTCAGATTTGATTCAATTTGCACTTTTCAACTTCAGAATAGATTTAAGTTCAGCACATCCATTTTCAATCAGTTTTTAGAATATTTCAGAGTTGCAGATAAAACAAATATAGATTAAAAACAGATCAGTTTCAAATTAGAAATGACAATCTTCCAATTATTGCAGAACAGATTAGTAATATGTAGTACACATCAGTGTATACCTTGTTCAACAGTAATTATAAACTCATGCAGAGAACAGGCAATCTATATAAAAAGTACCAATTCAGTACAGTACAAGATTTGTGATTTTAGATAACTTTGGGATCAGATTGAACCATAAGTTCTGAATGTAAAACAGAAAAACGGCAGAGTAGTGAAACTGAAACAACAGCAAACTAGTCTTTAAACTACTCATCTAGCTCTGAAAATGACTGAACTTCACTCACTCAAATTGCAAAGAACAGATCAGATTGATGACAATTTAATTCAGACATGATCTGACAAATTAAAGAGAAGTATGTGATCTCAAGTTCAATCAGTTTAAGGATGAAACAGGACTCACAATCAATTGGACTAAACTGATCAGCAACCTCTCAGATTGATGACAGCAATAAAAGAGGTTCAACTCAAAATGTGCACAGAAAATACATTTGCTGCACTGTTTCTATTCAACTAACGTGGCAAAAACCTCTTAGGTGTTGTAGCAAAACCAGGATATTGCTCATGAAGTGAAATAGTATTCCTGAAAACCATAATATCTATGCATCTCCCCGAAGAAGACAGCCATGGGAGGGGATAATATCCTCTTTTCACTAATTAGTGAGCAGCCACTTTGAATCACAAATGCAGTCAAAATTGATGAAAAACAGTGAAAGCAGCATTACATCAAACATGTGAAGTGTAATATTAAAACAGCAACACAGATCACATATAACAGATTTCTATAAAAATATCTTTATGAATTTTTCTAGAAAATTGTTTGATCTACCTTCTACCAAGTAAACACTCAAGAAACACTTCAATGATCAGACAAAAACCTAAGGAAAACTTGATGAAACATTTCATCAAACATGTGGAGTGCAATATCTAAAACAGAAACACAATTCCAGAAAAATATTTCAGCACTGTGGTGCCTACTTTGATCAGCAACTTTCGAAAATGGATCACTCAAATCATGCACAACAAAAGTTATATAAACTTCAACATCAACTTCTGCACTAGATTCTCTAGAAAACGCATCACAAAAATGATTTCAACCACAAAGATAATCTGCATTGGAGAACTTACACAACACAGGCGTTGTCCTGTAGTTCATCCGAAAATTCTGATTGCTGTTCATAGTCACACACAAAGCTGAGAAGAATTTTTCCTGGTATTTGGTAGAAGATTTCTCAGCAAATTTTCATTCCCTTCTGTCTAGTTGTTCGGCTATAGTACTAGGGGGTGGAGATAATATCTCACCTGCCCCAAAGTTCTAGAAGCCACAAATTTCCACTTTGCCCCTTGACAAATTCAGAAATAGCAATTCTGAAAACTACCCTATTAAAACTAAAAGAAAAAAAATACAAACATACTCTCCTTTTCATACATTTTCAGAGTAGGCTCACTCTAAAAATATACCAAAAAGGTTACACTACACAACTAAAAATTTAAACTAATACTAGACACCTATTTATTTAATTAACAAAAACAATTAACGTTTCGACGGTTTTCAGTAAAAACTGACAAAGATTCTCAACCCTTCGACTCGTGACACCGCTCAGCGACTCTGAGCGCTAGCAAGCCACTTCCGCTCTCGATCCCCTCGAGCCATCGGAATGCTTGTCCTGGCCTCCCTCTCGCAAACCCGGTCGACACGTCGTCGCAGTCAGTCGTCCGTCCAAGTCTCACTCCGTCTCTTCGTGCACTCTTGAGATCTTCTCCAACTTCGCCCGGCCTCCCTGATCCTCCAGCATCAAGCTCCCCGCTTGACCCTCGATCACCCACCGTTGACAGTCAATCAACATCTCCTCCCTGCACAAATAAGACAAGCCAAACAAGAACGCGACGCACCGTCGAAACCCTCAAATGCTCATCATTGTCAATCACTCATCATCTAGACCGAAACCACCCTTGGTTTCTCACATCGCCAGTCGAAGATAAGGTCCAGGAAGTGCCAAAATACTCCAAGACACCCCGAAGGTTGTCCATGGTATCTGAGGCCACCTTTTCACACTTTATCTTGTCTTCGGACAAAGCATTCTTCAACGAAGGCAGCTCGTCTATCAAAGACATGAGTCTAGTTGCCTCCGTAATCAAAGAATTTTCTGCCCGAGCAAGTTGTTGGCCTCCTCCGTCAACTTTAGCTGCTCTTCATGGAGCTTGACCAGCTCAGCTCCCGCAGTTGCTTGCTCCCTCCGTAGCTTTTCCACTTCGGCCCGAAGCACGATCTGTTCAGCTTCGAGCTTGTTATTGGCAGCCTCCAAGCTAATCCTAGCTTTTCATTCTGTGGCCACCATCTCTTCCAAGCCAGAGGTCCAAACCTCGGAGCTAACAAGACTCCCCTGAAGAGTCATTTTCTTCTCCTTGAGTCGGTTGCACTCTTGCTCATTTGATACATCTGCAGCTCAAGCTAGGACTATTTGCTGCAAAGGGAGAAAAAGAGCAATGTAAGTAAATTATTTACATGTTTAAACTAACACTGTTGTTGTAGATACTTCGTACTTGATAGGCTGCCCACTCCAAACTTGTGTCCAACTCTGACCCCTCAGCTTCCTCGAGAATGAAACCAAGTCCTTCTCCCCAACCTCACGACTAGCCCAAGCCAGTGGCTCTAGCAAAGCCCGAAGTCTAGTCCTTCGCTCCAGAAAAGGAGCTAGGAGGGGGAGCCTAGACAAGACATTTTGATCGTCTTCGTTCGGAGATGGGTCAGAGCGCAGCGAGGCGTCCTTGGAGGCTTCCATGGATTGGCCGCCCTCCATGGATTGGCCTCCCTCCATGGATTGGCCTCCATCTGTAGACTCTGATGGAGTCTACCCTGGAACCACAGCAGGTAAAGGTCCCCCATTACCTTTACCTTTACCTTTCCTAGGACCCATTTTCGTGGCTACCTCTAGAATTAGCTTCGAAGACTCGGAAGCCTCCAGCGCAACCTTCATAGAAGGGGTCACCTCCATGGGAGTCGATCCTGTAAAAGCCAAAGGTATTCGATATTGCATAAATTTTGCAGTACACAAAAAGAAAGAAAAAGAAAAGGTACTCTGCTGAAGTTTACCTCCAACATCCTACTACCGACCGAGAACGGGACTTCTCGGAGGCTCGAACATCTCATCGAAGTACTCTTCAGACTCCGGGCTTGGAACTGAAGGATTAGCTACCAAGACTTTTCTAACAACTATAGCTATCACTTCGTCCGGAGGCAAGACTTGGGCATCCAATGTCTTGACTCTTCCTTCTTCCGCAGCGGGGGCTTCTTGACAAGGCAGGACATTTTGAGTCTCTTCCTGTTTGGGGTTGTCTCCAGTGATGGGCGCCACCACCATTTCTTTTTGAGCGGGGACTTCAGCCCCCATTCGTGATTCCTCATCACCTATTAGAAGGGATTCGAACTCCCTTCCCATTTGTATGTTGGCTTCATCTTTAGATGACTCCTAAGACGAAGTAGAGGATTTGGCAGGCACTAGGGCCTTTTGCTTCTGAGCCATTTTCTTCACGGGCATTTTGGTCGGCGCTGAGGTCCCCGCTTCGGCTTTCCTCTTCTTAGGTGCTTGCTCGGAAATGTCCCAATCTAGAAGAGGGGGAGCTTCAGCTCTAAGTAGGCTCCATACCCGGTTGAATCGCTCCCAGCTGCCAACCAACCTAACCCTCCACTCCTTTTCGGCGGGCGTAGGAGCTCCGACGATCTTCTTCGAAGTCCGAACGATTTGCTTCGGAGTGAGGGTGGCGCGTGGAGCTGAAAGATAAGATTTTATTTCAGTTAAATCATTTCTACAAAGTCAATATTGCATGTAAAACATTTTGCAGGACATTCGAGGTTACCTGCAGCACTTGAAGAGATTTTTCATAGTCCACCCTCCGGATTCTCTTCGAAGTTGATCGGCCAGCTGGCCATCAGGGGTGGAATTCGGAGTCCGATGAACTCCTCTACTAAGTCCCGCATGCTCATGCGGCGAATTATTGCTTGCAACAGGTTGAGGCAAGCTTCGAGCTGGCCCAGATTCAGATGAACCTCCGCTTCCCTCCGATAGAAGATGTCTTCGAGAGGTACGGCCAGGGCACTGTCCGCTCCTACTTCGGCATAAAACCAGTGAAGGACCCAGTCCGTGTACCACTTGGCATTGATAGCCTTCACTGGGAACCGAGTCTGGTACTCGTCTCGAAGTCAAAAGTTGATGCTACCAAACGCAATCACTATCTTCTCTCCTCCGGAGCCTTGGTAAGTCTTTGGTTGGCAGGAGGCTTTGTGGAGTGCTGTGAAGATCTCCGCTCTCCCCTCGCAACCTTTGACTCACATCGCCCACTCGAAGATGTCTAAGAGAGCTATGGCATTGAGAGACAACTGAGGAAGAGTAACATGGAAGTGCTCCAGTACCTCGGAGAGAAAGTCTACTACTGGAAGTCCCAACCCTGCCTCGAAGAAAGCTTCGAACACAATCACTTCTCTGGCCCGAGGTGAAGGGATTGCTTCTGTGCCGGGTTGGCGAATCTTAATCCCCAGGCTCGTCTTCCCCGTGATCGCCACCACAATAGACCTCTTTGTGCAGGTCGACGACCCCAGGCTGTATGACTAGTCGGAGTACTTAGACGATGCCGGAAGGAGATCATGGGGACCTGCCAAACGAGGGTTGCCCGAAGGCACCACTGCTGCTGCCACCGCCATCGCCTACTGCCTGGCCAGTGTTGAAGTAGGAACGGGAGCCTTGTGGCTGGTTTTCTCCATGAGAGAGGGTGGAGTTTCAAATTTCGAGCTCAAGAAGCAGAAGGAGAAAAATTTGAGAACAGTTGGTAAAGTATCCCGCACAGACCCTTACCACTTTATTTATAGCATGTGCTCACAGATATTTTACCGTTCATACGTGCCTTTCCATCTTCTGTATCGTTATGATTTACCACGACTCTTCGTGAGAACCATGTTTCTAGAAACGAAGCGATACTATAATTCTTTCCGAGAAAAGGGGTAATGGCTATTTCTGTGAGTCTAACGGTCATTTTAGTTTCGCAAGGATTGCCTTCGAAGCCGCTTCGAGGATGTCTTCGCATAGAAGTCGATTCGAAGATTGTGAATCTCTGGATGTTTCCAAGGATGGTAAATTTTGCTAAGTCCCTGAGCATGAAAATATTTCTTGCGTATACTGCTTCCCTTACCTTACAGGTTATCGGAGAAGCGTATTCGAGGGGCTATTGTTGGGGGAAAATACTTCATACCCGGGATCTTTAAGGTTATGAGATAAAGACAATTTACTAGACCGAAGTCCAAGACTTGACTCCAGCATAGCGTATGATCAGGTCCGGAAAATCCGTCCAGACTCCTGTTCGAAGATACATTTCGAAGGTTCAATCTTCGCAGTGAATAACTTCCAGCAAGGATAGAAGACTTATCTTCTTTCTAATTAGATTAGTGTTTTACCATTATAGCCCTATTAGGGGTACCGAATAGTTTCCACTATGTCAGTTGTAACTGAGGGGTAAAAAGGTCTTTTCCTTAAAGTTTTTACCTATAAATACCCCCATTCTCACCTTGTAATAGGCATCGAATACTCAGATATTCAATACACAACTTCGAACTACTTCGAGCTATTATCCTATTCGGATGCTTGAGATAGTTCACTTCACAAAATCCTTGTTTGTTAGTTCTTAATCTTAGAGAACCTATTAGCGTAATCTTTTACGCCAGCACCCGGACTAAACCGAGAGATCATAGAGCATCGACTACCTATCAAACTCAGGTTTAGGCCTAATAAACAACCCCCTCGTTGCTTTAATTCGGCCGTGTATGACCGAGTTAAAGAGGAGATAGAACAACTGCTCAAGGCTGAATTTATTAGGCCATGTAGGTATGCTGAATGGGTTGCTAACATTGTGCATGTAGAGAAGAAGGGGAGCGGCAAAATACGAGTTTATCAACGATGCCAATAGATGAATATCCCATGCCAATAGATGACATGTTGATCAACGATGCTTTAGGACAAAAGGTACTAAGTTTTCTTGATGGCAACGCTTGTTATAATCAAATTTTTATGGCCAAAGAGGGCGTCTATAAGGCAGCCTTTCGATGCCTTGGTTTTGTCGGCTTGTTTGAGTGGGTCATTATGACTTTTGGTTTAAAGAAAGCTTGAGCTACGTGTCAACGTGCTATGAACTTGATCTTCCATGACTTGCTAGGAGTTATGCTAGAAGTCTACATAGATGACGTTGTAGTCAAATCGGATGCTATGGGAAACGATTTAGCCGATTTGAGGGTAGCTTTTGATAGAATGTGTCGTTATGGCTTGAAAATGAACCTGCTCAAATGTGCTTTTGGCGTGTCGGCAGGCAAGTTCGTTGGATTCATGATTCATGAAAGAGGTATTGAGATCGATCCTAAGAGGCTCGAAAATATTAGAAGCTTTGAAGCACCGACATGCAAGAGAAATGTGCAAAAGTTGCTAGGCAAAATGAATTATTTGCGTCGCTTTATATCTAACTTATCTAGCAAGATCGATGCTTTTTGTCCCCATACTCCGGCTAAATAATGAAGCCGAGTTCACTTGGGGGGCAAGTCAGCAAAGCGCCTTTGAGAAAATTAAAGAGTGCTTGTCATCACCGCCCGTGGTAAGAGCGCCAAAAGCCGTAATTCAATTTTGGTTGTACATTGCTGTAGAAGATAATGTGATAGGAGCCGTGCTAACTCAGGAAGTGGAGGGGAGAGATTACATCATCACATTCTTGAGCCGCCACTTGCTGGACACCTAGACAAGGTACGTGTTTGTAGAGCATTTGTGTTTATCACTTTAGTATGCATGTACCAAATTACATCACTATCTTCTCCCTAGTACATGTATTGTTGCTTGTCAAACCGATGTCGTAAAATACATGTTACAAAAGCCGATTCTAAGTGGTAGAATCGGGAAGTGGTCATATGCTTTAATTGAATATGATTTGGCTTATGAACCTTTGAGAGCTATGAAAGGTCAAGTCATCGCTAATTTTATAGTTGATCACCACATAGATGTCGATTGGGGTAACAATATTGCTCTAATTGAAGTAGTGCCATGGAAACTTTATTTTGATAGTTTGGCTTGCAAGAGTTGCCAAAGTATTGGAGTGGTTCTCATATCACCTAGTGGCATGCGCTTTGAGACCTCGATCCGTTTAGAATTTCCTTCTAGTAATAATCAAGCTGAATATGAAGCTCTATTATTAGGACATGAATTGATAGATTACATGGGTATTAAACATGTTTATGCATATGGTGATTCCCTGTTAGTGGTCCAACAAGTAGCTAAGATAGCTCAATGTTTTAATGGTTTGCTAAATAGCTACTTGGATAAATGTTTAGACATAATTGCTGATTTTGATGACTTCAAAATTTCTCACGTGTCAAGAGAAGCCAATTCAATTGCAAGTGATTTGGCTCAACAAGCATCTAGCTATCAAGTCAGGGAGGGGAAAATTTCCTGTACATGAAAAGCCAATGCTTGAACTCCATACCGAAGCCAGAGGCTTCAGGATAGACGTGAGGTTCGTCGAACCCTCCAGATTGGACCCCTTCGTCCACTAGAGGGTGTTGCGTGCCGAAGCCCTCGTGCTGGAGCCCCTCATCCGCCGAAGGATGCTACACGCCGGGCCCCTCACACCGAAGCCTTCCAAGCGACGGAGGCCTTCGCACACCAGACCCCTCCGGTGGAGGACTTCGGTCTGATCGGCTCTGCACAACTAATCTAACAAGCCTTCGGTAGGAACAGGAAAGGCCTAGGGGGCACTCTGAAATTCACAATTTAGATGCCACTTTGGAAAAAGAGTTGGCGAACCTTCCGAATGTCCAAAAGGATGATTGGACAATTCCAATCGTACAATATTTAAAAGGATGATTGGACAATTCCTACGTCGCTACTTAATCCTATTATCAAACCATGGTTGTTCCGAGGTTGGGGTTTAGACTTCATCAGCCAAATCCATCCTCCCTCTTCAAAACGGCATCGGTTCGTGTTGATGGAAACAAACAACTTCACCAAATGGACCGAGGTCGTGCCTCTCAAGAACATGACTCACAATGAGTTAACTGATTTCATCTTGAAGCACATTATACATAGATTCGGTATTCCCCAAACTCTCACTATAGATCAAGGTACTTCATTTATTTCTAAAGAAGTGAGAGACTTTGCCGAATTTTATGGTATTAAGATGATAAACTCTTCACCATACTATGCTCAGGCCAATGGTCAGGTCGAGTCTAGTAATAAAACTATAGTTAAGCTCATTAAGAAGAAAATTTAAGAGTTCCCTAAAAGGTGGCATGGACTGCTTTCCGAGGCATTATGGGCTTGTAGAGTTGCAAAGCATGGTGCTACCAAAGTTAGTCCATATGAATTAGTGTATGGACAAGAAGTCATTCTACCAGTAGAGGTGGATCTTGGCTCTTTAAGATTTCTTAAGCAATACGACTTATTGGTCGATGAATATGAAACTCTTTTGAAGGATAACTTGGAAGAAGTGATCGATAAGAGGTTGAGGGCTCTAGAAGCTATAGAGAAAGACAAAAGAAGAGTCGCTAGAGCTTACAACAAAAGAGTCAAACTAAAATCGTTTCAAGTTGGTGACTTGGTTTGGAAGTCAATTTTGCCGTTACGCACTAAGAGCCCCAAATTTGGTAAATGGTCGCCTAGTTGGGAAGGTCCTTTTAAGGTGGCTAAAATCGCTCCAGGTAATGCATACTTGTTGGAATCTCTACAAGGAGAGCGATTTCGAAGAGCTTTAAATGGTAGGTATTTGAAAAAATACTTCCCAAGTATGTGGAAAAGTGCTTAAAGTGTTGAAAGGCCGATATGAAAGGTATCGTCCTTAGCCCGTTGTGCTTTTAGCTCACGTAGTTTGCTAAAAGGCAGGGGCATGTGTTGATAGCAAAAAATGACATTAGTGGCCAAGATTGTCAAAATATCAATTTTGGTAATTGGGCCGAAAATATACAAGTCCTGGTACAAGCCGAAGCCCTAAAGTGCCAGGAGGCCCATCTTCATGGGGCCTCGGGGGCCTTTTAGTGGCCTGCTCCATAGGCCTGACTTCGGCCCGGAGGCCCTTCGGTGACCTGCTTCACCGAAGCTTCAGTCCAAGGAGTCTGATACATATTCTGGTTGTTTTTATCCTTAATCTTGATTAGACCTAATCTTATCAGATTAGAATTAGAGATAAGAAGACTAGCCACTATAAATACAGGGGTGAGGCCGGTTCATAGGACCGCTCAACACAAATCAACTTAAAACACTAGTTTGAACCGTACCTTTACTTTCTTTACCTTTCCATACACCTTCGTTGGTTTGCGCTGGAAGCCCTCCGTCGGCCACGCCGTAACAGTGGTAAGCCTTGTTGGTTCACCTGTGAATCATCCGTTAATCTATGTAGCAGGTTGTTATCACCTTGTTGGCTCGCCTGTGAACCATCCGTTAATCAACGTAATAGATTGCTATCTTCGTTTTGTATAATGCGACACTTAGTAATTCGGTCTGCATGCCGAATTGGCACTTGATCTTAACTTTGTTGCAGGTTTCACATTCGGAGCCCCCTTCGCCGAAGGTTTCCAGAGCTAGGAAGCTAGTTTCGGAAGCTGCTAGAGCATCCTTTGGCGAGTCCCTACTTCGTCCGCTAGTGATGGATTCGTCACGCTGTTATTGGTCTGGTAAAGTCCCGCGCACCAGAGCTACTTTGCATCAGACTTCAGTCGCATCAGTGCTCCATCCCGAACTTCATTGCGCCAGCGCTCCTAATTGGATTTTGTCGTGTCAAGAGGCTTCGCACCGAACCTTGTCCGTTTCAGAGGCGATTTTGCGTCATGATCTGTCCGGGGTCTGTCTTTGGCTAGATCGATCTGAATGCCGAAGGCTACCTTCGGTGCACTCTTCGCACAAGACGCCGAAGGACCCATTCGGTGACCCTTCGCACGGTATACTCCGAACCAATTAGGCTTCGTTTAGCCAATTGGGTTATTTTTATCTATATATTTTGGCTAATTGGATTATTTCTATGTGATCTGATTACCTGGCGACTCCACCCTCCTTGCCACTATTAAGGGTAGTCAGAACACGATGTCAGTGTTGTGTTACGCTTAGGCTCATCCCTAAGTATCCACTGCGCTTTTGGATCATCGAACTGACCCAAGTGCGGGGGCACAATTCCGTGTCAACACATGGGTACTACATCACAATCAACAAAGTCATGGTATGGGCCAATGAAAAATTGTACTCTAGCCGATTGTGTTACCTTGACCTTACCACTATTGATGAACCACTAGATATGGTAGGGATGAGGATGTGGACGTGTGGTCAACCCAATCTTGTCAAGCATATATGAGCTCACCAAGTTATTGCAGCTTCCTCCATCAACGATGACACACACATGTTGATCCTTAACAATGAGATACATTTGAAATAATTTGTGTCGTTGGAGTGTATCGGCTTGTTCCACTTGAGTGTTCAATACACACTATACAATCAAGTTCTAGTATGTCTCTATGGCAGTGGTATCTAGAATCTCCTCTCCATCGCTATTGGTCTCATCAATACCTACATTGTTAGTTTACGAAGCAATTTAATCCTCAATTTCGCTAGCACTAACATACACACATTCTTCGATTGCGATGAATGTACATCATTGGCTCGGGCAGTCTCTCATGATATGGCCTTTTCCCTTGCAGTTGTGACAGATAACTCCACTGGATTGGCCTGTGGAGGCAACTGATAAAGAACTGTTTGCTGGTGCTGAAGGAGCCGATGATCGGCCCTTCGTCTGTTGTATCGGTGGCACTGACAGTGTTGCTGAATGCGCCCTAGGATCGAAGGGAGTGAGGAGCCATATTGAAGATCATGGGCCTCATGTCTCCAGAAGTGATGAGTGATTGTCAACGGAAGTCAAACTGAAGAGAGATAGAGGAGTTGAAGAGGAGACGAGATCTGTCATGTCTTGGGCCGCATGTGACCCAGGTACACGGGCGGCGAATAACTGCCGAGCAGAGGGGCTGCGGAGTCGGGCCAGCCCAATTCATGTACATGGGCCAAGAATGGTAGGGGATTCACTGGTCTATTGACCAAGTTTGACTCAGGTAAATGGGTGAAGAGCGATTGTTGGGTTGAGGGAGCCGCGGAATCGGGCCGGCCAAATCCAGGTACCTGGTATGAAGACTATCGGTTTCGGCGTAAAACCAACACATACTTCAAAACCACAGATACACAGATTTACGGTTCTGATGTGAAGCCGTGGAAGTCACGAAAGTGAAAAATCAGACCAAATAGACAAGTATATGTCTTTACCTTTTTGCCCTTAGGGTTCAAAGTCTGTGTGTCACGCTTGTAAAATGTTTAAGGGCATGTTCATCCTTCTATATTTTACGTCGCGTCTATATAAACCCTAAGGGGTATTTCATCTTTTTGCGTTATGTGAACTTGGCTATATATAAATAGCCCCCTATCCCTAGGGTTTAGGGTAACTTAATTGAATAGAGAAATCTGAGTTCAAAATTTGGTCTCTCGCCTACCAAGCCAGCTGCAATCTTCTTCGTTTTTCTTTGGATTAGCCATTGCCGACCATAGTTTTTGCCCACCCATTTTCCCACCTGTGCGTGAGGGCCACTGCAAGAGGTTTCAGCCCCATACATACAACTTTTCTTCTCGACGGGAGGTTGTGCGAGGCGGTTGCGCAAGGAAGCAGCAACCGACGCTCGCCGTTTTCCCTCTGATACGGGATCAGCGTGCGGAGCCTGGTGCTCAGCAAGCTAGGTGCGTGCGGGAATCGGGACGCAGGCGGGGCGTCTTAGCGCACAACGTAGAGAACGAAGGAGGTGGCTCGCAGCGTTTGCCGGCGCTAGCCCCAGTCGTTCGGCACTTGGAGTCCAGACACGAAGCAACTGTAGAACACTGCTACATTCATAAGACAGTCTACAAGTGCACAATAATTTCAGTACCTCATTTCATACATCTGCAATATTTTTACTTGAATGCTTTGAATAACTTGATAATTATTTGTGAGAATTATGTGTTTGATGATATGTTTGTGAGACTTGTGTATGAGTAATTTGTGATCAAATGCATGTGATTAGATTGTGATCTGAGAATGCCATCTTTAATGAATATTTGTCAGAACGGTGATATTCATGTATCGTTTGACAAACTATTGTGTGAACTATTACTTTGAACTATGATTCCTATTAGTCTGCCTTTAAGCACTTTGGTGGTGTCTTTTCGATTAGGACATCGGTCATTTTTAGGCTAGATTATTTTTAGTTCTTGATATTTGTTTTGGTTCTGTTGGTTTTCTTCTGAGGAGCATTGGGTATTAAGGGTAGTGATGAGGACATCACTTCACACGATACACACATGCACCAGCATGATACACAGATGCACCAGCATGATACACACATGCACCAGCATGATACACACATGCACCAGCATGATAGACACATGCAATAGCATGATACACAGATGCACCAGCATGATACACACACGCACCAGCTTGATACACACACGCACCAGCATGATACACACATGCACCATCAACCTACAATTCAATTACAGGGACCAATCACACGCGCCCGTGCCCGTCGCTTGAACCATGAGGTTAATTCTTTCCTTAGCAACTATGTTAATATTTGTTTGGATGGGATGCTACTGAATACTAGTGATATTTTGTTGCTTAGGAACATGGGAGATGGGATAGGCGAGTTGGAGTTGAAGACGGAGTGGCACAGATGATTTGAAGTCAATAATTCGCTGGTTCGGACTACATCAACCACCATGCACCAAAATGGGCATAACTTCCTCATACGAAGTCCGATTGGTGCGTTCTTGGACTTTTTGGAAATCTAAGGAGGAGACGGATCTTTTGGCGTTGGTTTCGCCTCTTTTGGAGTATCGAGTCGTCCTGTGTGACTGAAACAGTCCTGCGTGACAGAACTGGGCCGAGTTGGACCTTGTACTGAGTTGGAGGCCATGTTGGCCCATAGTCCAGGTCGTGTGCACCTCCTACAGGCTGCCCACGCCCTATATATTCACGGCAGCCGTCTTTAGGGTTAGGTTTTGCTTTGTTTGCATCTACACTTGTGTGTTTAGATCCCGCTCCTGCACCGGACCGATTGGCTGCTGCATCAGCGTTTGTGAAACCTCTCCTCATCATAGTTCATCTGTGATTTGGCATTCGATTTGTGTTCTTCCTGTTCTTGCTTGTGTTCTTGGGTTCGCTTGCAGGAACTAGCCTTCGTGGCGAGGTCAATCGCGCCCTGCGTGGTTGATAACCGACGGAGACAGTGGTGTAGCGATTGCAAGGTTTTGATCCGCCGGACCGGAGCCTTGGATCGTCAACGTCAAGATTCTCCACCAATCCAAGTTATCCTTACCTAGCGGAAGATCGGGACCAATCCCCCATTATTTGGTATCAGAGCTCAGATTTCCCGTTAGGTAATCTCGATCTTCTTTTGTTTTTACCTAGAGTCCAGAAAACCCTCACAAAAAATCCCCACCGAAAACCCCTTTGTGCCATGCGATTTTAATTTCAGTTTTTAACTTTGTTGAGTTTGTGTTCTTGGTCGAGTCTTGTTGCTAGGTTTAATTCCCCCTTTGTGTTGTTTGAGTAGTAGTTGATCTTGTGTCTCAAAAAAATTCCCCACCCGAAAACCTCCTCCACAACCCTAGTCGGTTTCCACATCGAGTCCTTGTGACCCCCTTTCGGTAAAACAGGCATAACTTTTCGCTCGTTTGGCAGAAAAATCTGAAATTTTTTGAGCATCTTCTTGACCCAATTTGGAGCCGACCCTAACAGGGATTTCCCTGTTAGCCATCATTAGAATTGCCAAAAAAATAAGGAAGATAAATAAAAAAATTGGTCAAAGTTTTTGCACGTCGTTCAGCGAACTTGTTGAATTTCTGTGAACCACATCCCACCTCAGTTGCAGGTGACAATTTTTGTGGTTGCATCTCTTGTCATCCTTGTTCAAAAAACATATAGTGAAAAAAAGAGAAGAAAAAAAAGAGAAAAGAAAAGAAACGAGAAGTAGCGAAGCAAAAGAGAACCGGTCCTGTCGTTTGCCACCTTGTTCTGCCTCCACTTGAGTTTTGGGCACATAGTTTCCCTCTATTGCTTGAATTTTCACCTTGGGAGCAATAAGGCCAGCAACTTTGACGAGTACTAGGGAACACTTATTGAACTTGGTTTAACTGTTATTACTATCGCTATTCCTTGCTACTTACTTTGCCTTCCTAGCTACACCTTCTCTTAGTTAGGACAGGTTCACATCTTGCAATCGCCCACCACCCTCCACCTGGTTTTTCACCTGTAGGCCGGTGACCTCACTGCGTCGTGGTAAGAACACTTGCAAGCGCGGGTAAGGTGCTTGACAGATTGCTTCCACCACACACCCACCACTCCACCTAGTTGCTTCCTATCAGGATTATTCTTTGTTGTTTTGTCTTTTCACTAACATGGCAGATAACAACGGTACCCCTCCATCTAATTTTAATGAGTGTGTCTCATGACGTGCTCTACTGGAGTCTCAGCGGCAGACCCTGACGAGGCTGCACATCATCGCTTTTAGTTCAATCGTCAAGGTATGGGCGGCCACCGCAACCGCCATCCTCGAGGTAACAATGACAACCGCAGAAACAATGATCCCTACTCTAAGGTAAAATTTTCAGTACCTCATTTTGCCGGCACCTATGATCCAGATGCATATTTAGATTGGGAGATGTCAGTCGAACAAAAATTTAATGCTCACATGGTTCCTGCTATCCACCGCGTGCGCTTAGCTACTAGTGACTTCACTGGATATGCTCTTCTTTGGTGCACTGAAATAGTTCAGGTTGGCAATGAACCACAAAACTGGGGTATGTTAAAACGGCAAATGCGTGGTAGATGGGTTGCCTCCTTCATATAAACGTGATTTGAGAAAAAAATTGCAGCGCCTAAACCAAGGAAATAAATCGGTAGAGGAGTATTATCAGGAGTTGCAAATAGGTTGCATGCGTGCTGAAATTGAGGAGGACAATGAGGATAAAATGGCCCATTTTTATGGAGGTTTAAGACGTGAAATTCAGGATATCATTGATTATAAAGAATACAATACTATCACTCGTCTTTTCCACCTTGCTATACCTGTAGAAAAAGAATTGCAGGGTCGCCAACAGCCACAACGTAGCATGAGGACCAACATTGGTGGTGCCACTTCACGCTCAAGTGGGCAGCAGCAACGACCACCACTACCTTCTCGACCGGCAGCTACATCAACACCTTCTACATCTACAGTCTAGGCTGAGAGCTCCAAGGCTGCAGCATCCAAGGCGCCAGCCAAGTCCACCTCCTCAGCGGCCTCTACTGCACGTTCTGTAGCGATTCAATGTCACCGATGCAAAGGATTCGGCCACGTTATGAAGGACTGCCCTAGTCAGCGGGCTTATATTGCTACGGAAGACGGTGGCTATGTAAGAGCTAGTGATGTTGAAGATGAATACGCGCTTGCTGCTAACATTGCAGGAGATTACAATGCTTCTGACGATGATGCTGTTTTTGCACCAGATGCCTCTACCGACCATGAAGCACTTATTGTACAACGTGTTTTGAGCACTCACATGGACCAGGACGACCGGGCACAACGGAACAATCTGTTTCAGACCTTCTTCATCGTCAATGACCATCGTGTCCGTGTCATCATCGATAGCGCTAGTTGCAACAATTTGGTGAGCCACGACATGGTAACTAAGCTTCAACTTCCCACACGTGCACATCCACACCCTTACCACGTGCAATGGTTCAACAATAGCGGTAAGGTCAAGGTAACACAAACTGCTCACATCAGATTTTCCATTGGTACATACTTCGGAGTCGCTAATTTTGATGTAGTACCAATGCAAGCATGTTCTCTGTTACTTGGTAGACCTTGGGAGTATGATACTGATCCATGGTAGGAGCAATAAGTACACATTTGTGTATAAAGGAAAGAAAGTTACATTGCTTCCTATGACTCCCGCTGAAATTGTGAAATTTGAACAAGAAAAACATGCTAAGGACGCACAAAAGAGCACACAACCTTCTGAAAATAAGCAAGTAGCTAAGACGCTTTTGAGGCAACAGAAAGATAAAGTTGCTTCTCCTTCTTCATCACAAGTTATTAATTTGAAAGGACGTGCCATGCTTGCAACTAAAACTGACCTTGCTGAAATTTGTGATGATACTCCCTTGATATATGGCTTGATTTGCACAAACGTGCTATTTTCACTTGCGAACATTCCTAGCTCTGTTCTTGTTGCAGTCACTGACCTTTTGTAGGAGTTTAACGATGTTTTTCCTACTGAGATACCACCCGGGCTGCCACCGATACGCGGCATCGAGCACCAAATTGATTTGATCCCGGGGGCGTCTCTTCCTAATCGTGCAGCGTACCGTACCAATCCAGATGAGACAAAAGAAATTCAGCGCCAAGTACAGGACCTTCTTGATCGTGGGTACGTCCGTGAAAGCCTTACTCCTTGTGCAGTACCCGTTCTTTTGGTGCCTAAGAAGGATGGTAGTTGGCGCATGTGTGTTGATTGTCGTGCTATTAATAATATCACCATTCGATATCGACACCCTATTCCTAGATTGGATGACATGCTTGATGAGCTTAGTGGTGCCATTATCTTTACTAAGATCGATCTCCGTAGTGGCTACCACCAAATTCGCATGAAACTAGGTGATGAATGGAAAACTTCTTTTAAAAGAAAGTTTGGATTATATGAGTGGCTTGTCATGCTTTTTGGACTTACTAATGCACCTAGTACATTCATGCGCTTCATGAATGAAGTCCTACGGCACTTTATAGGACGCTTTGTGGTAGTATACTTTGATGATATCTTGATTTACAGCAAGTCTTCCACTGAACATGTTGAACACCTACGTGCTGTTTTTTCTGTCCAACGTGAGGCTAGATTGTTTGGTAACCTTGAGAAGTGCACATTTTGCACGGATCGAGTTGTGTTTCTTGGATATGTTGTCACTTCACAGGGCATTGAGGTTGATGCGGTGAAGGTAGAAGCAATCAACAGCTGGCCGCAACCCCAAACTATCACACATGTACGTAGTTTTCTTGGTCTTGCAGGTTTCTACCGGCGTTTTGTGAAAGATTTCAGCACCATAGCCGGTCCTTTACATGAGTTGACCAAGAAGGGAGTTACTTTTACTTGGGAACCAGCACAAGAACAAGCTTTTGCCACACTCAAGGATCGCCTTACACATGCACCTCTACTTCAGCTACCTGACTTCAGTAAGCCTTTTGAGTTAGAATGTGATGCTAGTGGTTTTGGATTAGGAGGTGTGTTGTTACAAGGAGGTAAACCCGTGGCCTATTTTAGTGAGAAATTACATGGTCCACAGTTGAATTATTCTACCTATGATAAGGAATTATATGCCTTAGTGCGTGTGCTTGAAACTTGGCAACATTACCTTTTGCCTAAGGAGTTTATTATTCATTCGGATCATGAAGCATTGAAGCATATACGTAGTCAGGCAAATCTAAATAAACGATATGCTAAATGGGTAGAATTTATTGAGACTTTTCCATATATCATTAAGCATAAGAAAGGGAAAGATAATGTGATTGCCGATGCTTTATCTAGACGTTATACATTGCTTTCTCAACTTGATTATAAGATCTTTGGTTTAGAAATATTGAAGGACATGTATGCTACTGATTTGGACTTCAAAGATGCTTTTGCAAACTGTACAGATGACCGTGCTTAGAACAAATATGTGCTGAATAATGGATATCTTTTTCGTGCTAACAAGTTATGTGTGCCGGCTAGCTCTCTTCGCTTGTTGTTATTGTAGGAAGCACATGGTGGTGGTTTGATGGGTCATTTTGGATCAAAGAAAACTGAAGATGTGCTGTCCACACACTTCTATTGTCCTAGGATGAGACGAGATGTTGAGCGCTACGTGGCACGATGCACTACTTGCAATAAAGCTAAGTCCCATCTAAACCCACATGGTCTTTATATGCCTCTGCCCGTTCCTAGTGTACCTTGGGAGGATATTTCTATGAATTTTGTGTTAGGATTACCTAGAACTAAGAGGGGGAGGGATAGTATTTTTGTGGTGGTAGATCGGTTCTCCAAAATGGCGCATTTTATACCATGTCACAAGAGCGACGACGCTACCAATGTTGCCGATTTGTTTTTCAGAGAGGTCGTACGCTTGCATGGAGTTCCCAATACCATCGTTTCATATCGTGATGCTAAATTCTTAAGTCATTTTTGGAGGATGTTGTGGCATAAGTTGGGGACGAAGCTGCTATTTTCTACTACTTGTCACCCCCAAACAGATGGGCAAACGGAGGTCGTCAACCGTACGTTGTCCACCATGTTGAGGCTGTTTTGAAGACCAACTTGAAGCTCTGGGAAGAGTGTCTACCTCATATTGAGTTTGCATATAATAGGTCAGTACACTCCACTACTAAGGTAAGTCCGTTTCATGTGGTCTATGGCTTTAATCTGCGTGCTCCTATTGATTTGCTACCATTGCCACCATCTGAAAAATTGAATTTTTATGCTACTACACGTGCTGAATTATTACTTAAGATGCATGAAACTACTAAAGCAAAAATAGAGAAAATGAATGAGAAATATCGTGCTTATGGTAGTAAGGGTAGAAAAGAGATAACATTTGAACCGGGTGATCTTGTTTGGTTGCACTTGCGCAAGGATCATTTTCCTGATTTGAGAAAGTCTAAATTGATGCCCCGTGCTGATGGTCCTTTCCGTGTGCTTGAGAAGATAAATGATAATGCATATAAACTTGAGTTGACTACAGCTTTTGGGGTTAGTCCCACATTTAACATTTCAGATTTAAAGCCCTATTTGGGAGATGACGATGAGCTTGAGTCGAGGACGACTCCAATTCAAGAGGGGGAGGATGATGAGGACATGATACACACACGCACCATCAACCTACAATTCAATTACAGGGACCAATCACACGCGCCCGTGCCCGTCGCTTGAACCATGAGGTTAATTCTTTCCTTAGCAACTATGTTAATATTTGTTTGGATGGGATGCTACTGAATACTAGTGATATTTTGTTGCTTAGGAACATGGGAGATGTAATAGGAGAGTTGGAGTTGAATATGGAGTCGCACGGATGATTTGAAGTCAAGAATTCGCTGGTTCAGACTACATCAACCACTATGCACCAAAATGGGCATAACTTCCTCATACGAAGTCCGATTAGCGCATTCTTGGACTTTTTGGAAAGATAAGGAGGAGACGGATCTTTTGGCATTGGTTTCGCCTCTTTTGGAGTCTCGAGTCGTCATATGTGACTGAAACAGTCCTGCGTGACAGAACTGGGCCGAGTTGGACCTTGTACTGAGTTGGAGGCCGTGTTGGCCCATAGTCCTGGTCGTGTGCCCCTCCTACAGGCTGCCCACGCCCTATATATTCACGGACAGCCGTCTTTAGGGTTAGGTTTTGCTTTGTTTGCATCTACACTTGTGTGATTAGATCGCGCTCCTGCGTCGGACCGATTGGCTGCTGCATCAGCGTTTGTGAAACCTCTCCTCATCATAGTTCATCTGTGATTTGGCATTCGACTTGTGTTCTTCCTGTTCTTGCTTGTGTTCTTGAGTTCGCTTGCAGGAACTAGCCTTCGTGGCGAGGTCAATCGCGCCCTACGTGGTTGATAACCGACGGAGACAGTGGTGTAGCGATTGCAAGGTTTTGATCCGTCGGGCCGGAGCCTTGGATCGTCAACGTCTAGATTCTCCACCAATCCAAGTTATCCTTACCTAGCGGAAGATCGGGACCAATCCCCCATTAGGTAGGCCATCGATTTGAAAGAATTTGTTGAGGCGCCCATTCACCCCCTCTGGTCGCTACTCTTGGTCGTACATGGAGCAGCAGTCCATGCAGGAGGTGTTTTGACAGCTATAGACGCCAATCTTGAGGTGATGAAGTTTCCTTTCGACCATGGATGTTGTCCCCACAATTCTCTTTACTGCCTTCATAGCAAGGTGGAACAATCGATTGAGAGAATTATATTCTTTATAGTCAACGATGTCCTGTATTTCTCTCTTTAACCCACCAAAGAATCTAGCCATTTTAGCCTCTTCATTCTTAACTACCTCACAACGTAACATTCGTATTAGCAGCTTTTGGTAGTACTTCTCTACCAATTCGTTTCCCTGGTTCAACCGTTGTAATTTTTGAAGTCACACTTAATGGTAGTGGGGACAAATCTACCATGCATAGCCCCATTGGCCCATCTCGTGTGTCTGGCGCTAAACCCATCTTTGCTAGTTCATTCCACCAAATAATTTCAAAATCAATGAACTCCCTGGTGGCTTGTCCAACTCTATGAATTTTTGGGATAAGATGGGAGTTGAATTTTGTTCTACTGTCATTTCCAATTCAGATATACCTCAGCAACATAAGTCTCTAAGAAAGATGGTATGCTGAACTTAACCTTGGCAAAAGAATTATCAACACGAGGGTTTGGGTCATTTTTACCTCCCATATCTTGACGACGTGGTTGTCGTGGGCGAGGAGGGTCTTGGGCAAGGTGCAGGACATGCTCGTGTTGATTAATGCCTTCGGCGCTGAACTCCTCGTCTCGGTTGTGCGGTGGTTGTGGTTACTTTTCTAAGTCCTCCATCCTGGTGACAATGGTGGAAATGCTCCTCTCTATCCTTTTCAGTCAATGCTCATTGTCATGGTTGCTCTCGAGAATGTTCACATTGAGTTCTTGCAGTAATTGTCCAAGCTCGTTCTTGGACACACATTCATTTCAATCGTCTTGGTGTGGTTATCCTAACATGGTTAGTGAGAACAAACAAAACTCTAAGAAACTCACAATTGTGTTAGTTCCCTATGAACTACTAGGATGTGGAGTCTCTCACACTCAAGCGTTTAACCAAGCTCTTGCAAAGTTCTTACCAATCGTAGCAGGTGGTACAACCGATTGGCTTGCAGATGATACTGTTGAAGTCGTGAGTGTAGCGACTGCTGGCTGGAGTCTATACTGATTTGAAGAAAGGTGGATCTTGGAAGGCTAGAAACACTTCACTATATCATTTCAGGATCGATTACTCGTTCACGTGCTTAGAAACTACATTATGAGAAATATGAGAGCAGCGCTTCGGGACCAGTTGAGGAGCCATGCTGAATAGCGTGGGCCTCATGGCTCTAGAAGTGATGAGTCATTGTCAACGATAGTCAAAGAGGACTGAAGAAGAGTTGAGATCTGCTGTTTCATGGGCCGCGTGTGACTCAGGTACACGGGCAGCGAGCGACTGTCGGGCAGAGGAGGCTGCGAAGTCGGGCTGGCCCAATCCGGGTGCATGGGCCAGAAGCAGTAGAAGACCCACTGGGCTGTTGACCAGGACTGACTCAGGTACACGGGCGGTGAGCGATTGCCGGGCTGAGAGAGCTGCGGGGTCGGGCCGGCCCAATCCGGGTACCTGGTGCAAAGCTGGTGGAGGCTTTGTCAGTTTCGGCGTAAAACTGACAACCGTTGATTCTGTATCCGACTGTCCAGAAGAATAGCTTCAGGATATGTCATCTGTTACTCTAGGCCCACAGTCAGTCAGTTGTGTCTGTAAAAATACCTAAGGGCAGTAGAGTCTTTTTCTGTATTTTTGAGTCTGTAAAAACCCTAAGGGGCTGGTAGAATTTTCCTAGTGTTGGGCTGCCTATAAATAGCACCCCAATCCCTAGGGTTTGGACTACCCTTGTGCTGAAATCAAATCCACCTTTTTGGGTCACTGTCTTCTCTCTCCTGTGTGCGCCGCCAGGGGCTTCCTCTCCCTGTTCTTGCATTCTTTTGGCTCAAATCTTTTGGATGCATTTAATCCTTGAACTCTGGTGAATTTATTGTTTGCATCTTGTTCGGTTTGGGGAGTTATTGCCTTACCTACGGGCTGCTGTATTTATTTCTTGGGAAGAAGCTTCTTCGGCTGGGTGTGTTCTTCACGGTGGTAGTACTAGTTCTTGCTGTTGCAAGTAGTACTGCTTTACTGTAGCTACAGTGTTCGGCTGCAGCTTTTCACCTTCTATTGCACAGCTTTTAGATCGAAGCTGACAGTCTCTTTTGCCTTTTCTTGGTGTGTCTGGCGAAGCTCGGTTCCGTGCGTAGCCCCTCAACTCCGTGAGGCAAGCTCCGATCGAACCTTGTTAAAGGCTTCGCTCAGACTTCGAACTTCGGTTTCTGTGTCTGAGTTGCTAGCTTCGAAGTTCTCCCTGTATCGAAATCATCGCATACTTCGAACTAGCATACTCCGAATCTATCTGTTCGAAGTCCACATTTCGACAAGTTTCGAAGTTGGGTTCAAAGCTTATAGCTTCGTTTGGCTTCGCACTGTCTTCTGTGTAACGCGTCACCCTTCGCCTCTCCTTTCGGAGCTAGCTCTTTTCGAAGGTAGAGCATTGGCTTCGGACTTGTTTTTCTGTCGTGTGACAGGCTTCGCCTCTTTGTTCGAAGGTTGGCTGTGTGTGCGTTGTGTTCGAAGCTTTCTGTTCGAAGGTTGTGCTTCGAAGCTTTTGGTTCAAGGTGTGTTCGAAGTTTTGTCTTCGAAGTCCTCACTTCGAAGCAGGCTCCGACTTTGTCACCTTGCTCCGAAGCTCTTGGCTCGAAGTTGTGTTCGAAGTCTTGTCTTCGAAGTGCTTACTTCGAACCAAGCTCCGGCACTGTTTTAACTTCGCTCCGAAGTACACTTCGCTTCTTACCACTTCGAACTAGGGTAGACAGTGACACCTTCGACACTTTGGACAGACTCCGTCACCCTCCTCCGAAGAGGACTTCGACGTGCGAAGGGGGCTTCGCCAAGTACCAAACAGGAGACAACTTTGGACAGTAACTTCTCTTTTCACTTTATACATACTTAGATCATTTCATTGAGAAGTATAGGCCTGTTACAACTTGTTTATCTGCCTAGTTGCACCATTTTAGTTTTACACTGTTTATCATCAGATGCTCCTAGGTTAGAAACCTTTAGACTTAGGCCTTCTGTTTATTTTCTGCTGCGTAGTATTTTTGAGGTGCGTTGGGTATTGGGAACAGGCCATTGATTCGAAAGAATTTTTAAGACGCCCATTCACCCCCCCTCTGGTCGCTACTTTCGGTCCTACAAGTGGTATCAGAGCGAGGTTAGGGTTTTTCCATACCTTAACCGGTTCTAAACCCCAGTAGTGACTATGACGTCTCCTGGCAAGGTCCCGTCCTTGGAAGCCTATGGCTATAATTATTGGAAGACTCGCATGCGAGCCTATCTCATGAGCCAGGGTTCGGACATATGGGACATTTGCGTTCACACCACATTTGTCATTCTGCCAGTTACTGAGCAAGGTACTGCTGGTATCATTGCTCAGCATCTGAGCAATAGTAAGGCTGTGAACATTTTATTTTCTGGCTTAGGTCCCACTGAATTTGAGCGAGTGAGTCATCTCTCCACTGCGAGAGAGATCTGGGCTACCCTCAAGGCACACCATGAGGGAACAGCACAGGTCAAGGCTCGGCTCTATCAGACTTACCGGCGTGAATATGAGAATTTCACACAGAAGCCGGGTGAATCTGTTGAAGCCTTGTTGGTCGTTTTCAGTCGATCATTAACAAGCTTCGGGACAACAAGGCTGAGGGTGCTCAGTTAGTCTCAGATCATGAGCAGGCGCTCAAGGTCCTTCATACCTTGGACCCAAAGATCTGGGAGATCAAGGTATCATCTATCGTTGAGAGTACTTCTTACGATACCTTGACCATTTCTGAGTTGTTTAGCAAGCTAAAGGCCACTGAGGTAGATATCCAGTTGAGATCAAATCTCACTGGCTCTGGATCAAAATCCCTGGCCCTTGCTGCACCTTCAGTTGATTCTTCTGCTGTGAGCTGTGCTGGGTTCTCTTTGATGTCTATCACTGAGGACCAGCTTGAGTTGTTGGGAGATGATGATTTGTGTCTCTTTAACAACCGGGTGCGTCGTGTCTATGATAAAAGAATGTTCAAAAGACACGGCACAAAATCCGGATGCTTTGAATGTGGTGATCCAGGACACTTCATCGCCGACTGCCCCAAGCGCAGTGGATACAAGAAGGGCACCGGCAATAGCTTCCACGACTCCGGCAAGCATGAGAGCCCCTCCTTCACCAAGGGCAAGCCGAAGACCCGGTTCTTCAAGAAGGCCCTGAAGGACTACCGGCGAGAGAACAAGAAGCGTGACAAGGCCTTATTCGCCGAGATGGAGAAGAGCTACTCCAAGAGATCCACGTCTTCTTCCTCTTCATCGAGCTCAAGTGATGAGGAGATCACCATCAAGAAGGGGAAGGACAAGGATGATCCGGCGGGCCTCTGCTTCATGGCCTTCGGAGACAAGCCGAAGAGCCGCTCACACCAGCGCCGAAGATCCCGCAAGAGCTTCTGCTCCATGGCTCTTGGGGATAGAGAAGAAAAGAGCTCCTCCGACGACTCCGATGACGACGATAGCAAGGTATCATCTTATGAGCGTGAAATTGTAGATTTACTTGAGAGCAATCGTCAGGAGTTGAAGTATCGGGAGAAACTGCTTAGGGGGGCTAAGAAAAGGATAGACGAGTTAGAGAGTGAGCTTGCTGTGGCCAACGGTAGGATTGAGAGTCTATCCTCTTCTCCTTGCTTGGGTGATAGCAGTGAGTGCCCGAAGTGTGAGGTGCTTCTGTGTGACCTGTCGACTTTAAAGTCCAGGTACACAGAAAGGGTTGATGAGAGGGACGCTTTGGCCACTGAGCTTGAAAGCGCTCAGCAGGAGCTAAAGATGCTCAAGCCACTGTCGTCGCACCCTGTGTTGATTGCCCATCTCATCTAGCTGCCTTAGCTGAGCTGAAATCCAAGGGCAATGAGCATTTGGGTGATTTGGAGAGGTTGAGAGCTGAGCTTGCCCAGACTAGGCTAGAGCTTGAGACACTGTCAGTTCCACCCATTGTTTGTGAGAACTGTCTGTCTCTTAGAATGGAGTTGATTAAGCTAAAAGCCGGAAAGTCTGTCCAAGTAGAGAGTGAGTGTGAGACCTGCTTGTCTCAGGTGGAGGTTCTAGCTTCCTTGAGAGAGGAGCTAGCAGATTCTCAGAATGAGAACTTTTACCTCCGTTCTATCCTGAGTTGGATCAGTGCCAGAGAGCCACAGCTTGGCATGATGATCCAGCAGTTCAAGAGGAAGGATGGGTTTGGAGTAGGTTACACCTACACCAAGGCTGACTTTGAGAGTGCCCTCAGCCGGGCAGTGGAGTGGAGTAAAATGACTCCAGAGCAGAGGTATCCCAAGACTCACTCCACTGAGACCTCCCAGGCTTGTCAGCCCAAGGATGGAGTGATCCATGAACCAACCAAAGCTCCACCCAAGAAGCCTATCTGGGTTCCAAAGCCCAAACTCCTCCACTCTTCTCTAGACTCTCTTCCTGGACCCTCTCAGCCCAAGAAGACCACACCAAACGCTACCAAGCCCAAGAATCCCAAGCCTCAACCACATCCCAAGAAGCCTACCTATCATTGTGAGTTCTGTCAGAGAGACGGGCATCTTGCGGAATTTTGCTTCAGGAGGAAGCGGGTTGAGAGAGCAGAGAGGGCTCGTAGTGATCAGGTGCAGTTCTACCAGCAGGGTGGTAAACTGCGTGTTCCTCGGCGCAGAGAGAGGCTGGAGGCCAGGCCGCGTCGTGTAGGTGGTGGTAGAGGAGACGGCTTTCTTGCCCGTGCTCCAGTTGGTGGTGTTCATTCCGGCAGAGTTCCAGACCGAGTTGGCTACGGTTCTGGACCTCGTGGCCGTAGGGTTAGGAAAAACCGTGGACCACGCTTTGAGCCGCGTTTTGGTCCAAACTTCTTTGATGGTTTTCGCTTTCCATCTTTTGAGCAGATGGCTCGACACTGGTTTAGCTCTTTTGCTAAACCTGGTGCCGGACCATTTGCTCCCACTTACAGACATTGATTGTGCAGGACCGGGGACTGGAGGATATTTGGATCATGGACTCAGGATGCTCTCGCCACATGACGGGACATCGCAGATGGTTCTCCAGTCTCACTCCCCCGAGCTCCAAAGAGTACATCACATTCGGGAACAGCGGTCAAGGGAAAGTAAGTGGCATAGGCTCAATCAACATTTCAGACCATTTCTCTTTAAAGAATGTTGCTTTGGTTAAAAATCTGAACTTTAATTTAATCTCTGTGTCGCAACTTCTTGAGGATGGTTTGGAAGTGCGTTTTAAGAAGGGCAATTCTTCTGTGGTTGATTCTAGAGGGTCTTTGGTTTGTCAGATTTTACCCTTCGGTAAAGTTTTTCGAATTGACTTCTCTAGTTCTTTTGGCCCTTCTCGCTGTTTGATTGCTGGATCTTCTTCTGAGCTCTGGAAGTGGCATAGGAGGTTAGGTCATTTGAGTTTTGATCTGCTAGTCAGGTTAAGCTCTATGGATCTCATCCGAGGATTGCCCAAGCTTAAGATGGAGAAGGATCTAGTTTGTCATCCCTGTCGTCATGGGAAAATGGTTGCCGCTTCTCACTCACCTGTGACTCAGGTGATGACTACGTATCCAGGCGAGCTTTTACATTTGGACACTGTAGGTCCAGCTCGGGTACGCTCAGTCGGTGGGAAGTGGTATGCACTTGTGATTGTTGACGACTTTTCTCGTTTCTCGTGGGTTTTCTTTTGGAGTCTAAGGATGAAACTTTTCAATTTGTCCATGATCTGATTTTAAAGCTGAAGAATGAGAACAATGGTCGGATGCGAGCAATTCGCTCCGACAACGGCTCTGAGTTCAAGAACTCTCAGTTCGTCAGCTTCTGTGGTGATCAGGGTCTGGACCATCAGTTTTCTTCTCCTTACACTCCCCCAAAGAACGGCGTTGTGGAACGAAAGAACCGCACGCTAGTTGAGATGGCCAGGACGATGCTCGACGAGCACAGGACTCCTAGGCGTTTTTGGGCTGAAGCCATGAACACGGCTTGCTATCTTGCCAACCGTATTTTTCTTCGAGCTTACATTGGTAAGACTTCATATGAGTTGCGGTTTGGCAGACAGCCCAAGGTGACCCACTTGCGAGCGTTTGGCTGCAAGTGCTTTGTACTCAAGAAGGGAGGGCATTTGGACAAGTTTGAGTCTCGTTGCTGGGATGGTATTTTTCTTGGTTATGCATTGCATTCTCGAGGCTTCCGTGTTTGGAACCTCGAATCCCAGCTGCTTGTCGAGACATGTGAGGTTTCTTTTGATGAGTCCTTGCCTTCTTTGACTCCTTCTTTTGAGCTCTCTGGTGATGATGAGCTCGGAGAGTCCATCTTCAAGGAAGATGAGGATACTCCAGCTGCTGTTGAGGGCGGGCCTTCTGCATCCCCCGCAGAGCCCACACCCTCTGTGACTTCGACTGATGATGAAGGCGGACCTCTGATCACCTCTTCCACTTCGATCGAGCCCCTTCAGTCGAGTCCAGAGGTGCCAGCTGCTGACTCCGGTGAGGTGACTTCAGATCACCAGGGAACCCGAGCAGTGCAGCGTGACCACCCCTCAGAGCTCATCATTGGTGATTTGACTGAGAGGACTTTGCGTTCTTCTGCCTCTCTCGCTGTGCTTGCTGAATCTGCGTTTGTTGCATCTTTTGAGCCCAGAGACGTCTCTCATGCTCTTTCTGATTCAAATTGGATTAATGCTATGCAAGAAGAGCTTGAGAATTTTGTCCGCAATCGGGTTTGGACATTAGTTGAGCCGCCATCAGAATGCAACCCCATAGGCACCAAGTGGGTGTTCAAGAACAAACAAGGTGAAGATGGGGTTGTGGTGCGCAACAAGGCTCGACTAGTTGCCCAGGGTTATTGCCAGAAGGAAGGTATTGACTTTGAAGAAACCTTCGCTCCTGTTGCCCGTCTTGAATCCATTCGCATTCTTTTAGCATTTGCCGCTTCAAAGGGTTTTAAGCTTTTTCAAATGGACGTTAAGAGTGCTTTTCTGAACGGGTACATAGAAGAGGAGGTTTATGTTAGGCAACCCCCCGGTTTTGAGAACCCTAAGTTTCCTCGACATGTTTTTAAACTGCACAAAGCTTTATACGGGTTGAAGCAAGCCCCCAGGGCTTGGTATGACCGGTTAAAGCAGTTTTTGTTGGGGAAGGGTTTTGTGATGGGTTCGGTGGACAAAACTCTTTTCTTGCTCAGAGATGTTTCAGATTTCTTAGTTGCTCAGATTTATGTGGACGATATTATCTTTGGCGGTACTACTGATTCTCTTGTGTCCAAGTTTTCTGAGCAGATGCACAGTGAGTTTGAGATGAGCCTCATGGGTGAGCTCAAGTACTTCTTAGGGCTCCAGATCAAGCAGACCAAGGACGGCACCTTCATCCACCAAGGTAAGTACACTCGTGATATGTTAAAGAAATTTGACTTTGGTGGTGAATTGAAGCCGCAGATGACCCCGATGGGCACTTCTGGGGGTCTGGACAAGGACGAGAGCGGCGTCAAGGTCAATGAGAGAGAGTTTCGAGGGATGATCGGTTCACTGCTGTACTTGACGGCGACGAGGCCAGACATACAGTTCGCCGTAGGACTTTGCGCGCGTTTTCAATCTTCACCACACGCGTCTCATCGG
The DNA here is from genome assembly GCA_019279435.1 of Zizania palustris. Classification (NCBI taxonomy): domain Eukaryota; kingdom Viridiplantae; phylum Streptophyta; class Magnoliopsida; order Poales; family Poaceae; genus Zizania; species Zizania palustris. The sequence continues at coordinate 96,361,949 of JAAALK010000080.1, forward strand.
CAGGCTGTCAAGCGCATCTTCAGGTATCTTACTTATGCGCCTGATCTCGGTCTTTACTATTCAGCATCGTCATCTCTTGATTTATCTGGCTTTTCGGATGCCGACTTTGGTGGGTGCCGGTTGGATCGCAAGTCGACTTCCGGTACTTGCCAGTTTCTTGGTTCCTCCTTGTATCTTGGTCTTCTCGAAAGCAATCTGGAGTTGCTCTTTCGACCACAGAGGCCGAGTACGTAGCTGCTGCCAGCTGCTGCTCACAGATGGTTTGGATGATTTCTACTCTACGAGACTTTGGGTTGCTCTTTCCTACCAGGGTTCCATTGTTTTGCGACAGCACGAGTGCTATTAGTGTAGGGAAAAACCCATGTCTCCACTCAAAAACCAAACATATTGATGTGCGCTTTCACTTCTTGCGGGATCAATATGAGAAAGGTGTCATTGACCTTATTCATGTTGATACCCATCATCAGTTGGCTGACATTTTTACCAAACCCCTAGATCAGTCTACATTTGAGCGTTTACGAGGGGATTTGGGTGTTGTGTATCCTTTCTAGGATATTTTGCGTCAGTTTTCTTTGCTCTTTACTTTTTTCTTGAGTCTTTTTGTGTGTGTTCATATCATACATATTCACATATCACACATTTGAGCCTGCTTCTGTTATATGATTGAACTGCTTTACTTAGTCTAGCTGGTACATGCTTTTGATTACTTGTCAATGATCATGCTTTGTTTCAGTTCGCTTGATATGTCTGATATCTGTCATATGCATGGCTTTTACGCTTTCAACTTGAAAAATGATCACCATTGCTTCTGGTATCTAGCATGTGTAGGCTGAGTGCTTCTGCTATCTGTTACATGCCTTGTAGCAAGTTCATCACATAGATGCAGATATGCAACTTGGACATCTTTATGCTTTAACATGGAAAATGTGCTATAAAAATGATAAAAATCAAAAATGAATGAAAAATTCCATGCCTTTTTGTGTTTAAGTTGAAAAGATCCAAGTGGGTTTGCTGTGTCGCACTATATTGTTCTGGATTGCTTACCATAGCACTTTGGTATGAACTAGGACAGTGTAGTGTATACCAAGACCAATGTCTTAAGCTTCTGATGGCCCAGTTCTGGCCTAGGCTTGACTTGGTCGGTTAGCATAAGGTTTGACATGCAAATAACCCTTGGCAAAAATGACAAAGGAAAATGAAAAAGCCTGAACTTTAAAGGGATAACAAGTTTGCTGAAGCAATTTGTTTTGAACAAATGCTTATCTTGGTAGATATCAGTTAGCTTCTGCATCTCATGCTTTACCTTGCTTATTTACTAGACAATGTGGTGATGTTTTTGTTTTGCAAAAACTGAAAAATGCGTGCTAATGACTTTCTTTAGATATCATCTGTTGCACTGATCATGCCATGTGTCCTAGACAGTATTTCTATTGCTATACCTGTTAGACACTGTATTTGCAGTCAATCATATCTGAGAAGCATGCTCTCTACACTCCACCTGCACCCCAGTTGCTTTCACTGCATATTTTGAGGGGGAGTTGCTTTTTAGGGGGAGTCTGTGTCTCTTTTTGAGTGCTTGATGAGTTCACTTGTCAACAAGGGGGAGAAATTGGGATCAGAATTTAAGGGGGAGTTCTTACTCTGTTGATATCCTTGTTGTTCTGAAATCGCACTCATTTTGAGCTTTTGTGTTTTGATTAACCATAATGACCGTTTCGTGCTTTTGTTTGGCTTTTGGTCATTAAGGTTAAACTTTTACCTTATTTTTCTTCTTCTTTGTTCTTTTGTGTTTTTGTTTTTCGTGTTTCCACATTTGTTCGCAGGTGCTGAAGAGCTGTGAAAAGAGGAATGTTGACAATGCACTCATCAAGGGGGAGATTGAGGAGCCATGCTGAATAGCGTGGGCCTCATGGCTCTAGAAGTGATGAGTCATTGTCAACGATAGTCAAAGAGGACTGAAGAAGAGTTGAGATCTGCTGTTTCATGGGCCGCGTGTGACTCAGGTACACGGGCAGCGAGCGACTGTCGGGCAGAGGAGGCTGCGAAGTCGGGCTGGCCCAATCCGGGTGCATGGGCCAGAAGCAGTAGAAGACCCACTGGGCTGTTGACCAGGACTGACTCAGGTACACGGGCGGTGAGCGATTGCCGGGCTGAGAGAGCTGCGGGGTCGGGCCGGCCCAATCCGGGTACCTGGTGCAAAGCTGGTGGAGGCTTTGTCAGTTTCGGCGTAAAACTGACAACCGTTGATTCTGTATCCGACTGTCCAGAAGAATAGCTTCAGGATATGTCATCTGTTACTCTAGGCCCACAGTCAGTCAGTTGTGTCTGTAAAAATACCTAAGGGCGGTAGAGTCTTTTTCTGTATTTTTGAGTCTGTAAAAACCCTAAGGGGCTGGTAGAATTTTCCTAGTGTTGGGCTGCCTATAAATAGCACCCCAATCCCTAGGGTTTGGACTACCCTTGTGCTGAAATCAAATCCACCTTTTTGGGTCACTGTCTTCTCTCTCCTGTGTGCGCCGCCAGGGGCTTCCTCTCCCTGTTCTTGCATTCTTTTGGCTCAAATCTTTTGGATGCATTTAATCCTTGAACTCTGGTGAATTTATTGTTTGCATCTTGTTCGGTTTGGGGAGTTATTGCCTTACCTACGGGCTGCTGTATTTATTTCTTGGGAAGAAGCTTCTTCGGCTGGGTGTGTTCTTTACGGTGGTAGTACTAGTTCTTGCTGTTGCAAGTAGTACTGCTTTACTGTAGCTACAGTGTTCGGCTGCAGCTTTTCACCTTCTATTGCACAGCTTTTAGATCGAAGCTGACAGTCTCTTTTGCCTTTTCTTGGTGTGTCTGGCGAAGCTCGGTTCCGTGCGTAGCCCCTCAACTCCGTGAGGCAAGCTCCGATCGAACCTTGTTAAAGGCTTCGCTCAGACTTCGAACTTCGGTTTCTGTGTCTGAGTTGCTAGCTTCGAAGTTCTCCCTGTATCGAAATCATCGCATACTTCGAACTAGCATACTCCGAATCTATCTGTTCGAAGTCCACATTTCGACAAGTTTCGAAGTTGGGTTCAAAGCTTATAGCTTCGTTTGGCTTCGCACTGTCTTCTGTGTAACGCGTCACCCTTCGCCTCTCCTTTCGGAGCTAGCTCTTTTCGAAGGTAGAGCATTGGCTTCGGACTTGTTTTTCTGTCGTGTGACAGGCTTCGCCTCTTTGTTCGAAGGTTGGCTGTGTGTGCGTTGTGTTCGAAGCTTTCTGTTCGAAGGTTGTGCTTCGAAGCTTTTGGTTCAAGGTGTGTTCGAAGTTTTGTCTTCGAAGTCCTCACTTCGAAGCAGGCTCCGACTTTGTCACCTTGCTCCGAAGCTCTTGGCTCGAAGTTGTGTTCGAAGTCTTGTCTTCGAAGTGCTTACTTCGAACCAAGCTCCGGCACTGTTTTATCTTCGTTCCGAAGTACACTTCGCTTCTTACCACTTCGAACTAGGGTAGACAGTGACACCTTCGACACTTTGGACAGACTCCGTCACCCTCCTCCGAAGAGGACTTCGACGTGCGAAGGGGGCTTCGCCAAGTACCGAACAGGAGACAACTTTGGACAGTAACTTCTCTTTTCACTTTATACATACTTAGATCATTTCATTGAGAAGTATAGGCCTGTTACAACTTGTTTATCTGCCTAGTTGCACCATTTTAGTTTTACACTGTTTATCATCAGATGCTCCTAGGTTAGAAACCTTTAGACTTAGGCCTTCTGTTTATTTTCTGCTGCGTAGTATTTTTGAGGTGCGTTGGGTATTGGGAACAGGCCATTGATTCGAAAGAATTTTTAAGGCGCCCATTCACCCCCCCTCTGGTCGCTACTTTCGGTCCTACACCAGTCAACTAATCAACTCCACTAATCAGTCGATCTCAGCCACTAGTCATTGGCTAGTCAACCGCCAATCGTCCCATCAGCGAAACCAATCCCTGCTCGTCCAATTTCAACCATAGACCATCGATTATCGGCTACCTATCGGCCTGGCTCCAACCATTAGTCATTGGTCTCGGACCACCTATCAGTCGGTCCCAACCAACAGCCGATCACAAATCGGTCGCATTCAACAATCGACCATCGATAGTTGGCTCTACTCGGCCGATTACCACTAAGTCTAGTCGGGAGTCGTAGTCCATAACTACGTGGGGACATAATCACTTTTGTTTTTGAGCTTGTTAATGTTTGAGACTTTTAGGGCATGGACCATATCCCTAGGTTAGGCCGATGCATCTCATGTCCTGTAAATCCTATAAATAGGCGGTAGCTACTATTACTAGGGTTGGGTTTTTCTTAGATTAATCTGCCATCGCAGTTTCGCCGTATATCGGTTTGTGAAACCCTAAACTTTGAGTACTTCAGATTTTTATCTGCAATTTGAGATTTTGTTTCCATGTTCTTGCTTGTGTTCTCGATTCACATGTATGGATAAGCCTTCTTGGCGAGGTGAATCATGTTCGCGCGTGGATGATAACCAACGGAGTTATGGTGTAGCGATTGTATGGTTCGGTCAGTTCTGATTAGAAGCCGGATCGTCAATGTCGAGATCTCCACAAATCATGTTTACCCTCCTAACGGAATATTGGGCACCCCCGTGCACTATCAAGTGGTATCAGAGCCCAGATTGCCCGTTAGGTATCTTTGTATTCCTTAGGTTGTTCTTCGTCTTGTCCAAGAATTCTAGAAAAAGCAAAAAAATCAAAGATATCTAGGGCAAATTACCCTTATCGTCCCAGTGTTTCTAGCCTTTGCAATTTCTTCACAGTGTCATATTGTTGAGTTTTGATCTATATTCAACGTTGGGTTGCTGGTTTAGAGTTGTGTTCTTGGTCTTGAGTCATAGCCCTAATCTTGCTGAGGCATAGGATATCCGAACCCAACCCTAAACCCTGCTCAGAGTCAGTCTCACCTTGCTTCAGTAAAATGGCCATAACTTTTGTATACAAACTCCGTTTTATCTCTACCACCCATAAAAACAACCACGACAAAAAGACGCATCTAGCTGTGAGCGCAAAATTCGGTCGGGAAAGTAGAGTTCTATAGGGTTTTTGTCTATTTGCTTCTCTGTTTTTCTTCTTTCGGCTGCCTCTTGAGTAAAATTTGTCTTGAGCAGAGCTCCATGTGTTTAAAAAGAAGAGGAAATGGATGAAAGAATAAGAAATCAAAAAAGGCATGAAAAGAATAGGAAAGTGATCTTCCTTGAGTCAGCTTATGTGCTTAGACTAGTTTATAGGAACAGGATTAGACCAACAATCAAGACAAGCATTGCGGATTATTATTGAGCTTTACTAATTGTTGTCGTCAGAGTGAGTCTTGGGATATCTCTGCTCAGGAGTCATCTTACTCCACTCCACTGCATGACTCATAGCACTCTCAAAGTCATCCTTGGTGTAGGTGTAACCTACTCCAAACCCACCCTGCTTCTTGAACTACTGGATCATCATACCCAGTTGAGGCTCTCTCGTGCTCACCCAACTCAGGATCTGACGGAGGTAAGAGTTCTCATTCTGAGCATCAACTAACTCCTCTTTGAAGGAAGCTAGCACCTCTACTTGAGATAAGCAAATATCATACCCCCTATCGACTTGGACAGACTTCTCAAGGTTTTGGATCTCATCTTTCTTCTTAATGTGCTCCATCTTTAGAGACAAATAGTTCTCACAAACAATGGGTGGAACTGACAAGGTCTCTAACTCATGCTTGGTCTATACCAACTCAGCTCTAAGGCACTCAAGCTCGCTTGACTACTCATCACCCTTCGCTCTCAGCTCAGCTAGGTCACCTAAATGGGATGGGTAGTCTCTACAAGGCACGACAACTAAAGCATGAGCATCTTTCAGCTCTAGCTGAGCACTTTCAAGCTCAGTGGCCAAAGCGTCTCTCTCATCCACCCTCTCGGTATAACTAGACTTCAGAGAAATTGTTGGGGAATTGGGGAGCTACGCTAGATGACAAATTCAAAATTTCTGCCCTAAGCCCAAGACCCATGCGCGTGTGAGATCATAGATCATTACCTTCTAGCACGAGACACGCTAGGTGCAGCGAAAGAAGATGTCAAAGAAGCGTGTCAAGCCTATCCTCGATTCATCCTGGTCATTCCTCACCAATCCAATCGGTGAAGATGAGGTAGTTGTGTAGGACTGAAAGTAGCGACCAGAGGGGAGGTGAATGGGCGCCTAAAAATTTCTTGCTGAACTATATCGAAAACCCAACACCCAACCAATTTACCCAAACAAACAATATTAGTAAATTAAATTACTGGAACTATAGTTGTCTAGCCTAAAAATGACCAGTGTCCTGAACTCAATAAAATACCGCGGTAAGTAAAAACACCCAGATATATCACAAAATATTTATATTGTAGTCTAGAAATAAAATACTAATCGAATGAATAAGATATGGATCATTAAAAATTAATTCAGTAATAACTCGAAAATATTGCGTATAAAGCTAGAATAAAAATAATATTGTGTCTAATAATAATCAACTCCTTTGTATAAGAGCAGAATGAATAATATCTAAATAAAGATATGCGAGTACTAAAAACTATTTTGGCAGATTAAATTATTAACGAAATTTCTAAAAAGATTTTCAGCTAATTTATTAATAGATGATTATCTATAAAATTGATATGCCTAAAAAATAGTAGATTAAAAACTTACCTGTGGACGTCGCCACCGCGTGCAATGAATCAGGCCGAACGCCGCTCTGCAAATCTGCTACAAAGCCACGGGAAAAGAAAAACTTGCTGAAGTCGCCGTGGAAACTTGTGCCGCCCAAAGCAACCTGGACGTGGGAAAAACAACTCCTGCCTTGGAGCTTCTCTGTTGCATGCCGGCTGGCCTGGGGCTGCTTTGCCTCCACATTGTACCTAGCATGGAAGAAACAACGCCGGGGGCCCACAACTTCATGAGATGCCGCAGCAATTTGACCGCAAGATGACGCTCGATCCACGTGCTGCTACTCTGAAACACCAACTGGGACGCACTGTGGGTCCCACCTATGCCTCTCGGTTGCTTGCAGCGCCAAAGCCTTTGCGCGCGCTGCGTGCAACGCAGACGGCTCGGCTGCAGCCACCCTTGCACTTCGCCGGCCGGAGGAAAACGCACGGAAAGAAGGCGGCGATGCAGATCAAAACACCAGAGGGAAAATAGTAGATGAAAACTAATTGATGGACTGTAAATTAATCTTGGAAAAAATAACAGTCATCTATCCCCAGGCGGTATAGGAGCCTATTTATAGATGATTCTTAATACATGAAAAGACTAATTTACCCCTAGGGTAAATTAACACTGACTCTAAAAAAAATTCCAAAAATTACCAAAATATTCTTAGAAAAATCACCTGACTCAAATAAAAATATTCTAAACTTAAAAACTAAATATTAATATCCTAAAAAATGAATTAAACATAGATTGTCAGTTTTACGCCGAAACTGACAAAGCGTCGACCGTCTTCGCACCGGGTACCCGGATTGGGCCGACCCGACCCCGCAGCTTCCTTAGCCCGACAATCGCTCGTCGCCCGTGTACCTGAGTCAAACCCAGTCAATAGACCAGTGGATCATCTGCCGCTCCTAGCCATGTACCCAGATTGGGCCAGCCCGACTCCGCGGCTCCTCTGCTCGGTCGTCGCTCACTGCCTGTGTACCTGAGTCACATGCGCCTCAGACTCGGCAGGTCTTCATCTCTCCCTTTCATTGACTTCCGTTGACAATCACTCATCACATCTGGAATATCAAAACCATATTCTTCAACATGGTTTCTCAATCTCCCCCTTGATTAGTGCATTGTCAACACCCTTTTCAGCTCATCTCTAGAACCTGCAAAACATGTGGAAACAGGAAAACACAAACAAAAGAAAATAGAAGAGAGAAAATAAAAGTTTAACCCTAATGACCAAAAGCCAAACAGAAGCAAGAAAAATGGTCATTATGGTTAACCAAAAATAAAGCCTCAAAACCAAATGCAAATCTCAGAATTACCAACAAGGAACTCCCCCTGAAATAAATCCCAGAGAAAGCTAAAAAAATATACCCAAAATTTCTCCCCCTTGTTGACAATTGGACTCATCAAGTGAGACTAAATGCACTCTAAAGAGACATAAACACAAACTCCCCCTGAAATGCAGCCCCCCTCAAAATATGCCATGAATGCATATGGAGTGCAGGTGGAGTGTGAAAAACATGCTTCTTAGATATGATTAACTGCAATTACAACATCTAACAGGTATAGCAAGAGATATACTGTCTAAGATACATGACATGATCAGTGCAATAGATGATATCTAAAAGAAAGTCATTAGCATGCATTTTTTATTTTCGCAAACAAAGCATCACCACATTTTCTAGTTGACAAGCAAAGTAAAGCATGATATGCAAAAGCTAACTGATATCTACCAAGATAAGCATTGTCCAAATCAAAGTGCTTCAGCAAATAACTTGTCATCTTTTTAAATTTTTCAGACTGAATTTTTTTCTTTCATTTCTGCCAAGGGTTATTTGCAAGTCAAAACCTTATGCTAACCGACCAAGTCAAGCCTAGGCCAGAACTGGACCATCAGAAGCTTAAGACATTGGTCTTGGCATACATTACACCGTCCTAGTTCATACCAAAGTGCTATGGTAAGCAGTCCAGAACAATGCAATGCGACAAAGCAAACCCACCTGGATCTTTTCTAAAAATCATAAAAATGCATAAATTTTCATTTTTCTGGATTTTTTATCATT
>JAAALK010000080.1:96370790-96422050 GCA_019279435.1 Zizania palustris
CATGTTCGCAGGTACTTTGGCTTATGCAGTCCTTTGAGATGCATCTTCGTCTATCAGACGCACAAGCAACCTCCCTTCGTCCTCTTGGGAGTCAGAGACTGAAGCCCTTGAGCTCGAAGGTGCAGGATTCGAAGGTGCATGATTTTTTGGTTTCCGAGCCACCTTCTTGACCGGAGTCTTGGCGGAGCTCGAAGTCCCAGCTTCGGCTTTCCTCTTTTTGGGTCCTTTCTCCGAAGGCACCCAATCCATCAAAGGGGGCGGAACGATTTGCAGCATTCCCCACACCCTGTTAAATCTCTCCCAACTCCCGACCAACTTGATTCTCCATTCCTTTTCAGTCGGAGTTGGAGCGCCCAAAATCTTCTCCGAAGCCCTTACGATTTGCTCCGAAGTAATAGGGGCTAAAGAAGCTAAAAATGAATCAAGTTAGTTATTTCTTCGAATGAATATGCATAATACATGTTGTCTTCGAAGTTACCTACAGGGCTCGAAGTCGACGTGATTTTTTGGAGACCGCCTTCCGAATCCTTTTCGAAGATGATAGGCCAGTTGGCCATCAGCGGAGAGATTTGTAACCCGAGGAACTCTTCGGCTAAGTCTCGCATGCTCAACCTTCGACTGGTTTTCTGAAGTAGGCTGAGGCGAGCTTCGAGCTGACCTTGGTCTGGATGCACTAAGGCTTCCTTCCGAAATTGGATTTCTTTCAGAGGTCCGGCCAGAGGATTGCTCGCCCCAACTTCGGCATAAAACCATCTCATAACCCAGTCGGTATACCATCTTACATTGATGGCCTTAGCAGGAAATTGAAGGGCGTATTCATCCCGAAGCCTGAAGTTAATACTTCCGAAGGCTACTACCACTTTTTCACCTCCGGGGCCTACGAAGGTTTTTGGCCGGCATGAAGCTCTGTGTAGCGCAGCGAAGATCTCTGCCCTCCCTTCACAACCTTCGGCTCTCAATGCCCATTCGAAGATAGCTAAGCGAGCTACTGCATTCGGAGAAAGTTGAGGAAGGGTGACGTGAAACAAATCAAGTACCTCCGCCAAGAAGTCCACTGCTGGAAGGCCTAAGCCGGCTTCGAAGAAGGCTTCGAAGACAACTATTTCTCCAGGCCTTGGCGACGGGATGAGTTCCTTTCCAGGTTTCCGGATCATGACTCCGGCGCTAATCTTCCCTTGTACTACGACTGCCAGTGATTCTCTCTTACAGGTAGAAGATCCCAGTTGAAAGGATTGATCCAAGTACTTCGTTGATGGCGGGCAGAGACCTTGATCATCAACATTTTGAGGATTTCTCCCTCCTGCCGCCATGGATGCCGTTGCGGGTGTTGGAGGCGTCGTCGCCAATGCCGCAGCCGCTGCTGCTGTAGCCGCCTGCTGCCGAGCCAAGGCCGAAGGGGCTCCAGAACTCTTGGTTTTCGTCATTAGAGCTACTAGGTTGCTTTGGAGGAAAAATGGAGGCTAGGGCTCAAAGGGCTCAAAGGGTGCTTGCTTGCAAGAGAACAGCGGAAAGGTAATCAGGAAAGTTCTAGGCCCTCTATTTATAGCCTAGACTTTACATTTTTTACCGTTAGTCCATGCCGTTTCGCATTCCTGCCCGTTACTTTTCTCCGAAATTAACGCATTCTGCAGTTTCCGTTAGAAGAAGGAAGCTAACGGCTATTTCTTCTAAATCCAAAAGGCTTTCAAACTTACTGAACCAGTTCTAAGATAGTTCGAAAGTAATTGTCTTAAGACTGATTCGGAGTTTTATATCTTCGTACATTTCAGAGATGAATTAAAATCTAATAACCCCTAGGCCTGGTTATTTTTCTTCCGTATACTGCTCTCCTAACATTACAGGTTAACGGAGAAGCGTATTCGAGGGGCTACTGTTGGGGAAAATATTCCATCCTCAGGGTTATTGCCATAACAGCACAAAGTCAGATAATGGATTCGAAGGTTTCCAGACGTCCATCTTCGAAGATGTACTGAGTCAAGCTCGAAGTACGAAGATAGGCATTGGTTTGGAGTATATCTTCGAACTAAGGCTCTTTGAGATCTTTTCTGCCAGCTAAGATGGAAGATTTGTCTTTTATCTTATTAGATTAATCTTTTACCATTTTAGCCCTATCAAGGGTACCGACTACTTTCTACTATGTCGGTTGTAACAGAGGGGTAAATAGGTCTTTTCCTTAATGTTTGGGCCTATAATACGCCCCGTTTAACCCTGTAATAGGGACCGAATACAAGTTATTCAATACACACATTCGAACTATTCTAAGTTGTTATCCTTTCGGAGGCTTAGAACAGTTCACTTCGCAAACACTTCGTTTGTTAATTTCTATTCTACAGAAACCTGTTAGCGTAATCTTTTACGCCAACACCAACCAAATGACCCGCCCGCTGACAGTAGGAACAATGAAAAAGTCTGCTAGGGGCACTCTCATGGGTCACAAGAGCAACTCTCACAGGCTCCTTGGGCTTCTGCTGAGTGGTTTTCTTGGGAGGGATAATTTTTGTGGGAGGAGTGGTTTTCTTTGGAGTTTGGGTAAGCTTTTTGGCTGATGGGGTGTCTAACAGAGCTCTCTCTTTCTCTATGGTAGTGGGAGAGGTAAAAACAGTTTTGTTTTCACTATCTAAAGGAGTCCTCTCAAAACCCAAACCTAGAGCTAACCCTGCTCTGTCAGCACACATCTTGGTCTTGGCCAAGAGCAAATCCATCCTACCCTTCCCCTCAGTGCATTTGTTAACCACAGAAAGAAGGTACTCATTTTCAGTCATAAGGTTTTCAGCTCGCTCTCTAACAGTGCCTAGCTGGTCCTTAAGGGTTATGCAAGTGTCACACACAGGCTGCACATCCTTAGAACTACCGGCCCTCTCCAATCTAGCCTCTAAATCATGAACATGCTTATCACGTAAATTAATGCTCTCAAGTAATAAAGAACAGTTCATGCATTCAATTATATCATGAGGTCTAGAATCAACCACCAAAAGCTGCTTCTATGCAGTCTCAAGCTCAGATAGAGTTTGAGCATGTACAGAACGCAACTGAGCAAGCTCACCCATGACAACAGTACAAGATTCACATTCAGCATCATTAACCCTAGACTTAAGCATGGCATAATCAGTAGACACATATTCTAGCATAAGTCTAAGGTCTTTTCTTTCTCTAGCGGCTTGCACAAGTAATCTATCTTGACCAAAACTACTTCATTCAGCTCATCTAGTTTAATTGAAAGCTGGTCACAGGATAGTGGTACCTCAGATGAGTCAAGCTCATCGCCGTTGTGATCGCTGTCGGCCATGAAGCAAAGGCCGGTGAAATCTCGTCCCTTCTTGTCCTTCTTCTCCTCCTTCCTTGGGGACTCATCCTCCTCAGAGCTCGACTCCTTAGTTGAGGAAGTGTCAATGTCGCCGAGAGCAGCAACAAATGCTCTGGAAGCGGCTTTGGCTACTCTCTTAGCCACCTTGTCGCACTTGCCCTTCACAAAAGGCTTCCTCTCCTTTTTGTGGTATTTAGGGCGCTCACTCTCATCTCTCTTCTTGAGTTTAGGGCAATTGGCCTTGATGTGAGAAGTGTCGCCACACTCAAAACAACCACTAAAACCACTTCTCCTCTGATCTCGTCTCTCATGATGAAAACGGGTGAACCTTCTGGCAATGAGGGCAAGCTCATCATCATCCCGAGTGTCCACCTGCTCCTTAGTGACGGAGACCAGGGAGGACAAAGCAAAACCATCTACAAGAACACAAGTGCCAGATGTGCTTGGTTCTGCAGTGGTGCCACGACTAGTGCTAGAAACCAATGCCAATGGATGTGGCAAAGAGTTTCTGTGCACTGCAAGAGATGCCTTGGCAATCTCTGTGGACTTCAGCTTGCTGAAGAGCTCATCACAGGTCAATGTGTCATAACCTGTGGACTCCTCAATGCTGGATATCTTTACTTCCCATATGCTACGATCAAGAGCATAGAGAAGCTTGATAGCCCTGTTGTGATCATTGTAAGCAAGCGTCTCGTTGGACCGCGAGTTACTCACTATCGCATCAAAGCGAGAAAACATGGCATCTATAGATTCACCAGGTGCCTGCACAAACAGTTGATACTGTTGATTGTATGTGCTTTGGCGCCTGGCCTTAATCTGTGTAGAGCCCTCATGAAAAATAGTGAGTGTAGTCCAAATTTCCCTAGCTGTCCTAAGGTGCTGCACCCTATCAAACTCACTCCGGCTCAAACCAATGAACAGTATATATCTAGCCTTGGAATTGGCATTATACTGATCCTTCTCTGTTTGAGAGGTGCGCGTTTCAGGGATGGAGTATTGTGAGTCCACAATCTCCCAAATTGCATTTCCTTGGCTTAACAAGTAAGCCTCCATGCGCACCTTCCAGTATGCAAAATCTGTCCCATCGAACAGAGGAATTTTACTAACTCTGTCGATGTCGCCAACAGATCACAAAACCGGTTAAGGTCAACTGGTGATCTTAACCTGCTCTGATACCAATTGTTGAACCGGAAACGGCGACCAGAGGGGGGATGAATGGGAGCTTTTAAAATTTCAGACTAAAAATAGCCTTCTGATTTAATTCTGTCTTCTGCGGAACAGGCTTCGAACACACCCTTCGAAGTACTGGTTCGGAGCTAAATCCCAGCTCCGAATACAGGCTTCACAAGGAGTAAAAGTTCGAAGCCAAGAAGACTTCGCTCCACACACAAACCCAAAATTCAGCTTCTGCTTAGTCAGTGCAGCCTTCGCACACAGTGTGCCTTCGTGCAGGCTTCACACCTCACCCTTCGCAAGAGCGGACTTCCCTCTGAGGACTTAGACCAAATACTTAGCGACAGCAACTGGTGCTGGGCTTCGTACTTCGAAGGTCAAAAACGCACACAAAACAGACTTCGCTAAGGGCTTCGATACGAGAAGAAAAACGGGCTTCGATCAGTGCTTCGCTAGTAATCAGCGAGGTCTAGCCTCCAGTTTACACAGAGCAAACACACACTGAAAAACACACTTCGCTCAAAACACACTTCGCCCAAAAAGGCTTTGGTGCACTACCTCTAGTCAATCGAAGTGACACACAAGAGATCGAAGCATGCAGCGAGGTATGCAAACAAGCTCAAGCAGAAAATGAACACAGAATCAAGACTTCGATGCTTGAACAGGGAACCCAAAAATTGAACTCACAGGATGAATACAGAGTGTGGTGGCTAGCACAGGAGTTCTACAATGAATGCTCAAAGTGTTAATGCGACCTACCCATCCTCCACTATTTATAGGCACTATTAACCCATGTGAATTGACTACTTTACCCCTAGGGTTTGCATTGGTTTTGTCTCATCAGAACAAAGGGGTACAAAAGGTAGTCTACTTTATTTGGAGGCTTCCTTTGTCAGCTTTGCAGAGGGGACAGCGTCAGCTTTTTGCAGAGCAGACACTGTCAGCCTTTACAGTCTTGGATTCTTCTGAAGCCCCCTTTCACACGCGAGGGGTGTGGTAGCTTCGGTGAGAAGCCTTGAGCCTGACGGCCTTCGCTTCACCGAAGTCAGCCTTCAATACAGTGACGGTTTTGAGCCGAAGCCGTCAAAGCCCTTGGGCCTTCGCACCAAACACCTTCAGAGTGGATCATCACGGCTTCGCAGCTTCTCCCAGCTCGAACTCCGTTATTCCGTGTACCGAAGCCATGCATGGCCGAAGTACCTCAAGTCAGCATCGCTCCGGAGCCTGCCTTGCTCCGAAGCCAGCCTCACTGCGAACCCCCACCTTCGGAGTACCACCCTTCGAAGTCCCTCCTTCGTCCAAGGCCTCCACATGAAGCATTCCATGAGCACTTCGTCGCAGTGTCTCTCCCCGAGCACACTCCTCGACGAGCCTCACCCGGACCATGCCTTCGATGCGCCTCGACTTCTGAGACCTTCGTCGAGTAAACCTTCGAGTGTCTCCCTCCGGAGCACACTTCGAATGCCTTGCCTCATTGCTGAGGACTTGATCCACCAAACTCCGAAGTCACTCCATTTAGAGTACCCTTTGAAGTGCCTCGCCTCCGAGGACTTCGTCTCGGGGTACCTTCACCCGGAGCCACACTCCGCACTTACTGCCTTCTCCTGGTGCACCTCGACCCAAGGTCCGACCTTGACCCCTTCGCAGCCTTCGTGATGGAGCTCCCTGCTCCCCTGGCATCAAGCCTCCCGCTTGACCCAGGTTCACTCGCTACAAACCATCTGTCGCCTCCGAAGTCCCCTGCGCATCACAGACAAATAGACAAGTGTATCCAGTACCCCGGAGACCTCTCCGAGTAAACAACCTTCGATACACACTCCGGTGTACTGCCCAAAGTACCGAACCCTTTAGTACAGCCAATCATCATGTACTGTTGGACCCCTCCGACAGGCACACTCCGCTGCAACAGCTGCAGCAAACAGAGCCACCGAATCCTTCGGTGAAATAGCCTCCGAACACCTTCGGAGAACCAACCTCCGAACCCCTTCGGAGGGACCCCTTCGATTCAGAGGGTAAAATATGTCAATCACTCATCACAAACTCCGAAACCAACCCTCGGTTTCTCAGAACTGATTCCAGATCAAACGAGTAGCCGGAAGGAACCAATGTGGACTGTAGATTGATCTCGGGAAGAATAAAAATGACAGTCGTCTATCCCCAGGGGGATAGGGGCCTATTTATAGGCGAATCCTAATACATGAAAAGACTAATTTACCCTCAGGTAAAATAAACTGACTCTAAAATAAATTCCGAAAATTACTAAAAAATTATTAGAAAAATCACGTGACTCAAATAAAAATATTCTAAACTTAAAAACTAAATATTAATATCCTAAAAACGAATAAATCATAGATTGTCAGTTTTGCGCCGAAACTGACAAAGCGTCCACCGTCTTCGCACCGGGTACCCGGATTGGGCCGACCCGACCCCATAGGTTCCTCAACCCGGCAATCGCTCACCGCCCGTGTACCTGAGTCAAACCCAGTCAACAGACTAGTGGATCATCTGCCGCTCCTAGCCATGTACCCGGATTGGGCCAGCCCGACTCCGCGGCTCCTCTGCCCGACCGTCGCTCACTGCCCGTGTACTTGAGTCACATGCGCCTCAGACTCGGCAGGTCTTCATCTCTCCCTTCCTTTGACTTCCGTTGACAATCACTCATCACATCTGAAATATCAAAACCATATTCTTCAACATGGTTTCTCAATCTCCCCCTTGATGAGTGAATTGTCAACACCCTTTTCAGCTCATCTCTAGAACCTGCAAACCATGTTGAAACAAGAAAACAAAAACAAAAGAAAATAGAAGAAAGAAAGTAAAAGTTTAACCCTAATGACCAAAAGACAAACAGAAGCAAGAAAAAATGGTTGTTGGCGTAAAAGATTACGCTAACAGGTTTCTGTAGATTAGAAACTAACAAACGAAGTGTTTGCGAAGTGAACTGTTCTAAGCCTCCGAAAGGATAATAACTTAGAATGGTTCGGATGTGTGTATTGAATAACTTGTATTCGGTCCCTATTACAGGGTGAAATGGGGGGTATTTATAGGCCCATATATTAAGGAAAAGACCTATTTACCCCTCTATTACAACCGACATAGTGGAAACTATTAGGTACCCTTGATAGGGCTAAAATGGTAAAAGACTAATCTAATAATATAAAAGATAAATCTTCCATCTTAGCTGGCAATAAAGATCTCGAAGAGCCTTAGTTTGAAGATGTACTCCGAACCAATGCCTATCATCGTACTTCGAGTTGGACTCAGGGTATCTTCGAAGATGGACGTCTGGAAACCTTCGAATCCATTATCTGCTTTAATGCTGTTGCGGCAATAACCCCGAAGATGAGATATTTTCCCCCAACAATGGTCATTATTGTTAACCAAAAATAAAGCCTCAAAAACAAGTGCAAATCTCAGAATTACCAACAAGAATAAACTCCCCCTGAAATAAATCCCAGAGAAAGCCAAAAATATATCCAAAATTTCTCCCCCTTGTTGACAATTGGACTCATCAAGTGAGACTAAATGCACTTTAAAGAGACATAGACACAAACTCTCCCTGAAATGCAGCTCCCCCTCAAAATATGCCATGAATGCAGATGGGGTGTAGGTGGAGTGTGAAAAGCATGCTTCTTAGATATGATTAACCGCGATTACAACATCTAACAGGTATAGCAAAAGATATATTGTCTAAGATACATGACATGATCAGTGCAACAGATGATATCTAAAAAGAGTCATTAGCACACATTTTTCGATTTTTGCAAACAAAAGCATCACCACATTCTCTAGTTGACAAGCAAAGTAAAGCATGAGATGCAAAAGCTAATTGATATCTACCAAGATAAGCATTGTCAAAATCTAAGTGCTTTAGCAAACTTGTCACCTTTTTTAATTTTTCAGACTTTTCCTTTTTCCTTTTAATTTTTTATTTCTGCCAGGGGTTATTTGCATGTCAAACCTTATGCTAACCGACCAAGTCAAGACTAGGCCAGAACTGGACCATCAGAAGCTTAAGACATTGGTCTTGGCATACATTACACCGTCCTAGTTCATACCAAAGTGCTATGGTAAGCAGTCCAGAACAATGCAATGCGACAAAGCAAACCCACCTGGATCTTTTCTAATAATCATAAAAATGCATAAATTTTTCATTTTTCTAAATTTTATCATTTTTATAGCACATTTTTCATATTTAAAGCATATGGATGTCCAAGTTGCATATCTGCATCTAATTAAGGATCTAGCTACCAGGCATGTAAGAGATCGTGAAAGCATTCAGCCTACACATGATAGTTAAAAGAAGCAATGGTGATCATTTTTCAATTTTAAAGCGTAAAAGCCATGCATATGACAAATATCAGATATATCATGTGAACTGAAACAGAACATGATCATTGATAGGTAATCAGCCACATATACTAGCTAGAGAAAGTAAAGCAGATTAATCATATAGCAGAAGCAAGCTCAAAATGTGACTAATGATTATGCATGATATGAACGCACACAAAAAACTCAATAATAAAAAAAATAAAGAAGAAAGAAAAAAATTGATACCAATGAAAAGCTGACTCAAAATATCCCCAAAAGGATACACAACTCCCAAATCAAGATCAATAATCATGAGTGGGAACAAACGGTCCAACACCAGGATTCGCAAAGGTGTTAAACCAGTGTCGAGCCATCTGCGCGTATGTAGGAAAACAAAAGGAATCATATGAGTCTGGACTGAAACGCGGATCAAAGTGCGGTCCTCTGTTCTTCCTAAAATCACTGTCACGAGGTCCAAAGTCGTATCCATAATGATCTGGAACTCTACCGGAACGAAAACCACCCTCTAGAGCACGATCATAAAAACCATCTCCTCTACCACCACCTACATGACGTGGCCTGGCCTCTAGCCTCTCTCTACGTCGAGTAACTCTCTGTCTACCACCCTGCTGGTAGAACTGCTCCTGCCCACTTCGAGCTCTCTCTGCTCGCTCAACCCGCTTCCTCCTGAAGCAAAACTCCTCAAGATGTCCGTCTCTCTGACAAAACTTACAGTGATAGGTAGGCTTCTTGGTATGTGGTTGAGGCTTGGGATTCTTAGGCTTGGTGGTGTTTGGTGTATCATCTTTGGTGTGAGAGGGTCCAGGTAAGGAGTCAAGAGAAGTGTGGAGAGTTTTAGGCTTTGGGACCCAGATTTGCTTCTTAGGTGGAGCTTTAGGTTGTTCTTGGAACACTCCATCCTTGGGCTGACTATCCTTAAAGGACTTAGTGGAGTGAGTCTTGGGATATCTCTGCTCAGGAGTCATTTTACTCCACTCCACTGCCCGGCTAATGGCACTCTCAAAGTCAGCCTTGGTGTAGGTGTAGCCTACCCCAAACCCATCCTGCCTCTTAAACTGTTGGATCATCATGCCGAGTTGTGGCTCTCTAGCACTGATCCAACTCAGGATAGAACAGAGGTAGAAGTTTTCATTCTGGCATCAGCTAGCTCCTATCTCAAGGAAGCTAGAACCTCCACCTGAGACAAGCAAGTCTCACACTCTCTATCTATTTGTACAGACTTCTCGGCTTTCGGCTTAATCAACTCCAGTCTAAGAGGCAAGCAGTTCTCACAGACAGTGGGTGGAACTGACAGTGTCTCAAGCTCTAGCCTAGTCTGCGCCAGCTCAGCACTCACTCTCTCCAAATCACCCAAATGCTCCTCGCCCTTGGCTTTCAGCTCAGCTAAACTAGCTAGATGAGATGGGCAATCAACACAGGGCACGACGATAGTGGCTTGAGCATCTTTCAGCTCCAGTTGAGCGCTCTCAAGCTCAGTAGCCAAATCGTCTCTCTCATCTACTCTCTCTGTGTACTTGGACTTAAGAGTCGTCAGGTCACACAACAACACCTCACAGTTAGAGAACTCACCACTATCACCCAAGCAAGGGGAAGAAGACAGACTCTTAATCTTGCCATTTGCTGTGGCAAGCTCACTCTCTGTAGGACCGAAAGTAGCGACCAGAGGGGGGGTGAATGGGCGCCTAAAAAATTATTTCGAATCAATGGCCTGCTCCCAATACCCAACGCACATCAAAAGACTAAGCAGCAAAGTCTGAACAGATTGCCCAAGTCTAAAGGTATCTAGCCTAGAAGCAATAGATACAGAGAAACACCAAAGCAGTGCCACTAGGTAGATAAACAAAGATATTCAAAACATGGCAGGATAAACTTCTCAATGGATGATCTACGTATAAATAAAGTGCGATGAGAAGTTACTGTTTAAATTTGTCTCCTGTTCGGAACTTGGCGAAGCCTGCTTCACTGGTCGAAGCCTACTTCACTGGTCGAAGCCTGCTTCGCTTGACGAAGCCTGCTTCGGAGGTTAGTGGCGAAGTCTGGCGAAGGTCGAAGATTGTCGAAGTTGAGCGAAGGTTGAAGTTGACGTGCCGAAGGTTTGTTTTGGCTAGCCTAGTTCAAATGCGACTGAGAGCGAAGTATGCTTCGAAGCAAAGAATGACAGTTTCGAAGCTTTCTTCGAATAGTGTACTTCGAAGCCTATACTTCGAACAGAGGTTCGAAGAAGCTCACAGAAAAATAACCTCCGAAAGAGAGCCAAAGCCCGACACACGGCGGAAAGACCAAATCGAAGTCCACACTATTACCTTCGAAGATCACAAAAACACTTCGAATGACAAGCTTCTAACTCACAAGCTGTGACCCTTGAAAATGATGGCAGCTGAAAGATTTCAGAGACTACACGTCGAGCGAAGTATATCAGAGAGACTAGCTTCGAAGTCAACTTCAAAGCCTGTCGGAGTATACCTTCGAACATACGGTCAAAGTATGTCAAGCTGTCCGCACAAAAACGTACTTCGAAGCTAGAAACACGGTACACATAAGTGAAGTCATATTTCAAGCGAAGCCCTCGAAGATGTTAGATCGAAGCCTACCTCACGGCTTCGAACAGAAAGGGGCTTCGCCAGAAACAGCCTAAAAAGAGACTTTAGCCCTGTCAATGTGATCAAAAAGCTGCGCAGAAAAGCAAGCTAGAGTACTAGTGTACTGTTGCTAGAGTGTAGTAGTACTACTTGCAATAGCAAGAACTAGTACCACTTGCGTGAAGAACAACCGCAACAGAAGCACATTCTCCAGAATAAAATCAACAGCACACACCAAACCGAAGGTTCTGATTCAGTGAAATCAACGCACGCACCCCTACACGAACAGGAGAAGGAATCCCACGGGAACAAATAGAATCAAGGGGATGCAGTAGTGAATAAAACACCAAACAGAAGCTGGCGGCACACGCATGAACAGGAGAGGAGAGAGAAAGTGCTAGAAACAAAATGACCCAAAGGAGTAAGAATTGATTTCAGCCAAAAGGGTAGTCCAACCCTAGGGATTGGGGCCCTATTTATAGGCTGCCCAATGGCCTAGAATATTCCACTAGCCCCTTAGGGTTTTTACAGACATTAAAATAAAGGAAAAGACTCAACTGCCCTTAGGTATTTTTACAAACACAACTGACTGACTGTGGGCCTAGAGATACAGATGACTTATCCGGAAGCTAAACTTTCATAGAGACTACGACTTCTCTTCTGGACAGTCGGATACAAGATCAACGGTTGTCAGTTTTGCGCCGAAACTGACAAAGCCTCCACCGACATTGCACCAAGTACTCGGATTGGGCCGGCCTGATTCCGCAGCTCTCTCAGCCCAGCAATCACTCACCGCCCGTGTACCTGAGTCATTCCTGGTCAACAGCCCAGTGGGTCTTCTACTGCTCCTGGCCCATGTACCCGAATTGGGCCAGCCCGACTTCGCAGCTCTCTCAGCCCGACCGTCGCTCACTGCTCGTGTACCTGAGTCACACATGCGGCCCACGAAACAGCAGATCTTCATTCTTCTCAGTCCTCTTTGACTATCGTTGACAATGACTCATCACATCTAGAGCCATGAGGCCCACGCTTATTCAGCATGGCTCCTCAATCTCCCCCTTGATGAGTGCATTGTCAACACTTTACTTATTCAGCTCTTTAGCACCTGCGACACAAATGTGGAAACACGAAAACAAAGCACAAGAAAACAAAGAAGAAGAAAATAAAGTAAAAGTTTAACCCTAATGACCGAAAGCCAAACAAAAGTAAGAAGTGGTCATTATGGTTAACCAAAACATAAAAGCTCAAAATGAGTGCGATTTCAGAACAACAAGGATAACAATAGAGTAAGAACAAGCGAGACAGACACTCCCCCTTAAACTCTGATCCCAAATTTTCTCCCCCTTGTTGACAAGTGAACTCATCAAGCACTCAAAAGAGACACAAACTTCCCCTAAAATGCAACTCCCCCTCAAAATATGCAGTGAATTTTAACTGGAGTGCATGTGGAGTGTAGAAAGCATGCTTCTCAGATATGATTGACTGCAAATACAACATCTAACAAGTATAGCAAAAGATATACTGTCTAAGACACATGGCATGATCAGTGCAACAGATGATATCTAAGAAAAGTCATTAGCACACATTTTCAGTTTTTGCAAAATAAAAGCATCACCACATTTTCCAGTTGACAAGCAAGGTAAAGCATGAGATGCAATAGCTAACTGATATCTACCAAGATAAGCATTGTCCAAAGCAAAGTGCTTCAGCAAACTTATTATCATTTCAATTTTCAAGCTTTTTCTTTCGCTTTTTCATTTATGCCAGGGGTTATTTGCGTGTCAAACCTTATGCTGACCGACCAAGTCAAGCCTAGGCTAGAACTGGACCATCAGAAGCTTAAGACATTGGTCTTGGCATTCATTTCACGCGGGGAGAGGCTGGAGGCCAAGCCGCGTCATGTAGGTGGTGGTAGGGGAGACGGCTTTCATGCCCGTGCTCCAGATGGTGGTGTTCGTTCCGGCAGAGCTCCAGGTCGTATTGGCTACGGTCTTGGACCTCGTGGCCGAGGCTTTAGGCAGAACCGAGGACCGCGCGTTGAGCCGCATTTTGGTCCGAACTCTCATGATGATTTCTGCTTTCCGTCTTTTGAGAAGATGGCTCGACACTGGTTTAGCTCTTTTGCTAAACCTGGTGCCAGACCATTTGCTCCCACTTACAGCCACTGATTGTGCAGGATCGGGGATTGGAGGATGTTTGGATCATGGACTCAGGATGCTCTCGCCACATGACGGGACATCGCAGATGGTTCTCCAGTCTCACTCCCCTGAGTTCCAAAGAATACATTACATTCGGGAACAGTGGTCAAGGGAAAGTAAGTGGCATTGGCTCAATTCACATTTCAGATCATTTCTCTTTGAAGAATGTTGCTTTGGTTAGAAATTTGAATTTCAATTTGATTTCTGTTTCGCAACTTCTTGAGGATGGTTTGGAAGTGCATTTTAAGAAGGGCAATTCTTCTGTGTTTGATTCTAGAGGGTCTTTGATTTGCCAGATTTTACCATTTGGTAAAGTTTTCCGAATTGACTTCTCTAGTTCTTTTGGCCCTTCTCGCTGTTTGATAGCTGGATCTTCTTCTGAGCTCTGGAATTGGCATAGGAGGTTAGGTCATTTGAGTTTTGATCTGCTAGTCAGGTTGAGCTCTATGGACCTCATCCGAGGGTTGCCCAAGCTTAAAATGGAGAAAGATCTAGTTTGTCATCCCTGTCGTCATGGGAAAATGGTTGCCGCTTCTCACTCACCTGTGACCCAGGTGATGACTTCGTATCCGGGTGAGCTTTTACACTTGGACACTGTCGGTCCACCTCGGGTACGCTCAGCCGGTGGGAAGTGGTACGCGCTTGTCATTGTTGATGACTTCTCTCGATTTTTTTGGGTTTTCTTTTTGGAATCTAAGGATGAAACTTTTCAGTTTGTTCATGACCTGATTTTGAAGCTGAAGAATGAGAACAATGGTCGAATGCGAGCAATTCACTCTGACAACGGCTCTGAGTTCAAGAACTCTCAGTTCGTCAGCTTCTGTAGTGATCAGGGTCTGGACCATCAGTTTTCTTCTCCTTATACTCCCCCACAGAACGGCGTTGTGGAACGAAAGAACCGCACGCTAGTCGAGATGGCCAGGACGATGCTCGATGAGCACAAGACTCCATGTGTTTTTGGGCTGAAGCCATGAACACGGCTTGCTATCTGGCCAACCGCATCTTTCTTAGAGCTTACCTTGGTAAGACATCATATGAACTGCGGTTTGGCAGACAGCCCAAGGTGAGCCACTTGCGAGCGTTTGGCTGCAAGTGCTTTCTGCTCAAGAAGGAAGGGCAATTGGACAAGTTTGAGTCTCGTTGCTGGGATGGTGTTTTTCTTGGTTATGCATTGCATTCTCGAGGTTTCCGTGTTTCACTACTACAAACTGTCACTGTAGTGGCGTTGGGCAAAACCACTGTAGTGGCGGGCCATTAGATGCCCGCCACTAGAGTTGCTGGTGCTGACGGCAGCACCAGCGCCCGCCACTATTGCTGGTAAAGTAGTGGCGGTCGGTGATGACGTCAGCCCGGACCGCCACTAATGTACCAATAGCAGTGGCGGGCGCTGGTGCTGCCCGCCGCTGCTAAGATGGCCGCCACTAAAGTAATGATGACATCACTTGCGACCGCCACTACTATTCTAGCTATAAATGCGCAGCGTCTTCCTCCCCGAGCTCTACTGGAGTTCGCATTCAATTTTGTCCGTACAATGGCGACAAAAATCTAGATAAAGAGGGGGGAGGCTTTGTTTTCGTTTCTTTTGAAGGATTTCATTCTAGGAGGTAAATCCATTCCGAATCTCACATTTATTTTGTATTTAATCATGTATACAATGAGTTATTATCGTTTTTCTAATTTAGGGTTTGTGAATAGAAATTTTCAAATAATCTTCCATTTACGGCGTTACCTTCTCCCAAATGAACAAATATGACCCTCCTCACAATTATTCATCACTTGTATATTGATTTACGTCATTTTAATCTCCTTTTTAATTTGATTTATGATTATAGATCTAGAGTTATGTTGTTTGGAGAGAGAGAGAAACCAATATAGTTAATTTATTTAATAATTTTTTCTGCTTAATAAGTAGTTTTAATTAAAGCATTGAGGATTTTTAATTAATGTTGTTATGAGCGATAATAAATCAATATATTTTCAATTTGTAAATTAATAAAATTAACAATAATGATTTTATTAATATTTTTTCAAATAATATATGTTTTAGATGGAGCACAGGTCCTGGATGTACTCGTCCAACGACGGAGATGTGGTGGCATATTTTAACAGAGTAACTGAATTTACTAAAGCTGCCGCACAATATGCTTCCCGTCAGAGTGAAGAGGCAATATATTGTCCTTGTAAAGTTTGTAAAAACGAAGCGATGTATCCGTGTTCTGATCGTGAAACCATACGATTTCACTTGTTGAAAAATGGTTTCGTGAAGAACTATTATATATGGACGAAACACGGTGAGATGGGCCAAAATCCTCCTGAAGATTCTGATGTGCCGCAAGATGCTCATCAACATAGAAGAGGTTGTGATCATACATCCGACATAACACATGATGATGTTGATCAACATGATGATGATGACGCCTTTGATGTGGAGGAACTGATGCGAAATGTTGCGCCTGAGGTGTTGTTGCAGAGAACTACAACCAAAGGATACGATAACTTTGAAGCACTTGACAAAGCATCAAAAAACCTTCTTTACGAGGAACGCCACGGATGCGATAAGCAGTATACTGTGTTGTACACAATTCTTGAGCTTATGAAACTGAAGGCCAGCAATGGATGGTCTGACACCAGTTTTTCAGATCTTTTACAACTCCTAAAAAAGGTTTTGCCAAAACCCAATGGTTTACCATCTGATACGTACCAAGCAAAGAAGATGATTTGTCCGTTGACTTTGGGCGTTCAGAAGATTCATGCATGCCCGAACCACTGTATCCTATATCGAAAAGAGTATGGATTGTTAGAGAGATGTCCGCAGTGCAACGCGAGTCGATACAAACGTCCAAATGACTGTGCGGAGGACTACAATGACCACCAGAAGAAGAATAATAAGAGGTTGCAGAAGAGGAATAAAAATGTTATTGAAGACCATCCTGGAAAAAAGATGGAGAGGAAAGTTCCGGCCTTAGTAATGTGGTACCTACCGGTGATTGATCGCTTGAAACGTATGTTCTCTAATCCTAGAGATGCTGAACTATTAATCTGGCATTTCGCTGGGCGAAAGAAGGACGGAAAACTTCGGCACCCTGCGGATGCTAGGCAGTGGAAATCATTTGACTTGGCCCATCCAGATTTCTCGGACGATCCTAGAAATATCAGGATGGGACTTAGCACGGATGGAATGAATCCCTTCGGTGAGATGAGGAACCCACATAGTACGTGGCCGGTCTTTCTATGCTTGTTCAACATTCCATCATGGTTGTGCCATAAAAGAAAATACCTTATGCTCACTACTCTAATTTCTGGTCCAAAACAACCTGGCAATGACATTGATATCTTTCTAGAACCTTTGATGGAGGATATGAAACGTCTATGGGAACATGGTGTCTGTGTGTGGGATGAGCACAAGAAAGAGCACTTCAATCTAAGAGCCATAATCTTTTGCACCATATCTGACAACCCAGGACGCATGTCCCTAACAGGACAGGTTAAAGGAAAGACAGCATGTGTAGTGTGTGTGGACCAGACAGAATCTATGCATCTTCCATCATTCGTTAAGACGATATATATGCGACACCGCAGATTTTTACCAAAAAACCACAAATATCGAAGAAATAGGAACCATTTCGACGGTACAATCGAGCTTGGACAGCCTCCACGAAATCGAGATGGCAAATTTCTATTCGAAATGGTAAAGAATATCAAAGTTGTTTTCGGAAAGAAGAGGAAGAAATCTGAAAAAATTTCAAAGGACGCTCCATTTAAAAAGCAGTCGATCTTCTTTAGATATTTGCCCTATTGGAAGGAGTTGGAGATTGGTCATGCTATCGATACAATGCACGTTGAGAAGAATGTCTTCGAAAGCACTATCGGTATTTTGTTAGACATACCGGGCAAATCAAAATATGGACTCAAAGTACGAAGGGACCTTCAAACTCTCGGAATTAGACCCGAGCTTCACCCACAGGAAAGGGCCAATGGAAAATTTTTCCTTCCGGCTGCTAGCTATAACCTCACAATTGACGAGAAAAGATCAATCTGCAGGTGTCTACATGGAATTAGAGTTCCAACAGGATTCTCAACGAATATAAAGAATATTGTCTCCGTAGCAGATTTGAGGATGAGCGGCTACAACACTCATGATTGTCATGTTATGCTTGGGCTATTCCTCGCCATCGCAGTAAGAGGAGTCAAACATTCATTTCTGAAGATGGTGATAACACGCATGTGTCACTTCTTCAATGTCATATCAAAGAAGGTGATCGACACTGAAGAGTTAAATGAATTACGTAAACAAATGAGGGAGACTATGTGTCAGCTTGAGATGTGCTTTCCTCCTTCATATTTTGATATTATGGAGCACTATATGATACATATAGCAGACCAAATCTTTGTTCTCGGTCCAACGTACCTGCACAATATGTATGCGTACGAGCGTCTAATGGTTATCTTCAAGGGTTACGTACGAAATCGTGCTTATCCAGAGGGTTCCATGATAGAGGGCTACACGACTGAGGAAGTCATTGAGTGCTATGCAGATTACATAAGAGATGGAAGACCAATAGGAGTTCCCGTGTCGCGGCACCATGGAAGACTCACCGGTAAAGGAACTAAAGGCAGGAAAATCATACGAGACAATAGTTATCAAAGAATAAGAGAATCACATTACAGTGTAATGCATCAGTTGGCGATTATGAGACCATATGTTGAACAACACCTACAAGAGCTTCGTGAAAAGAATGAAGATCACGATGAACAATGGATTATGAAAGAACACAAAATTTATTTCACATCATGGCTGAGGGATCTAAACCTTTCGATCGGAGAAACCGACGAAGAGATGATGATAAATAAATTGTCTTACGGTCCATTGAGCATGGTTAAAACATGGCAAGCGTATGACATCAATGGTTTCACATTCTATACCAAAGCAAAGGATCAAAGGAGTCAGCGCCAAAATAGTGGTGTCAGAGGAGAAGCAGAAGATAGCATTGGACAAAAGAATGCTTACTATGGATACATCGAAGAAATATGGGAACTTAACTACGGGAACTCTATAGAAATCCCTGTATTTAAGTGTCAGTGGGTGAGACATCCAGAAGGTGTGGAGGTGGATGATTACGGGTTTACGATAGTTGACCTTAATAAGGTGGCTTATAAAGATGACCCTTGGATACTCGCTCAATCCGTGGCACAAGTATTTTACATACTTGATCCTAAAGATGAGAAAAAATACATCGTTGCTCCAAGAAAACAAAGAATTGTTGGAGTTGATGGAGTCGAAGACGAAGAAGAATACAATCAGTTTGATGAGGTGCCGTTTTTCGTTGACATATCAAGGATCAATGTGGTTGAAGCAAAACTGTCATTTGGCAGTGTGATTCCTTATCTACGCACCAATGGCGATGGAAAATTAGTTCAAGGCTAGATCATTTATGTTTAGTTGTAAAATCAATTATGTCATTTATTATTAAAACATTTTCAAGATCAAATGAGGATTGAGTGTTGTGAATTATTTCATGTCTTGTAGTTCAAATTGAACTTTTTTTGACTTTGATCATAAAAACATACTTAATGAAATAAAAACAGTACACTAAGGGAGAAAAAGTAAAGTGAGGCAGAATAATACCAATTTTTTAAATTTGATAAGTTATGATGTATTTTTATTGTTAAAAAATCAAGTTCAAACTAGAATTTAATTATGAATAAAAAAGTCATGAAAATTAGAATAGAAATGTAAAAAAAAATGTTTGGATGCTAACAGCAAGGTTCGAACCTCAAACCGCCTGCAGGCAGCAAGGTTCGAACCTCGAACCGCATGGCACCAAAGCAACCCCCGCACCACTGCGCTACTAAGTCTTTCTCGACTTGAGTGGCAACGTATGCTAGATAACCCCACCAGCGTCGGATTAGTAGTGGCGGGCAGGATGACGTCACCAGCCGCCACCGTTATCCTTTTAGTAGTGGCGGGCATGCTGACGTCATCATGCCCGCCACTACTAAGACACCTATATATACTTTCCACTCGTCCGAAAACCTAGTTTCATTTTCTAAACCCTAAACTCGCCCCCCTCCTCCCGTCTCCGCCGTCGACGTCCCGGAGCACGTCGCCGCTGCCCTCCGCCCGTCGCCGCCTTCCTCGGAGCCCGTCGGCGCCGCCCGTCGTCGCCGCCATCCAGTCGATCAGTAAATAATTATTAACCTACTTCTTTATTTGGTCTTATTTTATTCGAGCTTAGGGTTAAAATGATGGAGGATTGTTATATTAATTTATGCGTGGTAATATAATTTAGTATAATATTACTAGTAGAATGCACTAACAATAATGTTTTTTAATCTACTATAAAAAATTTCTGAGAAAAAAATTTCCACTATAACAATAATTTTTTTTAATGTACTATAAAAATATCTGAGAAAACAAATTTCCACTATAACAATAATGTTTTTTAATGTACTATAATATTACTAGCTTAGGGTTTTTTAATGTTATAATATCAATGTGACAAAAAAATGCAGATGGCTCCTCCTAAGATTGAACCAACAAACAGTCGATCCTCAGACTCTACATCAAGTGGCGTGTGTGAGGTTTGCAAATGCGGTAAACATAAGGTACATGATGGTATAGTTTGCAGTTGTTTGGCGAAGAAAGTGATTCTCATAATGGACTCCGACTCGGAGGACGACTCGCGATCGCCGCAACCAGATAGGGTAAGTGTTGTGCTACGGAAGAATGATGAGACAACCGGTGGTAGAGGGAAACATGCCGAGGCTAGCGGTGGAAAAGGGAAGCATGTAGAGCAATGCGGCAGCAAGAGGATGAAGGAGGCAAGATCCTCTTTTTATGCAAATTTTATATTTTTATCATCCAATTCAATCATTGATAATAAGTTGTTCTCACTATCGTCGCCGCGTGTATTTTCTTGTTCAGGAACATGGAGAGAAGTTTAGACTGCCTGATGATGCCGAGTTGGTTGAGGATTGGCAAGTTGAGGCTTTTAATCTGTTTAACCAGAAATAGGTTGGGTTTGTGCCGAGGAATAAGAAGAAGCTCCAAACCATATCTTTCCTTTGGGTTTGACCAGTAGTGCGTTTCGATGTGTAAGCTGGTTTCCCCAGCCTGGACTTGTGTTTGTTTACTTGGTTTCAAATAAACATGATGTGTCAAAAGCGAGCCCCCGCACCACCGCGCTACAAAAGTCTCGATCATATCGTAACAACATGTAATAAAAACACACTTAATAATAAAAACAGTAAACTAAGGGAGAAAAATACCAATTTTTGCAATTAGAATATTGGTGTTGTATTTTATTGTACAAAAAGTTTCAATTTCAAAGGAAGAATAAACTATAGATAAGTTATGATGTATTTTATTGTACATGTTTATTAATGAAAAAAAAAAGTAAAGTGAGGCATAAAAATACATATTTTCTAATTTGATAAGTTATGATGTATTTTTATTGTTAAAAAACAAGTTCAAACTAGAATTTAATTATGAATAAAAAAGTCATGAAAATTAGAATAGAAATGTAAAAAAAATGTTTGGATGCTAGCAGCAAGGTTCGAACCTCAAACCGCCTGCAGGCAGCAAGGTTCGAACCTCGAACCGCATGGCACCAAAGCAACCCCCGCACCACTGCGCTACTAAGTCTTTCTCGACTTGAGTGGCAACGTATGCTAGATAACCCCACCAGCGTCGGATTAGTAGTGGCGGGCAGGATGACGTCACCAGCCGCCACCGTTATCCTTTTAGTAGTGGCGGGCATGCTGACGTCAGCATATGCCCGCCACTACTATACTTTTTTCCACCCGCCCATACTAAACCCTAGTAGTGGCGGTCGGTGACGTCAGCGGCCCGCCACTACTATGTCTTTGCCCACCACTACTACAATAAATATCAGTGGCGGGCATGCTGACATCAGCGTGTGCCCGCCACTACTAATCCGCCTATATAAATTTTTCACTCCCGCCGTCTGAAAACCCTAAGCCCTAATCTTCTCCCGCTAGTTACTGCCGCTTCTAGAGCCCGCGCCGCCGTTGTCGGAGCCCGCGCAACCGTTTCCCGGCGTTGTCAACGGAGCCGCCCGTCGCCACCATCGAAGCCCGCCACAGCCCCCCGGAGCCCTTCACCGTGCACCGTCCCCGTCGCCGCCCCGGAGACCGCCGCTGCCATCATTTCCCGGCGCCGTCACCGGAGCCGGCCCGTCGCCACCGTCGGAGCCCGCCACCGCCCCAAGATCCCTTCACCGTGCGCCGTCCCCGCCGCCTCCGTGGAGACCACCGCCGCCACCGGAGCCCGCTACCGCCACTAGAGCCCGTTGCCGACACTGGTAGGTTATGGTTTGAATGCATTTTCAGATTGGGTTTGTTGTTTAGAGGAGTTCATATTGTTTAGGTTATGGTTTGAATGTGGTTGAATGCATTTTCAAAAGTTGTTGGTTGCTATTGACTCATGAAGAGGGAAGGAAATTAGAGGGGTTTGTAGGAAAATGGTTCATCTTTACCTTGAATTTTCATAACATTTTCACCTCTGGAATTGAATGGAAGAAAGACACTTTAGACAATAGAAGAGACTGAGCTATTGCTGCTCATATGATGTATCTCTTTCTTCTGCATTTTAGTTATGAGAAAATGTGGTAGATAATGGTAGATAGCTGGAAAAAATTCTCTTATCATTTTGCTCTGAAAAGAATTAATGAATTTGGTTAAAAATATATAAATTTATAGTGATGCTAACATGCTACATTTCCCACATTCTTTGGTAACATACATATTGAGATGTAGTATATATTTGAATCCTATAGGAATGGATTCCTATAGAATTTGCTAAAAATTTATTTGGCTTACCACATGAGAAACAAAGGATTCCATGATGTTAGGGAGTGAGTCCTATGGAAATTTTCCATGAGCTCAAAGCAAATGTTTATAATCCTATGGAAAAGAGGTATAGGGAGTGAATCCTCAGTATTCTGACAATACTATGCCCGCCACTACTAAGAGAAAATAGCAGTGGTGGGCAGGATGACATCACCATGCCCGCCACTACTAATCCTCCTATATAAAATTTTCGCTCCCGCCGTCCGAAAACCTAGTTTCATTTCTAACTCTCGTGCCGTCGTCCGCCAGTTGCCGCCACTCCCGGAGCCCGCGACACCCTCAAAGCCCATCGCCGTCGTCGCCGAAGCCCGTCGCCGCCGAACTCCACTTTTTTAGAATAACTTTTAGAGACCTATGATGCAAATAATAATTGAGTTATCTCTTGTATGTCATCAAGCCGTGCGACACATCCATTCCTATCAACAACTTCTTCTTTCTCGTGTTGCTGACAGGGAATGGATGTGCTCACGGTTCCATGGCAGCCATGAACATTTTGAAAAGCTACACAAAATATGCTGAGGCCTAAATAACACTGTGACCAGTTTACTACCGCTATTATTTCTAAGGCTACTATATACTAATCCTCAAGTTCATGCATCTGGCTGAAGGCCAACATTAGATTCTGCAATTCTTTTAGGGGCCTATGATGCAAATTGTTATTGAGTTATCTCATGTATGTCATCAAGCCGTGGGACACATCCATTCCTATCAACAACTTCTTTCTCGTGTTGCTGACAGGGAATGGATGTGCTCACGGTTCCATGGCAGCCATGAACATTTTGAAAAGCTACACAAAATATGCTGAGGCCTAAACAACACTGTGACCAGTTTACTACCGCTATTATTTCTAAGGCTACTATATACTAATCATCAAGTTCATGCATCTGGCTGAAGGCCAACATTAGATTCTGCAATTCTTTTTAGGGGCCTATGATGCAAATAGTAATTGAGTTATCTCATGTATGTCATCAAGCCGTGAGACACATCCATTCCGGTCAACAACTTCTTTCTCGTGTTGCTGACAGGGAATGGATGTGCTCACGGTTCCATGGCAGCCATGAACATTTTGAAAAGCTACACAAAATATGCTGAGGCCTAAACAACACTGTGACCAGTTTACTACCGCTATTATTTCTAAGGCTACTATATACTAATCCTCAAGTTCATGCATCTGGCTGAAGGCCAACATTAGATTCTGCAATTCTTTTTAGGGGCCTATGATGCAAATTGTAATTGAGTTATCTCATGTATGTCATCAAGCCGTGGGACACATCCATTCCGTTCAACAACTTCTTCTTTCTCGTGTTGCTGACAGGGAATGGATGTGCTCACGGTTCCATGGCAGCCATGAACATATTTGAAAGACAACACAAAATATGCTGAGGCCTCAACAACACAAGAGAGAGAGAACAACACAATCTCCTAACTTGAGGATTAATATAGTAGCTTCAGAAGTAATAGCTCACTACTGTAACCAAGAAGAGTGTTCATACATTTTCCACCTTTGACACTGTGATCAGTTTACTACTGCTATTATTTCTGAGGCTACAGTAGTAAACTGATCACAGTGTCAAAGGTGGGAAATGTATGAAAAATCTTCTTGGCTACAGTAGTCAGCTATTACTTCCGAAGCCACTATATTAATTCTCAAGCTAGGAGATTGTGTTGTTCTCTCTCTTTAGTTTTGTTGATACCTCAGCATATTTTGTGTTGTTTTTCCCTCTAATGTTCCATGGCAACAAAATATGCTGAGGCCTCAACGACATTGTGATCAGTTTACTACCGCTATTATTTCTAAGGCTACTATATACTAATCCTCAAGTTCATGCATCTGGCTGAAGGCCAACATTAGATTCTGCAATTCCTTTTAGGGGCCTATGATGCAAATTGTTATTGAGTTATCTCATGTATGTCATCAAGCCATGAGATACATCCATTCCTATCAACAACTTCTTTCTCGTGTTGCTGACAGGGAATGGATGTGTTCATGGTTCCATGGCAGACATGAACATTTTGAAAAGCTACACAAAATATGCTGAGGCCTCAACAACATTGTGTTCAGTTTACTACTGCTATTATTTCTAAGGAAAAAGAAAAGGCCTGGAAATTGAAATGATAACAAGTTTGCTGAAGCACTTTGTTTTTGGACAATGCTTATCTTGGTAGATATCAGTTAGCCTTTGCATCTCATGCTTTACCTTGCGTGTTTACTGAAAATGTGGTGATGCTTTTGTTTGCAAAATTTGAAAAATGTGTGCTAATGACTTTCTTTAGATATCATCTGTTGCACTGATCATGCCATGTATCGTTAACGGTATGTCTTTTGTTGTATCTGTTAGATGTTGTCATTGCAGTCAATCATATCTGAGAAGCATGCTTTATTCACTCCACCTGCACTCCAGTTACATTCATTGCATATTTTGAGGGGGAGTTGCAATTCAGGGGGAGTTTGTGTCTCTTTTGAGTGCTTGATGAGTTCACTTGTCAACAAGGGGGACAAATTTGGGGATAAGAGTTCGAGGGGGAGCTTTTGTCTCACTTACTCTTTTGATATCCTTGTTGATGTTTCTGAGATCGCACTCATTCTGAGCTTTTACCTTTGGTTAACCATAATGACCGCTTCTTGCTTTTGTTCGGTTTTTGGTCATTAGGGTTAAACTTTATCTTATTTTTCTTCTTCTTTGCTTTTCTTGTGCTTTGTTTTTTGTGTTTCCACATTTGCTCGCAGGTGCTGAAGAGCTTAAAAAGAGGAGTGTTGAAAATGCACTCATCAAGGGGGAGATTGAGGAGCCATGCTGAATAGCGTGGGCCTCATGGCTCCAAGATGTGATGAGTCATGGTCAATGATAGTCAAAGAGGACAGATGTAGAGAGGAGATCTGCTGTTTTATGGGCCGCGTGTGACTCAGGTACACGGGCAGCAAGCGACTGTCGGGCAGAGGAGGCTGCGAAGTCAGGTTGGCCCAATCCGGGTACATGGGCCAGGAGCAGTAGAAGACCCACTGGGCTGTTGACCAGGATTGACTCAGGTACACGGGCGGTGAGTGATTGCCAGGCTGAGAGAGCTGCAGAATCGGGCCGGCCCAATCCGGGTACCTGGTGCAAAGCCGGTGGAGGCTTTGTCAGTTTCGGCGCAAAACTTACAACCGTTGATTCTGTATCCGACTGTCCAGAAGAGAAGTCGTAGTCTCTACGAAAGTTTAGCTTCCGGACAAGTCATCTGTATCTCTAGGCCCACAGTCAGTCAGTCGTGTCTGTAAAAATTCCTAAGGGCAGTAGAGTCTTTTCCTTTATTCCTGCGTCTGTAAAAAACCCTAAGGGGCTGGTGGAATATTCTAGGCCATTGGGCAGCCTATAATAGAGCCCCAATCCCTAGGGTTGGACTACCCTTTTGGCTGAAATCAATACTACTCCTTTGGGTCATTTTGTCTCTAGCACTTTCTCTCTCTCTCTTCTGTTTAATGCGCCGCCAGGTTCCTGTTCGTTCCATTTGGATTCCTGCGTTCTCTCTATTCTTCTTAATATAGTGAGATTTTATTACCTGGTTTGATCGTAGAGTGTGCAGCGTTTTCTTTGGATCAGAAGCTTCGTTTGTTGTGCGCAGCGATTTTATTCCGTGGGTTTTGTGTCTCTGTTGCTTCTATTCTTCGTGAAGAGTACTAGTTCTTGCCTGTAGCAAGTAGTACTACTTCCTGTAGCAACAATACACTAGTACTCTAGCTTGCTTTTGCTGCACAGCTTTTGATCGATTTGACAGGACTAAAGTCCCTTTTCTGGCTGTTCTCTAGCAAAGCCCCTTCTCTGATCGAAGCCCCTCAGCTTCGTGAGGCAGGCTTCGATCTGATATCCTCAAGGGCTTCGCTTGAACTTCGAACTTCATTTTGTGTCCTGAGATGCTAGCTTCGAAGTACTTTTTGAACTATCAGAGTATCATACTTCGAACGTTTGTGCGAAGGTACTCCGACTTGAGCTCTTCGAAGTCCATACATCGACAGGTTTTGAAGTTGGCTTCGAAGCCTATCTTTCTGTTAAACTTCACTCGACGAGAGTTCCTGTCTGCTGTCATTTTCGAAGGCCTTGATGTGTTTTGTTCGAAGGTAGAGTGTAGGCTTCAATTTTAGATTGTTTGTTGCGTGTCAAGCCTCACTATCCTTTCGAAGGTTGTTTGCTCTGTGTGCTTGTTCGAAGCTGTGTTCGAAGCCTTGCCTTCGAAGTACACTCTTCGAAGCAGGCTCCGACCCTGTCATACTTCGCTCTCATTCACACTCGACCTAGGATAGACAACACACATTCGACAGACTTCGACTACCACCTCCGAACCAGACTTCGACCAGCGAAGTAGGCCTCGACCTCCAAAGCAGGCTTCGACCCAGCGAAGCAGGTTTCGACACTGCGAAGCAGGCCTCGCCAAGTTCTGAACAGGAGACAGATTTGAACAGTAACTTCTCTTCTCTTTCATAGTGCACTTAGATTGCTTTACTGAGAAGTTTATCTTGCCTTATCTCGTGTACTCTGTTTATCTGACTATTAGCACTGCACTAGCATCTCTCTGTATATCAACAGTTGCTTCTAGGCTAGATACCCTTAGACTTAGGCTATCTGTTCATTCTCTGTTGCTTAGTCTTTGAGGTGCGTTGGGTATTGGGAACAGGCCATTGATTTGAAAGAATTTTTAAGGCGCCCATTCACCCCCCCTCTGGTTGCTACTTTTGGTCCTACACCTGCTTCGGAGGTCAGTGGCGAAGTCTGGCGAAGGTCAAAGATTGTCGAAGTTGAGCGAAGGTTGAAGTTGACGTGCCGAAGGTTTGTTTTGGCTAGCCTAGTTCAAATGCGACTCAGAGCGAAGTATGCTTCGAAGAAAAGAATGACAGTTTCGAAGCTTGCTTCGAACAGTGTACTTCGAAGCCTATACTTCGAACGATGTTCGAAGAAGCTCACAGAAAAACAACCTCCGAAAGAGAGCCGAAGCCCGACACACGGCGGAAAGACCAAATCGAAGTCCACACTATTACCTTCGAAGATCACAAACACACTTCGAATGACAAGCTTCGAACTCACAAGCTGTGACCCTTGAAAATGATGGCAGCTGAAAGATTTCAGAGACTACACGTCGAGCGAAGTATATCAGACAGACTAGCTTCGAAGTCAACTTCGAAGCCTGTCGGAGTATACCTTCGAACAGATGGTCGAAGTATGTCAAGTTGTCCGCACAAAAACGTACTTCGAAGCTAGAAACAGGGTACACAAAGTGAAGTCGTATTTCAAGCGAAGCCCTCGAAGATGTTAGATCGAAGCCTACCTCACGGAGCTGAGGGGCCTCGAACAGAGAAGGGGCTTCGCCAGAAACAGCCTAAAAAGAGACTTTAGCCCTGTCAATGTGATCAAAAAGCTGCGCAGAAAAAGCAAGCTAGAGTACTAGTGTACTGTTGCTACAGTGTAGTAGTACTACTTGCAACAGCAAGAACTAGTACCACTTGCATGAAGAACAACTGCAACAGAAGCACATTCTCCAGAATAAAATCAACAGCACACACCAAACCGAAGGTTCTGATTCAGTGAAATCAACGCACGCACCCCTACACAACAAGAGAAGGAATCCCACGGGAACAAATAGAATCAAGGGGATGCAGTAGTGAATAAAACACCAAATAGAAGCTGGCGGCACACGCATGAACAGGAGAGGAGAGAGAAAGTGCTAGAAACGAAATGACCCAAAGGAGTAAGAATTGATTTCAGCCAAAAGGGTAGTCCAACCCTAGGGATTGGGGCCCTATTTATAGGCTGCCCAATGGCCTAGAATATTCCACTAGCCCCTTAGGGTTTTTACAGACATTAAAATAAAGGAAAAGACTCAACTGCCCTTAGGTATTTTTACAGACACAACTGACTGACTGTGGGCCTAGAGATACAGATGACTTATCCGGAAGCTAAACTTTCGTAGCGACTACGGCTTCTCTTCTGAACAGTCGGATACAAGATCAACGGTTGTCAGTTTTGCGCTAAAACTGACAAAGCCTCCACCGACTTTGCACCAGGTACTCGGATTGGGCCGGCCTGATTCCGCAGCTCTCTCAGCCCAGCAATCACTCACCGCCCATGTACCTGAGTCAGTCCTGGTCAACAGCCCAGTTGGTCTTCTACTACTCCTGGCCCATGTACCCGGATTGGGCCAGCCCGACTTCGCAGCTCTCTCAGCCCGACCGTCGCTCGCTGCCCGTGTACCTGAGTCACACATGCGGCCCATGAAACAACAGATCTTCATTCTTCTCAGTCCTCTTTGACTATCGTTGACAATGACTCATCACATCTGGAGCCATGAGGCCCACGCTTATTCAGCATGGCTCCTCACTCTCAAGCTCATCTATCCTCTTTTTAGCCCCTCTAAGCAGTTTCTCCCTATACTTCAACTCCTGACTGTTCTGTTCTAGTAAATTAACAACTTCTTGTTCATAGGAAGATGCCTTCTCGTCGTCGTCGTCGAAGTCGTCGGAGGAGTCCTTCTATTTCTTCTCCCAAGAGCCATTGAGCAGAAGCTCTTGTGGGGTCTTCGGCTGTGACATGAGCGACTCTTCGGCTTTTCCCCGAAGCCCATGAAACAGAGGCTCGCCGGATTGTCCCTGTCCTTCCCTTTCCTAATCATGACCTCTTCATCACTTGAACTTGAAGACGAGGAGCAAGACGAGGATCTCTTGTAGTATCTTTTCTCCATCTTGGCGAAGAAGGTTTTGTCTCGCTTCTTGTTCTCACGCCTGTAGTCCTTCAGAGCCTTTCGAAAGAATCTTGTCTTGGGCTTGCCCTTTGTGGAGTTGTCGTACTTGCCGGAGTTGTAGGAGTTGCCGCCGATTCCTTTCTTGTAATTCTTCTGCTTGGGACAGTCGGCAATAAAATGACCTGGGTCACCACACTCAAAGCATCCGGATTTTGTGTCGTGTCTCTTAAACATTCGCTTATCATAGACACGTCGCACCCGGTTGTTAAACAGGCACAAATCATCATCTCCTAGAGTATCAAGTTGTTCCTCGGAGATAGACATCAAAGAAAAAGCCGTACAACTCATGGCATTAGGATCAGCCGACGGTGTCACAAGCGCCTGAGTCTTTGAGCCAGAATCAGTGAGATTTGATCTCAACTGAATATCGACCTTTGAGGCCTTGAGCTTACTAAAAAGCTCTGCGATGGTCAAGGTATCATAAGATGCGCTCTCACTGCCCGTGTACCTGAGTCACATGCGCCTCAGACTCGGCAGGTATTCATCTCTCCCTTCCTTTGACTTCCGTTGACAATCACTCATCACATTTGAAATATCAAACCATATTCTTCAACATGGTTTCTCACCGGGGTATGTGTCCAAGAAGCTTAGAAGTTCGGAGCCAGCCGTAGAATCCACAAGTTGATCGATACGGGGCATAGGGTAGGGGTCTCACAGGCATGCTTTATTTAGCGAAGTGAAATCGATGCACATGCGCCACTTGTCGGAGCCCTTTTTCTTGACAAAGACGAGTTTACCAACCACTCCGTGTGGGCTACTTCCCTGATGATTCTGGCTCTTAGCAATTTTTCTACCTCCGCTTTGGCGAGGTCTGCCCTTTTAGTTGAGAATTTATGGAGCCCCTGGCGAATTGTCCTAGCCCTAGGGTTGATGAGTAAACTATGCTCGATGATGCTCCGATAAACTCCGGGGATATCTTCGTCGGACCACACGAAGATATCTAAATTTTCTCTATCTACTTCCTCTAGCGAAGTAGATATTTTCGAAGGTAGCCCCTTGCCAAATTGGATTGGATATTCTTTGCCATCTTTGAGGATCATCTTTGTGATCACATCACCTTCTGGCTTGGCTTTAGGGAAGGGCCCTTCGAGTGGTCTGAGGACCCCAAAGCTTCCTCCGAGTGCTCCAGCACACTATTCACTTACCGAGGGTCCAAAGGTGGACCATGGCCATACTCCGCTCTCTGAGCTGCAACTTGGTCTCCTGAAATAGTAATAACTCCACCTTGCATGGGCATCTTGAGACATAGATAGTTATGATGTGCTACAGCTCTAAATTGATTCAGCATTCCCCTCCCGAAGATTGTGTTGTAGGCTTACGGGCATCAATGACATCAAAGATAACCTCCTCAACTCTAGCTAGGGGCCCCTCTCTGAAGGCAACCTCAAGGCCTATCTGGCCGAGGGCATCAAGAGGAGGACCTTCAAAACCTTGGAGTGGGTGGGCTACCGAAAGTAAGTGTCTTCGGGGAATGCACATCTGGTCGAAGGCCTGGACGAAGAGTATATCCACGAAGCTTCTGTCGTCCACCAATATCCTTCGGACTACAACTCCCGCTATGTCAGCTGAAATGACAAGGGGGTCAGCATGGGGGAATTTCACCCATGCGGCATCATGGGCAGTAAAAGAAATAGGTACATGAGACCACTCGGGCATTTCTGCAGCCGAGTTCGAAGTCCCTATATGCCCTACTTCATGAACATAGTCCTTTGAGGAGCCATGCTGAATAGCGTGGGCCTCATGGCTCCAGATGTGATGAGTCATTGTCAACGATAGTCAAAGAGGACTAAAGAGAGAGAGAGAGAAGACCTGCTGCGTCTGGGCCGCGTGTGACTCAGGTACACGGGCAGCAAGCGTCTGTCGGGCAGAGGGGCCGTGAAGTCGGGCTGGCCAAATCCGGCTACATGGGCCAGGAGCAACAAAGGACCCACTGGGCTGTTGACCAGGATTGACTCAGGTACACGGGCGGTGAGTGATTGCCGGGCTGAGAGAGCTGCGGAATTGGGCCGGCCCAATCTGGGTACCTGGTGCAAAGTCGGTGGAGGCTTTGTCAGTTTCAGTGCAAAACTGACGACCGCTGATCTCACATTGGACTGTTCTGAAGAGACGCTGTAGTTGCTATGAAAGCTTAGCTTCCGGATAAGTCATTTTTAAATAGAAGTTTTACTATTTTGTCCTTAGGCCCACAGTCAGTCGAGTCTGTAAAAATATCCTAAGGGTAGTTTGGTCTTTTCCTTTATTTCAGCGTCTCTAAAAACCCTAAGGGTCTGGTGGAATAATCTAGGCTGATTGGGCTGCCTATAATAGGGCCCCAATCCCTAGGGTTAGGTAACCCTTTTCTGAAATCACTTTACTAATCAAGATTGGGTCACTTTTTGGTTTTTCGCTGCCTGTTCCTGTGTGTGCGCCGCTAGGTGATGAATTGATATGTGCTTCGTTGATTTCCCCACGATCTGACTCTTCAACCGGTAGAGAAATCTATACATCAGGTGTTATTCCTTTTATTCTCAGTTATTGGTTGTCTTGCGGCAGATTGGTCTTATCATTGCTTTGGTTTGTGTGCCTGATTAATTGATCTATTCTGAAATATCCACTGCAGTTCTTGTTTTGTATTCTCTCATGATATTTATTTTTGGCTGCTTTCGGTTTCCCTAGATCAAATGTTTATCTCCTGCTGTTTTTGTTTATTAGTAGCCAGGATAGCTGATCCATAGACTTGTCTGCAGGCTAGTTTTTTAATGCGTGTTTTTGTGCAAAAGCAGTTCTGTGATTTAACCTGCAGCAGTCTAGGGAAGCCTACTAGTTCCTAGCTCCTGTAGCTTCTGTTCATGTCATCTCATGTAGCAGAGTCGCATGCAGTACTCAAGTGCTTGGAGAACGACTGTATTTCTCATAGTCTGCAGCAGCTAGGTTGTGAGGTGTTGTCCCGGTGCCAAGTTTGAAGTTGTGCGTGGATAACAGGGTTCTGTAGCCAGGCTTACAAATTTGTTTACACCAGAGCCTTTGGTCGAGGTACACGTGGCTCGGTTGGTCTTCTTTCAATCCTCGAATTCGACATAATTTTTCCTGTACCTGGCTTACTTCTTTGTTCAAAGCATGCTTTCTGTGCGAAGTAGTCCTCAGTTTCCCAACATTCGAAGTACAGCTACTCAAAGGGCCTTCGCACGAAGGTGCTGAGGTAGCGAAGTAGTGCAGTGGAAGTCGTCAGGTTGCTTTCGGATTTTTTTAGTCTCCTGCAGGCCGGGGAATCAGGCTTCGTCAAAGCATCTTTCAGCGTGTAGTAGTCTTCGAAAACGAAGTCTTTCGAAGCGAGCACTTCGAAGGTGCTTCATTGGTACCGAAGCATTCTTTTCTCTCTGAGGTCTAGACTTCGAAGTAAATACTTCGAACTGATAGGCTTTGATAGTTCTCGGAGTAGGACTTTGTGTTTGCATACTTCGTTATTCTGTATTGCCCGTACTTTGTCAACTTCGAA
The DNA here is from genome assembly GCA_019279435.1 of Zizania palustris. NCBI lineage: Eukaryota > Viridiplantae > Streptophyta > Magnoliopsida > Poales > Poaceae > Zizania > Zizania palustris. The sequence continues at coordinate 96,403,491 of JAAALK010000080.1, forward strand.
GCTCTCCCCAGGTCAACATCAATAAGCTTCGTTACTGCATACTTCGACCAGACTCCGACAACATCGGGCTTCGCTCTAACTTCGAAGCAGGCTTAGTCAAGTTTCGAACAGGAGAAATTTCTGAACAGTAATCTCTCATCTCTTTCTAACGTACCCTCAGAGTTTTGTTGTGATGGTTTATTTCTAAGTACCTTGATCTGCAAATGTTTTAATTGCGTTGTTTTTCTGCCTATTAGCACTGTAGTGGTGTCTCTTGTCTAGGACATCGGTCGTTTCTAAGCTAGATACTTTTGGGTTTCGGTGATCTGATTACGTTTTACTGCTTAGTCTTTTGAGGTGTGTTGGGTATTGGGAGCAGGCCATAGATTCGAAAGAATTTTTTAGGCACCCATTCACACCCCCTCTAGTCACTACTTTCGGTCGTACAAGTGGTATCAGAGCTTGGTTAGGGTTTTTCCATACCTTAACCGGTTCTAAACCCCAGTAGTGATCATGACGTCTCCTGGCAAGGTCCCGTCCTTGGAAGCTTATGGCTATAATTATTGGAAGACTCGCATGCGAGCCTATCTCATGAGCCAAGGCTCGGACATCTGGGACATTTGCGTTCACGCTACGTTTGTTATATTGCCAGTTGCTGAGCATGGTACTCCTGGTATCATTGCCCAGCATCTGAACAATAGTAAAGCTGTGAACATTTTGTTTTCTAGTTTAGGTCCCACTGAGTTTGAGCGTGTGAGCCATCTCTCTACTATGAGAGAGATCTGGGCTACCCTCAAGGCACACCATGAGGGGACAGCCCAGGTCAAGGCTCGGCTCTATCAGACCTACCAGCGTGAATATGAGAATTTCACACAAAAGCCGGGTGAATCTGTTGAGGCTTTGTTTGGTCGTTTTCAATCGATCATAAACAAGCTTCGGGACAACAAGGCTAAGGATGTTCAGTTAGTCTCAGATCACGAGCAGGCGCTCAAGGTTCTCCATACCTTGGACCCAAAGATCTGGGAAATCAAGGTATCCTCTATCATTGAGAGCACATCTTATGATACCTTGACCATTTCTGAACTATTTAGCAAGCTGAAGGCCACCGAGGTTGATATCCAGTTGAGATCAAATCTCACTAGCTCTGGATCAAAGTCTCTGGCCCTTGCTACATCTTCTGTTGATCCCTCTTCTGTGAGCTGTGTTGGGTTCTCCTTGATGTCTATCACTGAGGACCATCTTGAGTCTTTGGGAGATGATTATTTGTGTCTTTTTAACAACCGGGTGCGTCGTGTTTATGACAAAGGATGTTCAAAAGACACGGCACGAAATCTGGGTGCTTTGAGTGTGGTGACCCAGGACACTTCATCGCCGATGGCCCCAAGCGCAATGGCCACAAGAAGGGCACCGGTGGTGGCTTCCACGACTCCGGCAAGCACGACAGCTCCTTCAACAAGGGCAAGCCAAAGACCAGATTCTTCAGAAGGCCTTGAAGGACTACCGACGAGAGAACAAGAAGCGCGGCAAGGCCTTCTTCGCCAAGATGGAGAAGAGCTACTCCAAGCGGTCCATGTCTTCCTCCTCTTCATCAAGCTCAAGCGATGAGGAGATCGTCATCAGGAAGGGAAGGACAAGGACGATCCGGTGGGTCTTTGCTTCATGGCCTTCGGGGATAGACCGAAGAGCCGCTCACATCAGCGCCAAAGATCCCGCAAGAGCTTTTGCTCAATGGCTCTTGGGGATAAGGAAGAGAAGGGCTCCTCCGATGACTGCGACGACGACGACACGAAAAGGTATCATCTTATGAACGCGAAATCGTTGATTTACTTGAAAGCAATCGTCGGGAGTTAAAATATCGGGAAAAACTGCTTAGAGGGGCTAAGAAGAGGATAGATGAGTTAGAGAGTGAGCTTGCCGTGGCCAACGGCAGAATTGAGAGTCTATCTTCTTCCCCTGCTTGGGTGATAGCAGTGAGTGCCCAAAGTGTGAGGTGCTTCTGTGTGACCTGTCGACTCTGAAGTCCATATACACAGAAAGGGTTGATGAGAGAGACGCTTTGGCCACTAAGCTTGAAAGCGCTCAGCTGGAGCTGAAAGATGCTCAAGCCACTGTCGTCGTGCCCTGTGCTGATTGCCCATCGCATCTAACTAGTTTAGTTGAGCTCAAAGTCAAGGGCGATGAGCATTTGGGTGATTTCGAGAGAGTGAGAGCTGAGCTGGCGTAGACTAGGCTAGAGATTGAGACACTGTCAGTTCCACCCACTGTCTGTGAGAACAGCTTGTCTCTTAGACTGGAGTTGATTAAGCTGAAAGCTGAGAAGTCTGTCCAGGTAGATAGCGAGTGTGAGACCTGCTTGTCTCAGGTGGAGGTACTAGCTTCCTTGAGAGAGGAGCTAGCTGATTCTCAGAATGAAAACTTTTACCTCCGTTCTATCCTGAGTTGGATCAGTGCCAGAGAGCCACAGCTTGGCATGATGATCCAGCAGTTTAAGAGGCGGGATGGGTTTGGGGTAGGTTACACCTACACCAAGGCTGACTTTGAGAGTGCCATTAGCCGGGCAGTGGAGTGGAGTAAAATGACTCCTGAGCAGAGATATCCCAAGACTCACTCCACTGAGTCTTTACAGGCTAGTCAGCCCAAGGATGGAGTAATCCAAGAACAGTCCAAAGCTCCACCCAAGAAGCCCATCTGGGTTCCAAAGCCCAAACACCTCCACACTTCTCTCGACTCTCTTCCTGGACCCTCTCAACCCAAGAAGACTACACCAAACACCACTAAGTCCAAGAACCCCAAGCCTCAAACACATCCCAAGAAGCCCACCTATCATTGTGAGTACTGTCAGAGAGACGGGCATCTTGTGGAGTTTTGCTTCAGGAGGAAGCGGGTTGAGAGAGCAGAGCATGCTCGTGGTAGTCAGGAGCAGTTCTACCAGTAGGGTGGTAGACTGAGAGTTCCTCGATGCGGGGAGAGGCTGGAGGCCAGGCCGCGTCGTGTAGGTGGTGGTAGAGTAGACGGCTTTCTTGCCCGTGCTCCAGATGGTGGTGTTCGTTCCGGCAGAGCTCCAGGTCATTTTGGCAACGGTCCTGGACCTCGTGGCCGAAGCTTTAGGCAGAACCGAGGACCACGCTTTGAGCCGTGTTTTGGTCCAAACTCTCATGATGATTTCTGCTTTCCTCTTTTGAGTAGATGGCTCAATACTGGTTTAGTTATTTTGCTAAACCCCGTGACAGGACCATTTGCTCCCCCTTACAACCACTGATTGTGCAGGATCGTGGACTGGAGGACGTTTGGATCATGGACTCAGGATGCTCTCGCCACATGACGGGATATCGCAGATGGTTCTCCAGTCTCACTCCCCCGAGCTCCAAAGAGTACATCACATTCGGGAACAGTGGTCAAGGGAAGGTACACGACATTGGCTCAATTCGCATCTCTGACCATTTCTCTTTAAAGAACGTTGCTTTGGTTGGAAATTTGAACTTTAATTTGATTTCTGTTTCACAACTTCTTGAGGATGGGTTGGAGGTTCGTTTTAAGAAGGGCGGTTCTTCTGTGATTGATCTAGAGGGTCTTTGATTTGCCAGATCTTACCTTTTTGTAAGGTTTTTCGAATTGACTTCTCTAGTTCTTTTGGCCCTTCTCACTGTTTGATTGTTGGATCCTCCTCTGAGCTCTGGAAGTGGCATAGGAGGTTGGGCCATTTGAGTTTTGATCTGCTAGTCAGGTTGAGCTCTATGGACCTCATTCTAGGATTTCCCAAGCTTAAGATGGAGAAGGATCTAGTTTGCCATCCCTGTCGTCATGGGAAAATGGTTGCCGCTTCTCACTCACATGTGACTCAGGTGATGACTTCGTATCCGGGTGAGCTGTTACAAATGTACACTGTCGGTCCAGCTCGGGTACGTTCAGTCAGTGGGAAGTGGTACGCGCTTGTGATCATTGATGATTTTTCTCGATTCTCGTGGGTTTTCTTTTTGGAGTCTAAGGATGAAACTTTTCATTTTGTTCATTACCTGATTTTGAAGCTGAAGAATGAGAACAATGGTCGGATGCGAGCAATTCACTCCGACAACGGCTCTGAGTTCAAGAACTCTCTGTTCGTCAGCTTCTGTAGTGACCAGGGTCTTGACCATCAGTTTTCTGCTCCTTACACTCCCCCACAGAACGGCGTTGTGGAACGAAAGAACCGCACGCTAGTCGAGATGGCCAGGACGATGCTCGATGAGCACAGGACTCCTAGGCGTTTTTGGGTTGAAGCCATGAACACGGCTTGCTATATGGCCAACCGCATTTTTCTTAGAGCTTACCTTGGTAAAACTTCATATGAGTTGCGGTTTGGCAGACAGCCCAAAGTAAGCCGCTTGCCAGCGTTTGGTTGCAAATGCTTTGTGCTCAAGAAGGGAGGGCATTTGGACAAGTTTGAGTCTCGTTGCTGGGACGAAGTTTTTCTTTGCTATGCTTTGCATTCTCGAGGCTTCCATGTTTGGAACCTCGACTCCCAGCAGCTTGTCGAGACTTGTGAGGTTTCTTTCGATGGGTCCTTGCCTTCTCTGACTCCTTCTTTTGAGCTTTCTGATGATGATGAGCTCGGAGAGTCCATCTTCGAGGAAGATGAGGACACTCCAACTGTTGATGAGGGTGGGCCTTATGCACCTCCTGCAGAGCCCACACCTTCTGAGACTTCGACTGGGGACGACGGCGGACCTCTAGATCACTTCTTCCACTTCGATCGAGCCCCCTCAGTCGAGTCCAAGGAGCCAGCTGCTGACTCCGGTGAGGTGACTTCAGATCACCAGGGATCCCGAGAAGTTCCGCGCGATCACCCCTCAGAGCTTATCATTGGTGATTTGACTAAGAGGACTTTGTGTTCATCTGTTGATTCTCTTGCTGTGTTTGCTGAATCTGCTTTTGTTGCATCTTTTGAGCCCAGAGACATTTCTCATGCTCTTTCTGACTCGAATTGGATTAATGCCATGCAAGAAAAGCTTGAGAATTTTTTCCGCGATCGGATTGTGACACTAGTTGAGCTGCCACCCAGGATGCAACCCATAGGCACCAAGTGGGTGTTCACGAACAAGCAAGGTGAAGATGGGGTTGTGGTGCGCAACAAAGCTTGACTAGTTGCCCAGGGTTTTTGCCAAAAGGAAGGTATTGACTTTCAAGAAACCTTCGCTCCTGTTGCCCGTCTTGAGTCCATTCGCATTCTTTTAGCTTTTACCGCTTCGAAGGGTTTCAAGCTTTTTCAAATGGATGTCAAGAGTGCTTTTCTGAACAGGTACATAGAGGAGGAGGTTTATGTTAGGCAACCCCCCCGGTTTTGAGAACCCTAAGTTTTCCTCGACATGTTTTTAAGCTGCAAAAGGCTTTATACGGTCTGAAGCAAGCCCCCAGGGCTTGGTATGACCGGTTAAAGCAGTTTTGCTGGGGAAGGGCTTTGTGATGGGTTCTGTGGATAAGACTCTCTTCTTGCTCAGAGATGCTTCAGATTTCTTAGTCGCTCAGATTTACGTGGACGATATTATCTTTGGCGGTACTACTAATGATCTTGTGTCCAAGTTTTCTGAGCAGATGCACAAATAGTTTGAGATGAGGCCTCATGGGTGAGCTCAAGTACTTCTTAGTGCTCCAGATCAAGCAGACCAATGACGGCACTTTCATCCACCAAGGCAAGTACACTCGTGACATGTTGAAAAAATTGACTTTGGTGGAGAGTTGAAGCCGCAGATGACCCCAATGGGCACATCTGGGGGCCTGGACAAGGACGAGAGTGGCATCAAGGTCAACGAGAGAGAGTTTCAAGGGATGATCGGTTCACTGCAGTACTTGATGGCGACGAGGCCAGACATACAGTTCACCGTGGGACTGTGCGCGCGCTTCCAGTCTTCACCACGCGTGTCTCATCGGCAGGCTGTCAGCGCATCTTCAGGTATCTTACCTATGCGCCTGATCTTGGTCTTTACTATTCAGCATCATCATCTCTTGATTTATCTGGCTTTTCGGATGCTGACTTTGGTGGGTGCTGGTTGGATCGCAAGTCGACTTCCGGTACTTGCCAGTTTCTTGGTTTGTCTCTTGTGTCTTGGTCTTCTCGAAAGCAATCTGGAGTTGCTCTTTCGACCACTGAGGCGGAGTATGTAGCTGCTGCTAGCTGCTGCTCACAGTTGGTTTGGATGATTTCTACTCTACGAGATTTTGGGTTGTTCTTTCCTACCAGAGTTCCCTTGTTTTGCGACAACACGAGTGCTATTAGTGTAGGGAAAAATCCTTGTCTCCATTCAAAAACCAAACACATTGATGTGCGCTTTCACTTTCTGCGGGATCAATATGAGAAAGGTGTCATTGACCTTTTTCATGTTGATACCCATCATCAGTTGGCTGACATTTTCACCAAACCCCTAGATCAGTCTACTTTTGAGCGTTTACGAGGGGATTTGGGTGTTGTATATCCTTTCTAGGATATTTTGCGTCAGTTTTCTTTCTTCTTTACTCTTTTCTTGAGTCTTTTTGTGTGTGTTCATATCATACATACTCACATATCACACTTTTGAGCCTGCTTCTGTTATATGATTGAACTGCTTTACTTATTCTAGCTGGTACAAGCTTTTGATTACTTGTCAATGATCATGCTTTGATTCAGTTCGCTTGATATGTCTGACATCTTTCATATGCATGGATTTTACGCTTTAAACTTGAAAAATGATCACCATTGCTTCTGGTAACTAGCATGTGTAGGTTGAGTGCTTTTGCTATCTGTTACATGCCTTATAGCTAGTTCCTCACATAGATGCAGATATGCAACTTGGATATCTTTATCCTTTAACATGGAAAATGTGCTATAAAATGATAAAAATAAAAAATGAGTGAAAATTACATGCCTTTTATGCTTGAGTTGAAAAGATCCAAGTGGGTTTGCTTTGTCGCATTACATTGTTCTGGACTGCTTACCATAGCACTTTGGTATAAACTAGGACAGTGTAGTGTATGCCAAGACCAATGTCTTAAGCTTCTGATGGTCCAGTTCTGGCCTAGGCTTGACTTGGTCGGTTAGCATAAGGTTTTACATGCAAATAACCCTTGGCAAAAATGAAAAAGGAAAATGAAAAAGCCTGAAAATAAAAAAGCCAACAAGTTTGCTGAAGCACTTTGTTTTGGACAATGCTTATCTTGGTAGATATCAGTTAGCTTCTGCATCTCATGCTTTACCTTGCTTGTCATTTGGAAAATGTGGTGATGCTTTTGTTTGCAAAAACTAAAAAATGCGTGCTAATGACTCTCTGTAGATATCATCTGTCGCACTGATCATGCCATGTGTCTTAGACAGTATGTCTTTTGCTATACTTGTTAGATGTTATAATTGCAGTCAATCATATCTGAGAAGCATGCTTTCTTCACTCCACCTGCACCCCAGTTGCATTCATTGCATATTTTGAGGGGGAGTTGCATTTCAGGGGGAGTCTGTGTCTCTTTAGAGTGCATTTAGTCTCGTTTGATGAGTTCACTTGTCAACAAGGGGGAGAAATTTTGGGAGAAGAGTTTAAGGGGGATTTTTGGTTTTCTCTAGGATTTGTTTCAGGGGGAGTTTTTGTCCCATTTGTCCTTACTCTTTTGATATCCTTGTTGATGTTTCTGAGTTTGCACTCATTTTGAGCTTTTACCTTTGGTTAACCATAATGACCGCTTCTTACTTTTGTCTGGCTTTTTAGTCATTAGGGTTAAACTTTTACTTTATTTTCTTCTTCTCTGTTTTCTTGTGTTTTTTTTCGTGTTTCCACAGTTGCTTGTAGGTACTAAGAGAAGATGAAGAGAAGTGTTGACAATGCAATCATCAAGGGGGAGATTGAGGAGCCATGCTGAATAGCATGGGCCTCATGGCTCCAGATGTAATGAGTCATTGTCAACGATAGTCAAAGAGGACTGAAGAGACAGAGAAGACCTCTGCGTCTGGGTCGCGTGTGACTCAGGTACACAGGCAGCAAGCGACTGTCGAGCAGAGGGGCCGTGAAGTCGAGCTGGCCTAATCCGGGTACATGGGCCAGGAGCAGCAAAGGACCCACTAGGCTGTTGACCAGAATTGACTCAGGTACACGGGTGGTGAGTGATTGCCGGGCTGAGAGAGCTGCGGAATTAGGCCGGCCCAATCCGGGTACCTGGTGCAAAGTCGGTGGAGGCTTTGTCAGTTTCAGCGCAAAACTGACGACCGCTAATCTCACATCGGACTGTCCTGAAGAGAAGTCGTAGTCGCTACGAAAGCTTAGCTTCTGGATAAGTCATTTGTAAATAGGAGTTTTACTATTTTGTCCTTAGGCCCACAGTCAGTCAGTCGAGTCTGTAAAAATATCCTAAGGGCAGTTTGGTCTTTTCCTTATTTTAGCGTCTGTAAAAACCCTAAGGGTCTGGTGGAATATTCTAGGCTGATTGGGCTGCCTATAAATAGGGCCCCAATCCCTAGGGTTAGGTAACCATTTTCTGAAATCACTTTACTAATCAAGAGTGGGTCACTTTTTGGTTTTTCGCTGCATGTTCCTGTGTGTGCGCCGCCAGGTGATGAATTGATCTGTGCTTCGTCGATTTCCCCACGATCTCACTCTTCAATCGGTAGAGAAATCTATACATTAGGTGTTATTCCTTTTATTCTCAGTTATTGGTTGTCTTGCGGCAGATTGGTCTTATCGTTGCTTTGGTTTGCGTGCCTGATTAGTTGATCTATTCTGAAATACCACTGCAGTTCTTGTTTTGTACTCTCTCGTGATATTTATTTCTGGCTGCTTTCGATTTCCCTAGATCAAATTTTTATCTCCTGCTGTTTTGTTTATTAGTAGCCAGGATAGCTGATCCATAGACTTATCTGCAGGCTAGTTTTTTAATGCGTGTTTTTGTGCAAAAGCAGTTCTGTGATTTAACCTGCAGCAGTCTAGGGAAGCCTACTAGTTCCTAGCTCTTGTAGCTTCTATTCATGTCATCTCATGCAGCAGAGTCGCATGCAGTACTCAAGTGCTTGGAGAACGACTGTATTTCTCATAGTCTGCAGCAGCTAGGTTGTGAGGTCTTGTCCCGGTGCCAAGTCTGAAGTCGTGCGTGGATAACAGGGTTCTGTAGCCAGGCTTACAAATTTGTTTACACCAGAGTTTTTGGTCTATGTACACGTCGCTCGGTTGGTCTTGTTTCAATCCTCGACTTCGACATAATTTTTCCTATACCTGGCTTACTTCTTTGTTCAAAGCATGCTTTCTGTGCGAAGTAGTCCTCAATTTTCCCAACGTTCGAAGTACAGCTACTCAAAGGGGCTTCGCACAAAGGTGCTGAGGTAGCGAAGTAGTGCAGTGGAAGTCGTCAGGTTGCTTTCGGATTTTTTTTTAGTCTCCTACAGGCCGGGGAATCAGGCTTCGTCAAAGCATCTTTCAGCATGTAGTAGTCTTCGAAAACGAAGTCTTTCGAAGCGAGCACTTCGAAGGTGCTTTGTTGGTACCGAAACATTCTTTTCTCTCTGAGGTCTAGACTTCGAAGTAAATACTTCGAACTAATAGGCTTTGATAGTTCTCGGAGTAGGACTTTGGTGTTTGCATACTTCGTTATTCTGTACTGCCCATACTTTGTCAACTTCGAAGCTCTCCCCAGGTCAACATCAACAAGCTTCGTTACTGCATACTTCGAACAGACTCCGACAACATTGGGCTTCGCTCTAACTTCGAAGTAGGCTTAGTCAAGTTTCGAACAGGAGAAAATTTCTAAACAGTAATCTCTCATCTCTTTCTAACGTACCCTCGGAGTTTTTGCTGTGATGGTTTATTTCTGAGTACCTTGATCTGCACATGTTTTAATTGCCTTGTTTTTCTACCTATTAGCACTGTAGTGGTGTCTCTTTATCTAGGACACCTGGTCGTTTCTAGGCTAGATACGTTTGGGTTTCGGTGATCTAATTACGTTTTACTGCTTAGTCTTTTGAGGTGCGTTGGGTGTTGGGAGCAGGCCATAGATTCGAAAGAATTTTTTAGGCGCCCATTCACCCCCCTCTAGTCGCTACTTTCGGTCCTACATCCCTCCGCTGCCACTTTGACATATTACCGAGGGTCCCCCTCCAGAGATGGGCAGGACCACCCTGCTTGCCGCGATCTTAGGGATCCTCCTGCTTCGATGGTGGCATAATGTTGGCCACCGAGAGCTGCATCGGTGCTTCAGGATTGCTGGCCCACCCCATAGCTTGCATAGGCTCCGAACGTATTGCTGGAGGGGCCCGGTGCGAAGTACCTCGCCCTGAGCTTCACCCTAAGTACTCGCCTCGAAGGGTCAATATGGACTTACAGTCTTTTGTCTCATGGCTTCTATTTTCACCATGTACACAACAAAAGAAAGTCTGACGCCTGTCAGCCGGCTTCTCTTATGGCTTCAAGGTACTAGCCTCGTTAACTTGCGCCTGTTGATAGTTGAACGGTGTCTTCGGAACGGAGGGTGCAATATTTAATACCACAGAGCGGATGTGCTTCTTTCCCCTTCTATGATCATTAAGGCGATTGTTGAAGGGGGCTTGCGGAGGAATCGGGACTTCTGGCTTCGTCTTCACTTCTCGAAGGAGGGCTGGGGGAGGCGCCACAATTCATTGGAGGCAGCCTTCTTCTGCCTTGGCATACTGTTCGAAGTATGCCATTAGCTGTGCTACGGACGAGACCAGCTTCTAGTGAAGTTTGTTGAGGAGGTTTGGGTTCAACACCCCTTCGCGCACCACGTCCACTACCAAAGAGGTAGACAAGCCTTTTATCTGGGACTTGGTGTGGGCAAAGCGTATGAAATATTCTCAAAGGGTCTCTCCTGCTTGTTGCTTCACCTGGAAGAGGCTTCCCGTGGACATCGGGGCTACGAACGTCCCCTGGAAGTTACTAACGAACTTCCTTTTCAGCTACTCCCATGACCTGATTGATCCTGGCTTTAGAGACCAGAACCAATGGAGAGCCACGCCTTCCAATGCGAGGGGGAAACATTTTGCCATTGTATTCCGCACCCCTCCGCTGGCTTCTATTGCCTAGGCATAAGAATGAGAGAATTCTCCGGGGTCGGACCCTCCAGAGTATTTGTGCAACGTCGAGGCTTTGAACCTGGGGTCGAAGGGCACCTTCTGCAAGTCTGGATGCAGTGGGGATTCATTGTCGAAGGATGCATTCTCGACATCCTCTAGGACTTGAGGAGCTTTGGGATAATCATCAGGACCTCCATCTTGATGCACTTCTGAAGCAAGAGGGAAAGCTTGAGGGTGAAGCCTTGTCTGCAGCCTCTTGCCTCCATCTTGCCACCTCCTCCTGAAGCTGCGCTACTTGGGTAGCCGCATCCTCAGGAAGGTCTTCGATTCCTCCAGAGGGGACCTCTGGGTCTTGAGAACCAGTATAATTGGTTCGAAGCACCGAGGGAGCTGCCCGAGGGACTCTGGGTGCTCGAGGTCTAATGACCACTTCAGGAGTTTGTGGAATGGCTGAGGGTCATGCATCGTTGGTCCGAGGGGACCTTCAAGAAGGATCGGTGGCTAGGATCCGCTTGGGAGGCATGGCTTACGAAGCTAAGGTCCGAAGACCAGAGACTTCGAACAATTTGGGAAGGCGAGGAAAGGCCTTCGAACTACACTTTGATGCCCCTTACCGAAGGGTGCGCGAAATCTTTAGACTCCGAAACTCCCTCCGCAAGCGCTCTTCAAAGTGCAAGCAGTGGCAGAGAACTAGCTTTTAGAACTAGGTTCCCCACGGACGGCGCCAACTGTTGGCGTAAAAGATTATGCTAATAGGTTCTCTAAGATTAAGAAATAACAAACGAAGAGTTTGTGAAGCGGACTATCTCAAGCCTCCGTTTTGGATAATAGCTCTAAGTAGTTCGAAGTTATGTATTGAATATCTGAATATTTGATGCCTATTACAGGGTGAGAATGGGGGTATTTATAGGTAAAAATCTAAGGAAAAGACCTTTTTACCCCTTAATTATAACCGACATAGTGGAAACTATTTCGGTACCCCTAATAGGGCTAAAATGGTAAAGTATGCCCAAAGAAGGTAGATAAGGAAGACGTCCCATCCTTTTGGCTGTTTCCATTGCAGAGGTGGAGCCTTCGGAGGGTATCTTTGGACCGGAGTCTGGATGGACCCTCCGGCCTAAACCCTTCGTCAGTGCGGAGACAAATCTTGGACTTAGAACTTATGAGTTGTCTTTGTCTTGTAATCTTCAAGATTCTGGGGATGAAGTATTTTCCCCCAACAATCACTATGGAGATTCTGCACACGCTTCTCATTTATATGACCAAAACGACAATGCCCGACGTAGGTAGGATTCAAATCATTGAGTCATTGTTTCTTAGTACTAATGTTATAAACGCGTGCATCTTCAAGACTTAGAATATATAATCCATTCACTAATAGACAAACACCATAGAGCACACCGTTCAAAAATATTGAACAACTTTTGTTCTTTATTATGAATTCAAAACCATCTTTCTCTAAACATGAAGAAGAGATAATGTTTATGCCTAAGGCGGGAATGGAATAACAATTATTCAACTCCAAAACAAGTCCTGACGGTAGCGACAATGAATAAACGCTGACGGTCAACGCTACAACCTTTGCACCATTCCCGACGTGGACATCCAGCTCGCCACTTGCACACTTTCTTACTCTACTCAGCCCTACCATGATTTGCATGTATGAATCATCGATCCGGTATCAAATACCCATGAATCATTTAGACGAGTAGCAAGATTAATTTCAATAACATTGATACCTGAAGTGGAAGTCACATTTCCCCTCTTTTTCTTCGCTCTTCTAGGTACACCTTGAAATTGCACTTCCAATGCCAGGTTTGTGGCAGTGGTGGCACACATTAGAGCCAGCAGGACCCGACTTGGACTTTCCAGCCGGTTTAGACTTCGCACTAGAGATCAAATCTATAGTCTTAGACTTGCCCTTCCTCTTTTTCTTTTTGCCCTCCTTCTAAACCAACGTCACTTGATTATGAGACTTCTTGATACTCTCCTCGGTAGTTTTAAGCTTCGCATACAACTCAGCTAGTGTCTTCTCCAGTCCAACCATATTGTAATTCATGATGAAAAACTCAAAGCTCAGTGGGAGCGACTGGAGAATGATATCGATAGCTAGGTACGGATCTAGTAGAGTGCACAGTCTCTCTAGAGTCTTGATGTAACCAATCATCCTTATCATATGAGGGCTCAATGGGCCCCTTTAAGCCAGCCTACTCCCAAACAAGGACTTAGACACATTGTATCTCTCTTCCCTTGCTTGGTTCTAAAACTTTCCCTTGAGACCTACGATCATATCGTAAGCATCGTGTTCTTCATATTGTTTCTCAAACTCAGTGGACATGCAGGCAAGCATCAGATAACTAACATCCATAAAATCACTAGAATGCTTCTCATCAGCACGCTCATCTGCTACAGAACATCCTTTCCTAGTTCATCGGGCTGAGGTTCCTCTAGAACATAATTCTTTTTCTCTTGTTTAAGAATGATTCTCAAATTTCGATACCAATCCATAAAGTTTGTGTTGGGGAATAGGGGAGCTACGCAAGATAGTAAATTCAAAATTTCTGCCCTAAGGCCCTAGGCTCATGCGCGTGTGAGATCATAGATCGGTACCTTATAGCACGAGACATGCTAGGTGCAATGGAAGAAGATGTTGGAGCAACGTGTCTAGCCTCTCCTCACTTCATCCTTGCCATCCTTCGCCGATCCAATCGATGAAGACGACGTAGTCGTTCGCATGTAGACGTTTATGAGCATCGCTATTGGAGCAACGCCTCCACAGGGTCCACACGTACAGGGATGGAGTACCTCCCACGGCAGTGTGCTAGCACCTCACGTGAGAGATGGGGATCCTTGACCTCAACGTTTGAGATCAATAAGGGGAGGAGAGAACTCTTGGGTGGCTAGGTCTAATCTAGGCTTATTGTTGTTCCCAAGATGTCCTCCTCTCCTTAAATAGGGTTGAGGGACTCTGGGTCGTGCTTATCCTGAAACCCTAAAAAACGTAACAAATCCAATCTATTTTCCCACATCGGAACTTCCGATAGGGTGTTTAAGGTCTCCTGATATAGTACGATACGCAACAAATTCAAGAGTAAACTCTGGGCAGTTGAATATTTCTTTTGGAACCTTAAGTTCTATTTGTGTAACTCCTAGTCAATATAAGACATGATTGATTTTTGCTTTGTATTGACAAAGTAAAAAGTACTTACATGCACTAGAGCATCATGCTTGTGATGTCGGTTCGCTGCAGACAGAACATCCGATGGAAGTTGTCGAAAAATAATGCAAGAGTAAACTCTGGGCAGTTGAATATTTCTTTTGGAACCTTAAGTTCTATTTGTGTAACTCCTAACGAAGACGCTTTGAGGGACCAGTCATGAAATGTTCTCATCCGCCAACACATACTCTTAAGTACTCGATGGGGTAATAATGGTTTGCCTAGTTTGTATTCGATATAATCCTCGTCTCTGTAGGTCCATTTATCAACAGAAAGTGAGCTCGCCTGCTTTTGTACTGGAGCCTTTATGGGAGCCGCTTCGGGCGTAGAACGTGTTTGCCCCACAGTAGTAAAAAATTTAAGCATCTCAGATTTCGGCGCAGAACACTGCCCAGCTTGAACAATTGTCTTGTGGATTGCTAGCTTTGGGCGTGCATCTTGTTTTTCAGGCACTGGCATCTGATCAGGCTCTAGCACTGGCATTTGATCAGGCTCTGGCACTGGCATTTGATCAGGATCTGACACTTTTGTGTTGGGCTCGGGCACTGGCATTTGATCAGGCTCTGGCACTTTTGTGTTGGGCTCTAGCACTGGCATTTGATCAAGCTCTGGCACTGGCTCTTTCTCTGCCTCTTCCTCTATCTCACGCTCATCAACAGGTGATAAAGATCCTATATTTTGCACATCCTAAGATGAAAGATATGTGAGGGATTGTGATGAGACAATAGGCGATTTACTGAGAACTTGTCTGCAGTAATTTGATATCTCCGATTGTCTCAATCCCCTCATCAGGCATTGGAAGATCCAAGGGGTCATTAATAAATCTGTCGTTGGTGATCTCATTGACCTGAACCTTGGTATACTCAGCAGGAATAGGCCGATTGTGAAATAAATCTCCAGGCATAGAAATGCCTCGTGCAACCTCTTGGGAATGCCCTTTGCGCCCTGTCGGTACATGTAGGCTGCATGGTGTGTCCTCTTTAATAAAATTTACAGGAAATTTTTCTTGTACTGAGCCAACACTGCTTGCTACGTCAAGTCGTACCTCTGGCACAATTATCTATCCCGCTGTAGCCTGCATTATGTTGGGATTCTCATTAATAAATTAAAAAAGTTTCGCTCCCACTCTGCATGGCACTCTGCGGCGTCGTCTGTGCGTGCTTGACTGCTTCTTGTATGTAGCACCCTCCTGTTTCTTCAAAGTATTTTTCCAAGGTGCTATAGAAGAGACACCTCGGGTGCGCCCTCGAAGTGATTTCTTGTGCTTTCTAAAATACTGCACTAGTCCCTGAGTCGGAGAGCATATATTGGCCCTCGGGTGTTTTTTTAGCTCGACCTAGGAGCCATCTCTTAGTGCGCTGATCAGCACCTGAAAACTATTCAGGTAACCCAGCCGCACGGTCCTCCTCCTCCTTTCTACTCCACTCATCCTCCTTGGCCTTATATCCACCTGGGCCAAGTTTATGTGGGAACTTATTTTTCTTATTAAGTTCTTTGAACATGACTGCTTTCTTGTTTGGCTTCTTCCGAGCAATGCTGCAATTTGAATTCGTTCCACTCATTTGGCGTGATAAATCCATAGTCATTGAGCGACGACTGTCCTTTCTGAAGGTAATGTGTGTTCATTTTAGTCCTGAACGTACGGAGAGACTTCCCGGTAGTCTTCAATATGGCAGCTTTAGCATCTTCTAAGCGATCTTTCCGGGAATTTATAATGTGTTTTTATATGCTCCCACAATTCGTTCTTCGTAACTTCAGGGACAATCTTCTAGTTTTTCCAAACTATCTTACACCGCTCCCGGGTGAGACATCCACAATCATTGCGCCACTTAGCTATGATTTCTGTCGGCTTCTTTGGAGCCCCATCAACATACACATCTTCAACCTCGTAGATGAATGTATGTAGCTTGTTCTTCTCCCATTTTCCTCTCCTCTATTCTGAAATACCACTGCAGTTCTTGTTTTGTACTCTCTCGTGATATTTATTCTGGCTGCTTTCGATTTCCCTAGTCAAATTTTTATCTCCTGCTGTTTTTGTTTATTAGTAGCCAGGATAGCTGATCCATAGACTTATCTGCAGGCTAGTTTTTTAATGCGTGTTTTGTGCAAAAGCAGTTCTGTGATTTTAACCTGCAGCAGTCTAGGGAAGCCTACTAGTTCCTAGCTCTTGTAGCTTCTATTCATGTCATCTCATGCAGCAGAGTCGCATGCAGTACTCAAGTGCTTGGAGAACGACTGTATTTCTCATAGTCTGCAGCAGCTAGGTTGTGAGGTCTTGTCCCGGTGCCAAGTCTGAAGTCGTGCGTGGATAACAGGGTTCTGTAGCCAGGCTTACAAATTTGTTTACACCGGAGTTTTTGGTCTATGTACACGTCGCTCGGTTGGTCTTGTTTCAATCCTCGACTTCGACATAATTTTTCCTATACCTGGCTTACTTCTTTGTTCAAAGCATGCTTTCTGTGCGAAGTAGTCCTCAATTTTCCCAACGTTCGAAGTACAGCTACTCAAAGGGGCTTCGCACAAAGGTGCTGAGGTAGCGAAGTAGTGCAGTGGAAGTCGTCAGGTTGCTTTCGGATTTTTTTTAGTCTCCTACAGGCCGGGGAATCAGGCTTCGTCAAAGCATCTTTCAGCATGTAGTAGTCTTCGAAAACGAAGTCTTTCGAAGCGAGCACTCTCGAAGGTTCTTTGTTGGTACCGAAACATTCTTTTCTCTCTGAGGTCTAGACTTCGAAGTAAATACTTCAAACTAATAGGCTTTGATAGTTCTCGGAGTAGGACTTTGGTGTTTGCATACTTCGTTATTCTGTACTGCCCATACTTTGTCAACTTCGAAGCTCTCCCCAGGTCACATCAACAGGCTTCGTTACTGCATACTTCGAACAGACTCCGACAACATTGGGCTTCGCTCTAACTTCGAAGTAGGCTTAGTCAAGTTTCGAACAGGAGAAAATTTCTAACAGTAATCTCTCATCTCTTTCTAACGTACCCTCGGAGTTTTTGTTGTGATGGTTTATTTCTGAGTACCTTGATCTGCACATGTTTTAATTGCCTTGTTTTTCTACCTATTAGCACTATAGTGGTGTCTCTTCGTCTAGGACACCGGTCCGTTTCTAGGCTAGATACGTTTGGGTTTCGGTGATCTAATTGTGTTTTACTGCTTAGTCCTTTTTGAGGTGCGTTGGGTGTTGGGAGCAGGCCATAGATTCGATAAGAATTTTTTTAGGCGCCCATTCACCCCCTCTAGTCGCTACTTTCGGTCCTACATCCCTCCGCTGCCACTTTGACATATTACCGAGGGTCCCCCCTCCAGAGATGGGCAGGACCACCCGCTTGCCGCGATCTTAGGGATCCTCCTGCTTCGATGGTGGCATAATGTTGGCCACCGAGAGCTGCATCGGTGCTTCAGGATTGCTGGCCCACCCCATAGCTTGCATAGGCTCCGAACGTATTGCTGGAGGGGCCCGGTGCGAAAGTACCTCGCCCTGAGCTTCACCCTAAGTACTCGCCTCGAAGGGTCAATATGGACTTACAGTCTTTTGTCTCATGGCTTCTATTTTCACCATGTACACAACAAAAGAAAGTCTGACGCCTGTCAGCCGGCTTCTCTTATGGCTTCAAGGTACTAGCCTCGTTAACTTGCGCCTGTTGATAGTTGAACGGTGTCTTCGGAACGGAGGGTGCAATATTAATACCACAGAGCGGATGTGATTCTTTCCCCTTCTATGATCATTAAGGCGATTGTTGAAGGGGCTTGCGGAGGAATCGGGACTTCTGGCTTCGTCTTCACTTCTCGAAGGAGGGCTGGGGGAGGCGCCACAATTCATTGGAGGCAGCCCTTCTTCTGCCTTGGCATACTGTTCGAAGTATGCCATTAGCTGTGCTACGGACGAGACCAGCTTCTAGTGAAGTTTGTTGAGGAGGTTTGGGTTCAACACACCCCTTCGCGCACCACGTCCACTACCAAAGAGGTAGACAAGCCTTTTATCTGGGACTTGGTGTGGGCAAAGCGTATGAAATATTCTCAAAGGGTCCTCTCCTGTTGTTGCTTCACCTGGAAGAGGCTTCCCGTGGACATCGGGGCTACGAACGTCCCCTGGACGTTACTAACGAACTTCCTTTTCAGCTACTCCCATGACCTGATTGATCCTGGCTTTAGAGACCAGACCAATGGGAGAGCCCACGCCTTCCAATGCGAGGGGGAACATTTTGCCATTGTATTCCGCCACCCCTCCGCTGGCTTCTATTGCCTAGGCATAAGAATGAGAGAATTCTCCGGGGTCAGACCCTCAGAGTATTTGTGCAACGTCGAGGCTTTGAACCTGGGGTCGAAGGGCACCTTCTGCAAGTCTGGATGCA
>JAAALK010000080.1:96423050-96441538 GCA_019279435.1 Zizania palustris
TTACTAACGGTTACTATATACAATATTATCATGACGATTGCACATGTACGCTGCCGGTCTTGTGTGGTTTGCACTAATAGGCCTTCATAATTGCTGTCTTCCTTATATACTGCATTCGATTCATTTTCCATTTATTCAGGTGATATCAGGTAAACTATATGCTGGCCCTCAAGTTGATGTTTGGAGCTGTGGTGTTATTCTTTATGCTCTTCTTTGTGGTACCCTTCCCTTTGATGACGAGAATATTCCTAACCTTTTTAAGAATATAAAGGTTAGCAAAGTTCTGATAAATCTAACTGATAAAGAAGGCACCATCCCATTTCCTCTTTTATATGAAGAAAACTGTCTGTTTTGCATGTAGGGTGGGATAACCCTTCCCGCCAGTCATTTGTCACCTTTGTCAAGGGATTTGATTCCCAGAATGCTTATTGTCTGTCATACGTTCACGTTTATTGGCATGTGTATGATGTCTTGGGCAAGAATTAGTGGTAAATATGCATTCGTGTTCTCTTTCAATGTAACACAAAAAAGCAAAAAGAAAAACAAACTTAACTTTGGTATGATCAGCTGACGGAAGTTAGTGTCAGACTCACCTAGCCACGTAAGTTATTGTGTGAGCCATGAACTTCTATCGGCCTAATCATTCATCGATGGATGACAAAAGATGAGTATTTCATCTGTTATGTTCCGTTGGCCGAAAACTGACGTAAGTTAGTATTTGCCGATGAAAAAGGCTATTTTTTATTAAATTTGGTCTAACTTTCATTGACTTTGGCCGGTGAAAGGTAGCATTTTCGTGTAGTGCGTCTTCCCTGCCTTTGGCTCCATCACCTCTAGCCTGCCGCCCTTGACCCGCCTCACACTTTTGCATTGCCGCCCAACCATGCCACTGCCTTGTAGCTAGGGGTGAAAACGGATCCGATACGGACGGATATCACTAATATCATATCCTTTTTCATATATTTTTTCGGATTCAAATTCGGATTCGGATAATCCGGATACGGATACGAGTCGGATATCATCGAATACGAATACGGAGCGGATACGAATCGAATACGAATACGGTTACGAATATCAATAATGTATTTATTTATTCACGATCACAATACACAAATGACAAATAATAGTTAACATCATATAAATCATCACGAACGGGGAGAGAGAGAGGTGATAGGAGTAGGAGAGACCGGGAGAGAGAAGGAAAAATTAGGGTCGATAGGGTTTTAGTCAAAGTTGACTATTTACTTATTTTTGGAGTGATAGAGATAAAGTTTAAAATTGTAAATTTGAAATATAATGTTCGTTTAAAGTTGAATTTTTTTCTAATATCAAAATACAGCATATATAATATCATAAAAAAATTTCACATTTTATGCATAAGTTTGCTATTTTTAATTCATTATGTATGTTTCTTTGATTTATATTAAAATTTGTCAAATTTGAACTACAAGTGCATGAAATAATGAACCACAAATTCTAAAAAAATCATATTCATGAATTTATTCTATTTTAAGTCAGTATCCACTAAATTGAAAGATATTGTTTAAAAAATTGTTACGACACTCGATGGATAACATAGAGCTTAATGAAATTTTAATTCTAAAAAATTCAAATCAAGTCAGAAAAATACGATACGTCTCATGGTATCATCATACGATACAAAGATGTTGTGATAAAAATTTAAAATTATTTTGACAAAGTTTGCATTTACGATGTTAAGAAAGATTGGAGATTTGAGAGTAATGAGTTAGAATGTTAAGAAAAATGTGTTAGGTTTAAAAGCAAATCAATAGTTAAATATTTGTTTAAACTTGATTTTTTTCTATGATTAAAATACAACATATCTAATCTTATAAAAAAAATCACATTTTTATACATAAGTTTGCTATTTTTATTCATTATGTATGTTTCTTTGATTTATATTGAAATTTATCAAATTTGAACTACAAGTGCATGAAAAATACGATACGTCTTATGGTATCATCATACGATATATAGATGCTGTGATAAAAATTTAAAATTATTTTGACAAAGTTTGCACGTACGATGTTAAGAAAGATGGAGATTTGAAAGTAATGAGTTAGAATGTTAAAAGAAATGTGTTAGGTTTAAAAACAAATTAATAGTTAAATCTTTGTTTAAACATTTTCTATAATTAAAATACAACATATATTAATTTATGGAAAATGTGGATATTGTTATATGTCAATTTGCTATTTTTCATTAATTCATTGTGTTTCTAAAAGTTAAATTAAAGAACTAAAAAATATTTTTTATTTATTAAAAAATTTTATCTGTTTAAATTTATAGAAATTTATCCCATTTTAAAAATATATATTTTTTTAAAAAATATTCTTTATTTTTTTAAAAAAAAATGTTTTTAAAAAAATAAAAAAGATTTTTTATTTCAAACTCCTTGGGCGGTTGGGCCATGGTGCCATGGCGGTGGGCCTGCCAGCCAAATATGCCATAGTGTCATATAAAGGCCTATTATGTGATGCGGTCCTGCAGTGTGGCCAGTGGGCCTATATTTTTAATGGGCCGAATATCCGAATAAGAACTATCCGGATTATCCGAATCCGTATCCGAATCCGACGGATATCAGACATATCATATCCGTTTCCGTATCCGAAAAAAAATATCCGAATCCGAATCCGTATCCGAAAAATCCGTATCCGAATCAAAAAATCCGAATCCGAATCCGTTTTTCCGGATACGGTCGGAAACTATCCGAACCACTTTCACCCCTACTTGTAGCTCCTGTCGTGCTCGGAACCATGTTATTCCTCAAAAAATGTTGTACCACACCACCCAACATCAAGAGAAAATGCTGAGGATTATTGTTCAATTCCACTCAGTTCTACCACATATATACCTCAAATCAGATAGTTGTATCACCTTATATTCCGAAAACATCCCATTTTAATCCTCTTCATATACTGAACCAAACACTACCTAACCTAAGTGATTAGGTTCCACAAAGTTAGTGTGATTTAACGCCGTTATTATTAGATAACACATTTTAGACAAACTTCCATAGACGCGGTCAAAACTACACAGACAAGAGTCCGATAAATAATAGTCTCAGAAAAATGAAAGTGAAAGCATGCAAGTACAACTGTGATCGATTCATCATGAAAACAAATTTCTCGTGATCATTGTCCATACATTCATATTAGAAGACGTACATACGTACTTCCACCACGTACTCGCCCACATCACACCATACACCTACACCTGTTGGTGGGTGCTAATTAACATCCCACAACTAAATTAAAATGACCGGTCGACATAGGAATTAACATGCATGAGGTAGACTAGCACTTTATATACTTTGTGTACAGGTAATTCATTATTGCTAACTGAAATTAATAAAAGATGGAAAATAGATGATCTATCTGGCGCAGCTATTTGAGAAACCCGAGATATCGATCCACGACCTCGTCGACCATGAGCTTGTAAGCCCTCTCCGTGGGATGGTAGCTGTCCCAGAAGACGTACTGAGGGGGATCGCTGCATAGAGGGCTCGCAAAGTTGCACAGCACGCTAGCTGCAAGCCCAATGTACCCGCAGCACGCGTCCCTCCCGTTCTTGAACCCTTCGTTTCATCCGCCCATCCACAAATTTAATTTGTTCTCGATATTAATTATACATCATATAATATATGTATCACTATAAAAAAACTATACACGATGTGGAAGTCGATGGTAAAACCACGTGCAATACATGTATCATGGAAACAGTTGTATTAAAAACTGTTTATATATAGTACACATATATTGTGTAGATGATTCAATTAAAACGTACTATATCTACTACACATATCACAATGGTGGTTTTATTAAGAAATATACGTATTAAAGTTTTCCATACGATTTATGTGCATTGCTTATTGATGGAAAAAGTCTAAATTATACACTCAAAGTATCGATAAAGTCTAAATAACCCGCTATAGAATTTTATCGTCTGAAAAATACTCACGATATTGTAAAATAGTCAAATTTACATATTTGAATGGTGGTTTTACTGACTTGGCAGTTGGCGTGGCATTGGTGACATGTCAGATTAATGAAAAAATACAAATTACACCCTCCGACTTTGCCTAATGGTTTGGATAACCCTAGAACAAATAAAAATGTTTAAAAATTAAGTTCTAAACTTTTTAATAATTCTGTTTTATTTTTTAAAATCTAGAATAGTGCTTGAGATCTTTAAAAATTCATAACTAAATCATTTAAATCTAAATTTGACTATTCAAATTGCATACTTTTTAGAAAATAAGATTTACACAATAAAAATACTTTCGCACATAATATGAGTGATCTTATATACTGTTTGTAATTAATTGTTTTGACACGCATTTTCAAAAGTTGCATGATTTTTTCTTATTTATCAAACTTCTCTGAACTTTCGTAAATGCCAATTGTCTAAATTTGAAAAAAATTTAAAATTAATGCAAGTCTAATATGCGCGATAAATATGAGTAAAGGTTGATAGATAGATATACATATACCTAGGGCTTTGTAGCGGTGCATGACGTCCGAGACGATGGAGTAGAGGTCGATGTAGACGATTTTGACGCCAGGAAACTTACCGTTGAGCCGGTTGATCTCCTGGCTGAGCTTGCGGTTGAAAAGCAGCGCCACCTGATTGCGGTTGGTGGCGCACTGCCGCCGCACCCCTCCGGCGATTATCCGCTGCGCCGGGACGCACCCAACAGGCGGCGCCCCGACAACGGCGACCAGCCGCGCGCCGAGGTCGACCAGCGCCTGGATGGTGCTCGACGCTCGCTGCACCATGAAGTCGCTGTACTGGGGCTCTGTCTTGCCATCGGCGATGGTAAAGTGCTGCACAACGTCGTTGGTGCCCCAGCACAGCATGTACAGCGTCTTCTCTGGCACTCCTCCCACCTTCGCCTTGTACTCCTTGAACAGCTGCAGCTGCCGCTCCACCGTCATTGCCGACTGCACGCCGTTATCCGATTAGAGCAGTCACATTGGATGATACAATGGATGATGTCTATGATAGTGTCTAACACAATAAATATGTATGTAGATGTTATCTTTTCAATTTATGGTGTCTATATAAAAAGTCTATAGGACAGAATAATTAATGAGTTATTGCACGTACTGCTAAACATATGTGGCAATTTACTTTGTGCTTAATTTTATGCTGCTTGCTACTACCATAGGCTGTGCTCAACCGTACTTTACAACGTAAGTAGCACAAAATATAATTTCATACATCACATAATATAATTTCAGACATCACATATGATTCCGTTAATTTCAGACATCACATAGTTTATTTTTAGAGAGTTATAATTAGAAGATTAAATGTTCACAATCCAAACAATATGTTCGCACATATGAAAGCAAGCAGTTCTAGTTCAAAAAGATATTTCGATTAGAACTAAGCCGTTTTCAGTGAATTCCAGCTCAAGGTTTACAAAATTGCAACCTGTTCTTAAATGAACGTTGTGACAGTGATCTTTACTCATTACAAAATTACAAAAACTGATAGCATGCAAAAGCCGTTTTCACTGATGATCTGTTCTTTTTGGAATAAATCTACAATGTCATGATCTGAATTTTGGCGTCAAGAGGGAGGGAGCACTGCACGAAGGATTTTGGAGCGAGGAGAGAGGGGAGCTAATATATAATGGATTTTCGTGGGCAGCGCTACATTTCGCAGGCACGGGAGCTGGATTATAGGTAGGGATGGATATGAAAGTCAAAATATCCGAGTTATAAATATTATATTCAAACAATTATAAATATAAATATCTGTATTCGTATTTAAATTAAATATGGAAAATATTCAAAAATATCCGAATTCGTTTACAAATATGGATATAGAAATGGATATTCGAATTTCTGCTGACGGTGGATATGAAAATGAGTACATCCATTTTAGAATTTCACATAGATTAAACTTTTACAGAGTCAAGATGTCATGTCATCACTATATTAATATGTATAGTTTATTTATTATTTATGTAATTATCGAATACTTAAGTTAGTGAATATTATTATGTATGGTTTATTTATTTTTTATATAATTATGAAATACTTAATTTTGTGATGATTTCTAGCAATACAAGTCAGTAAGATATTTATAACTTTGCTTGAGCTTGAAATTTTTTCTACACTCAATATATAACATAACTTATACGTATATACTGTGATAAAAATTTAAAAATATTTCAAGAAAGTTGTCATATGGGATGTTAAGAAACTCGGGATTCTCTTGAAAATAATTAAAGTTTTAAGAAGGAATAAGTTATGGTTGAAATAAAATCGATGGTTAAATATTTGTTTGAACATGAAACTTTTTGTATAATCAAAATATAACATATCTAATTCCATGTAATTTTTGTATTTTTCTAGAGACATTTGCTATTTTTAACTCATTAGTTTTATTTCTAGGATTTAAATTGAAATATGTAAAATTTGAAACACAAGTACCTTAAATAATGCACCAAAATTTATAGAAAATTCGTATTCATGTTTTTGGTCCATTTTTAGTTCTTCCTCAACTAAATTTAAAGAATTTTTGAAAAATCTATATTACGACACTAGATCAGTAATGTGTACACTAAGGGTTTTTTAATTATAAAAATAAAATAAAGTCTAAAAAATACAAGACTTATCATTATGTTATAATATTATACATAGATATTATGATAAAAATTTGAAAGAATGTTGTCACACGGGATGTTAAGAAACTCGAGATTCTTTTGAAAGGAATTAGGCTTTTTAGAAAGAAAAGGTTGTGGTTGAAAGTAAATCGATGGTTAAATCTTTATTTAAACTTTAAACTTTTTTATAATCAAAATACAACATATATAATTACATGTAAATTTTTTGTATTTTTCTAAATCCATGTGCTATTTTAACTCATTAATTGTGTTGCTAGGATTTCAATTGAAATGTGTGAAATTTGAACCGCAAGTACTTAAAATAATGAACCAAAATTTATAGAAAATTCATATTCATGTTTTTAGTCCATTTTTAGTTATTATCCACTAAATTTAAAGAAAAATTGAAAAATCTATGTTACAACACTCGATCGGTAATGTGGATCTTAAGAGTTTTTTAATTCTAAAAAATCAAATAAAGTCTGAAAAATACAAGACTTGTCATGGTGTTATGATATTATACATAGATACTATATGATAAAAATTTTAAAATGTTTCAAGAAAGTTCAAATAGGGTGTTAAGAAACTTGAGATTCTCTTGAAAGAAATTAGGGTTTTGAGAAGGAATAGGTTATGGTTGAAAGTAAATCGATGGATAAATCTTTGTGTTGAACTTGAAACTTTTTTATAATAAAAATACAACATATCTCATTCAATATAATTTTTTGTATTTTTCTAGATCCATTTTTATTTTAACTCATTAATCGTGTTTGTAGTTTGTAGGATTTAAATTGGAATATGTGAAGTTTGAACTGCAAGTACCTAAAATAATGCACCAAAATTTATAGAAAATTCATATTCATGTTTTTTAATCCATTTAGTTCCTATAAACTAAGTTTAGTTTCTAGAAAATTTATAGGTTGCGATACTCGATCAGTAATGTGGAGCTTAATTATTTTTTAATTCTTAAAAAACAAATAAAGTCTAAAAACATGAGACTTGTCATGGTTGTTATGATATGATAAGTAGATGCTATGATAAAAATTTGGTATTTTTGTAGGTAAGTTTACGATTTTTAATTTATTAAGTGTGTGGAAGAAGCTCAACAAGTACTTGAAATAGCCGAGGAAGGCCCTTTTGGGGTTCAAACTTGAAATAATTATTCGTCTTAAACTTTTTTATTCTATGATTTTCCAAATTTGGGAAATGTGGGTCAGTTTGGGGCCAGGATAAAAGGTTTCTCTCCCCTAAACCCCTCTCTTTCAAAAGCAAAGGAATGGTTGAGTCAACTCTATCAAAAGGTTTGGAAGGCCCAGCATGCTATCTTGCGCCTACAGTGGGCCGACTCTGCACACTCGTCGGGCCTACCACTCTCCCTCTAAGAGTAGGAGATGGCAGTCCCTCCCTTAACTCAACTGTCTATTGTTGGCTCACCCTCGGGCAACATCTTACTTGAAGCTCTGTTCTGGGTGCACTAAGCGATGACATCGATTACAATCCCGTCCAACATGACATCGATGGGGAGGTGACCATGAGGGC
Organism: Zizania palustris; assembly: GCA_019279435.1. Classification (NCBI taxonomy): domain Eukaryota; kingdom Viridiplantae; phylum Streptophyta; class Magnoliopsida; order Poales; family Poaceae; genus Zizania; species Zizania palustris. Next base: position 96,431,230 of record JAAALK010000080.1, read on the forward strand.
TAGAGGAGGAATGATACATGGCTATTATTGGATGGGCGATGGCATGCTCGTTACTGTACACCCCCCACACTCTATTTGTTGAGAGCTCAGGGCTCGAGCTCAGGTATTGCTATATGACATCGCTCAGACACATCACAAGGGACCATTACTGAGCTACATGTTAGTTGTATTAATTCATCCTCAAAGCCTTTTAGTTTCTTTGTATTAAAACATAATGACATTGCAATGATGGTGTGCAAGCCTAGCTGGAGGGTGAAATAACACATGGGGTTGATATGGTAGCTGAGAAACCAAGGGTTGGTTTCGGAATCTGTGATGAGTGATTGATAGAGTTTATCCTCTGGTTCGAAGGGGTTCCTCCGAAGGGGTTCGGAGGTTGGATCTCCGAAGGTGTTCGGAGGTGGTTTCACCGAAGGGTTCGTGGGTTTAGTTGCTACAGCTGTTGCAGCGGAGTGTGCCTGTCGGAGGGGTCCGACAGTACACGATGATGGGTTGTACCAAAGGTCTCGATACTTTGGGCGGTACACCAGAGCGTGTGCCGAAGGTTGTTTACCCGGAGAGGTCTCCGAGGTACTGGATACAGCTTGTCTGCTTGTCTGTGGTGCGCAGGGGACTTCGGAGGCGATGGACGGTTCGTAGCAGGTGAACCTGGGTCAAGCGGGAGGCTTGATGCCGGGGGAGCGGGGAGCTCCGTCACGGAGGCTGCGAAGGGGTCAAGGTCGGACCTCGGGTCGAGGTGCACCAGGAGAAGGCAGTAAGTGCGGAGCGTGGCTCCGGGTGAAGGTACCCCGAGGCAAAGTCCTCGGAGGCGAGGCACTTCGAAGGGTACTCCGAAAGAGTGACTTCGGAGTTTGGTGGATCAAGTCCTCAGTAGAGGCAAGGGTTCGAAGTGTGCTCCGGAGGGAGACACTCGAGGGAACCCGACGAAGGTCTCAGAAGTCGAGGTGCATCGAAGGCATGGTCCGGGTGAGGCTAGTCGAGGAGTGTGCTCGGGGAGAGACACTGCGACGAAGTGCTCATGGAATGCTTCATGCGAAGGCCTTGGACGAAGGAGGGACTTCGAAGGGTGCAGTGGTACTCCGAAGGTGGGGCTTCGGAGTGTGGTTGTCTTGTGGTACTTCAGCCATGCATGGCTTCGGTACACGGACTGACGGAGTTCGAGCTGGGAGTAGCAGCGAAGCCGTGGTGGTCCACTCCGAAGGTGTTGGTGCGAAGCCCCAAGGGCTTTGATGGCTTCGGCTCAAAACCGTCACTGTATCGGAGGCTAACTTCGGTGAAGCGAAGGTCGTCAGGCTCAAGGCTTCTCACCGAAGCTACCGCAGCCCTCGCGTGCGAAGGGGGGCTTCAGAAAAGTCAAAGACTGTAAAGGCTGACAATGTCTGCTCTGCAAAAAGCTGACGATGTCCCCTCTGCAAAGCTGACAGAGAAGCCTCCAGAATAAAGTTGACTACCTTTTGTACCCCTCTGTTCTGTAGAGACAAAACCAATGTAAACCCTAGGGGTAAAGTAGTCAATTCACTTGGGTGAATAGTGGCTATAAATATGGGGGCTGGGTAGGTAACATTTAACACTTTGAGCATTCACTGTTGAGCTCCTGTACTAGCCACCACACGTTGTATTCATCCTAGTGAGTTCATTTATTGTGTTCCTTGTTCAAGCAACGAAGCCCTGCTTCTGTGTTAAGTTTCTGCTTGAGCTTGTTTGCATACCTCGCTAGTAGTAGTGCACCGAAGCCTGTCTAGGCGAAGTGTGTTTTGTGCGAAGTGTGCTTTTTCGGTGTGCTTTCGCTCTATGTAACTGGAGGCTAGACCTCGCTGTTTACTAGCAAAGCCCTGATCGTAGCCCGGTTCTTTTCCCGTGTCGAAACCCCTAGCGAAGTCTGTAAGAGTGCGTTTAGACCTTCGAAGTACGAAGCCCAGCACCAGTTGTTGTCGCTAATGTATTTGGTCGAAGTCCTTAGAGGGTAGTCTGCTCTTGCGAAGGGTGAAGTGCGAAGCCTGCTCGAAGCACCCTGTGTGCGGAGCCTACACTGACTTAGCAGAATTGATTTTTTGGGGTTGTGGTTGGAACGAAGTCTTCTTGGCTTCGAACTTTTGCTCCTTGCGAAGCCTGTGTTCGGAGCCATCAAATTCCTCCGAACCAGAACTTCGAAGGTTGTGTTCGAAGCCTGTTCCGCAGTAGACCGAATTAAAACAGAAGGCTATTTTTAGCCTAAATTTTAAAAGCTCCCATTCACCCCCCTCTGGTCACCATTTTCGGTCCAACAGTAGCCATGATGGAGGAAGATAGAAGATGTGGGGACATGATGGATGCTAGGATGGAGGAAGAGAGAAGGCAAATGGTCGATTGGCAGGTCTAGATGCAATAGTATTGGGCACAAATTTTGGGCATATCTTATTCTGGTCAGATGGGCCAGCCTATTTCATCGACCCTAACCCCTCTTGCACTCTCTCAACCTCAACCATCTCCACACACTCTACAGAGCGACAATGTGAGTTTCTAACATTGAAATCATCGTTTTTGTTATATACAGTTGAGCTAACTAAGTCCTCTTTGTAGTTTCAATCATCGACATCAGTATCAGATATGCCATCAGTGCCATGGAATCCTCGAGACCCATGAGATCAATAATTTGTAAATATTTTAATTACCTAATTTTGTAATGCACTTGTGACTGAATTATTATTGGCCAACTTTGTGAACTTATGAATATATGTGATGTGAATCGTGAAATGTGAACTTGTGAAGTTAATTTGTCATGTGAATTGTGAATGTGAATTTGGGATGAAATGTGAATTTTAGATGACTTTGTGATGAATTTGGGATGAAATTTGAATTTGTGATGGCATGTGGCTATATATATGTGTTTGTGTGTGTGAATGTGTATGTAGATTTGTGTATATGTGTATCTTGATGTATAAGTTTATGTGAATGTACTGAATTTTGAAAAAAATGAATTTTTTAGTGTTTGTCGAGGTGCACACACATAATTGTGTCATATGACACGATTTTATGCATTATGGCAACCTTTGGCACTCAACAAACACATACCGATTCATCGAGTGTCATGGCTAGGTTTGGAGGAGTGCTACGTAAGGCACTCAGCAAACACATATCCATTCATCGAGTGCCCAACGTGGTACTCAATGAAGCCGCTATCACCTCGCTAAGGCTATTATCCACTTTTTGTGTCGAGTGTCATGCTAGGGAATCGGTGAAGCTAACATGGCATGTGCCTGGTAAAAAATACTTGGTGAACCTCTATTTGTTGAAAGCGGGTTCACTGAGTATTCTTCACCGAGTGTGGCACTTGAAGAACCCCAGTTTTCCTCTAGTCTTATTGCCCTCTTTATTATAAAATAATTATAATTCGCTAGAATTCTACTATCATCGTATTTGTTAGACATAATCTTCATTTGCTTTAAGTAGTGAGAGAAGGTGATTAGTGCTCCAAGTAGTGGGAGAAGTGGAGGTGATTAGTGATCCATGTAGTGGAAGAAGTTGATGTGATTAGTGCTTAAGTGCATGGCCAAATTTTGTGGCTGAACTTGGATCAACATTGGTGTGTTGTGTGTTATATAAGCAACGTAGTTCTTGTGTTATGGGAGAAGCCAGATGAAGAATATATAGTTCTTCATGCTAAGTTCGTGTGTGTTCTTCTTGCTTATTGTATTGAGGAAGATGAACAGTGCTAGATGAGAGAGGTGAAACAACTAAATCAATGAGGAGAGAGAGGAGTTTTGAAATGCAACTCCAACAATTGGTATCAGAGCTATGTGATCATACAACAAGGTGATGTCGTCGGATGCTATGTCGAGGTGCGACGACATCGATGACAAAGTTACATCTAGGGGTGAAAGTGGTTCGGATAGTTTCCGACCGTATCCGGAAAAAACGGATTCGGATTCGGATTTTTTTTATTCGGATACGGATTTTTTCGGATACAGATTCAGATTCGGATATTTTTTTCGGATACGGAAACGGATATGATATGTCTGATATCCGTCGGATTCGGATACGGATTCGGATAATCCGGATAGTTCTTATTCGGATATCCGGCCCATTAAAAATATAGGCCCACTGGCCACACTGCAGGACCGCATCACATAATAGGCCTTTATATGGCACTATGGCATATTTGGCTGGCAGGCCCACCGCCATGGCACCATGGCCCAACCGCCCAAGGAGTTTGAAATAAAAATCTTTTTATTTTTTTAAAAACATTTTTTAAAAAAAATAAAGAATATTTTTTTAAAAAATATATATTTTTAAAAATGGGATAAATTTCTATAATTTAAACAGATAAATTTTTTAATAAATAAAAAATATTTTTTAGTTCTTTAAATTTAACTTTTAGAAACACAATGAATTAATGAAAATAGCAAATTGACATATAACAATATCCAAATTTTCCATAAATTAATATATGTTGTATTTTAATTATAGAAAATGTTTAAACAAAGATTTAACTATTAATTTGTTTTTAAACCTAACACATTTCTTTTAACATTCTAACTCATTACTTTCAATCTCCATCTTTCTTAACATCGTACGTGCAAACTTTGTCAAAATAATTTTAAATTTTATCACAGCATCTATATATCGTATGATGATACCATAAGACGTATCGTATTTTTCATGCACTTGTAGTTCAAATTTGATAAATTTCAATATAAATCAAAGAAACATACATAATGAATTAAAAATAGCAAACTTATGTATAAAAATGTGATTTTTTTATAAGATTAGATATGTTGTATTTTAATCATAGAAAAAAATCAAGTTTAAACAAATATTTAACTATTGATTTGCTTTTAAACCTATCACATTTTCTTAACATTCTAACTCATTACTCTCAAATCTCCAATCTTTCTTAACATCGTAAATGCAAACTTTGCCAAAATAATTTTAATTTTTTATCACAACATCTTTGCATCGTATGATGATACCATGAGACGTATCATATTTTTCTGACTTGATTTGAATTTTTAGAATTAAAATTTCATTAAGCTCTACGTTGTCCATCGAGTGTCGTAACATTTTTTTTAAAAAAATATCTTTCAATTTAGTGAATACTGACTTAAAATACACTCACATGCATGAATATGATTTTTCTAGAATTTTTAGTTCATGATTTCATGCACTTGTAGTTCAATTTGATAAATTTCAATATAAATCAAAGAAAAATACATAATGAATTAAAAATAGCAAACTTATGTATAAAAATGTGATTTTTTTTATAAGATTAGATATGTTTTATTTTAATCATAGAAAAAAAAATCAATTTTAACACAAAATTTAACTATTGATTTTCTTTTAAACCTATCACATTCTTCTTAATATTCTAACTCATTACTCTCAAATCTCCATCTTTCTTCCCATCGTAGATGCAAACTTTGTCAAAATAATTTTAAACTTTTATCACAGCATCTTGTATCGTATGATGATACCATGATACGTCTCGTATTTTTCAGACTTGATTTGAATTTTTTAGAATTAAAATTTCATTAAGCTCTACGTTGTCTATCGAGTGTCATAACAATTTTTTAAAACAATATCTTTCAATTAGTGGATACGGACTTAAAATAGACTCAAATTCATGAATATGATTTTTTAGAATTTTTTGTTCATTATTTCATGCACTTGTAGTTCAAATTTGACAAATTTCAATATAAATCAAAGAAACATACATAATGAATTAAAAATAGCAAACTTATGTATAAAAATGTGAATTTTTTTATAAGATTAGATATGATATATTTTGATCATAGAAAAAAATCAGTTTAAACGAAGATTTAACTATTGATTTGCTTTTAAACCTAACACATTCCTTCTTAACATTCTAATTCATTACTCTCAAATCTCCATCTTTCTTAATATCGTATATGAAAACTTTGTCAAAATAATTTTAAATTTTTATCATAGCATCTATGTATCATATGATGATACCATGAGACGTCTCGTATTTTCAGACTTTATTTGAATTTTTTAGAATTAAAATTTCATTAAGCTCTATGTTATCCATCGAGTGTCGTAACAATTTTTTAAAACAATATCTTTCAATTTAGTGGATACTGACTTAAAATAGAATAAATTCATGAATATGATTTTTTTTAGAATTTGTGGTTCATTATTTCATGCACTTGTAGTTCAAATTTGACAAATTTTAATATAAATCAAAGAAACATACATAATGAATTAAAAATAGCAAACTTATGCATAAAAATGTGAAATTTTTTTTATGATATTATATATGCTGTATTTTGATATTAGAAAAAAATTCAACTTTAAACGAACATTTATATTTCAAATTTACAATTTTAAACTTTATCTCTATCACTCCAAAAATAAGTAAATAGTCAACTTTGACTAAAACCCTATCGACCCTAATTTTTCTTTCTCTCTCCCGGTCTCTCCTACTCCTATCACCTCTCTCTCTCCCCGTTCGTGATGATTTATATGATGTTAACTATTATTTGTCATTTGTGTATTGTGATCGTGAATAAATAAATACATTATTGATATTCGTAACCGTATTCGTATTCGATTCGTATCCGCTCCGTATTCGTATTCGATGATATCCGACTCCGTATCCGTATCCGGATTATCCGAATCCGAATTTGAATCCGAAAAAATATATGAAAAAGGATATGGTATTAGTGATATCCGTCCGTATCGGATCCGTTTTCACCCCTAGTTACATCAAAGAGGAGCGCCGACAAGCTCTCCATGACGCATATGGGAAGCATGTGGTGGCCATGGAGCAAGGCTACATGTCAAGTGATGCTGCAAACAAGAGGCAAAAATGGTTGTGTTTGAGTTTTGGTGTTTCTTCGTGAGTGTGTTATTGAGTCATGTGTTTTTGTGAGTGTTATGTTGATGTATGGTGTTGTGTTTGGGGTGTTTTAGTAGTGAAGAAAACAAGTGCCCGAATGTGTGTGCGGTGAGTGCTCTTGAGAGAAGAGGATCTAATCGTGAGGATTAGTTTGTGTCGCGCAAGAGGCTGTTGTGTGTGGCAACAGGAGGCCATTGTGTGCGGCAAGACGAAGTGGTGATCGACACTATAAAGGTACCTTCAAGGAGGCTCATGCGTGTATCTACAATGGTGTCTACGATCCATATCGAAGAATCAACAAATAAAGATTAGGGGGAAAATGTTAGACATAATCTTGATTTGCTTTAATTAGTGAGAGAAAGCGATTAGTGCTCCAAGTAGTGGGAGAAGTGAGGTTATTAGTGCTCCAAGTAATGGAAGAAGTGGAAGTGATTAATGCTTGAGTGCATGGCCAAATTATGTGGCTGAACTTGGCTCAACATGAGTCTGTTGTGTGCTATATAAGCATCGTAGTTCTTGTGTTATGGGAGAAATTAGATAAAGAATATATAGTTCTTTATGATGAGTTCATGTATGTTTTCTTGCTTGTTGTATTGAGAAAGATGAATAATGCTAGATGAGAGAGTGACACAACTAAATCAGTGAGGAGAGAATGGAGTTATGCGAGATGCAGCTCCAACAATATTTGGGGTCAGTAGTACAGATAAATCATTTTTACTATTTATCAATCATCTTTTCTTATTTGTTGTTCACCTCAACTTGTATACGAAATAGCTAGAATTGCAAAACTTGAAAGGGTACAACTTGAGTACAAATAAATATGGTATAATTTTTATTTATTTTACTATATATTAGTTTCTAGATTAGGCTATATGTGTTATTATACTTATTTAAATCATAAGTTTTTGTTGAGAAGAAGTAATTAAGGGTCTGAGCAAAAGTATAGTTTTGAATGTCACTTGTGAATATTCTTTCTTTTACCAAAAAAAACAGGCGTATGAGCTGTTGGATATTGATATAAAGGATAAAGAGAAATTAAAAAATGAGTACTATACTGATTGTTCTGTACTTCTGTTGATATATTGATAGCCCCTAAATAAATTTGCTCTGTTGGATGAAAAAAAAAGAGAGGTATGAATCAATTCTACCATCAGCGGAGTGCGCTCCTCTCTCTCTCTCTTTCTCTCTCTCTCGCGTTAATTTTAGATTGACAACTGATGGAGGCATGGACGTACCATGGTCCTGCAGGAGGCGTTGTCATAGCCACTTCCCGCCGACGCGAAGCTTACGCCGGTCTTGAGGTCGTCCATGCTGAGGTTCTTGTCCAGGTACGCGGCACCATCTCCTTCACCCCAAGCGCAGACGCTGAATTTTAATTTCATGCAATGGACATACATAGAATTAATTGATTTGTGACATAAATAGATCTGTGATTGCTAAGTACCTAAGAAGTCGATGCTGATCTTGCCGTCGGAGAACCTGCCGGTGGGCTTGCGACCGGGGAATTCTCTGCCGTAGGGAGGGAAGTTGGCGCGGATGATTGTCCGGATGAAGTTGTTGTTGCCCGTGTCTACCACCGAGTCGCCGAACGCCAGCACCGCCGGCACCTTGGCCGTCCCTGTAGGAGTCAGTTCCAACAGCGCGTCCACTCCGGCGACAGTGAGCACGACCAACAAAAATATCGCGACAGACACTGCGGCGGCCATGGCTGTGCAAGTGAGCGGATCGATCAGTGTGCACACAACTCGTACGTGCGTGCATGGCATGCATATATATATATATATGAGTAGGCTTAATTAATTGTATTAATTATTACTAAGTTTGGTGGCCACAATTTGATCGATCGATCGGTCGATGAGCGACAGGAGGAAATACTTTGTCTAAGTGAGTACCCAGACCGTTGCATGCAATGCACGAGACCCGGTCCGATTTGCATGCATTGCATGGACTTGATGTATCGCCCGCAGCTGGTTTACATGTGTGCGAGGATGCGAAATACCCGTTAGTACTGGATGTCAACACGTTTGAGTTAGATAGATATATGAAAGCTTTGATCTTCCCTAGCTTCGTAGGAGATATCGTAAGATATATCTCATATATAACTTTTAGTATTAATTTTACTATCTTTTAATAAAAGTGTTAAATTTATACTACAAATATGATAGCTCTCAAGTACTATAAAACCACTGTAGCCTCTATGTTTGTACACAGACATTCAGACAAGCATCATACCGTACCAAAGTCATAATGTGCTCCGATTATTATCTTTTAAGAATCACTACTACAAACCACTACTATAGTGGCGTTGAAGTTTTCCACTATGGTAGCGGGCCATTAGATGTCCGCCCCTAGAGTTGCTGGTGCTGACGGCAGCACCAGCGCCGGTCACTACTATTGATAAAGTAGTGGCGGTCGGTGCTGACACGTCAGCCCAGACCGCCACTATTTTACCAATAGTAGTGACAGACACTGGTGCTGCCCACCGCTGCTACGCTGTTCGCCACTAAAGTATTGATGACATCACTTGCGACCGCCACTACTATTCTGGCTATAAATGCACAACCTTCTTACTTCCCGAACTCTACCGGAGTTCGCATTTAATTTTGTCCGTACAATGACGACAAAAATCTAGATAAAGAGAGGGGAGACTTTGTTTTTGTTTCTTTTGAAGGATTTCATTCTAGGAGGTAACTTCATGCCGAATCTCACATTTATTTTGTATTTAATCATGTATATAATGAGTTATTAGCGTTTTACTAATTTAGGGTTTGTGAATAGAAATTTTCAAATAATCTTCCATTTATAGTGTTTCTTTCTCCCAAATGAACAAATATGACCGTCCTCACAATTATTCATCACTTGTATAAATTTTACGTTGTTTTAATCTTTTTTTAATTTGATTTATGATTATAGATCTAGAGTTATGTTGTTTGGAGAGAGAAACCAATGTAGTTAATTTATTTAATAATTTTTTTCTACTTAATACATAGTTTGAATTAAAGCATTTTAATTAATGTTGTTATGAGCGATAATAATCAATATATTTTCAATTTGTAAATTACTAAAATTAACAATAATGAATTTATTAATATTTTTCAAATAATATATGTTTTAGATGGAGAATAGGTTCTAGATGTACTCGTCCAACGATGGAGATGTGGTGGCATATTTTAACAGAGTAACTGAATTTACTGAAGCTGCCGCACAATATGCTTCCCGTCAGAGTGAAGCGACAATATATTGTCCTTGTAAAGTTTGTAAAAATGAAGCGATGTATCCGTGTTCAGATCGTGAAACCATACGATTTCACTTGTTGAAAAATGGTTTCGTGAAGAACTATTGTATATGGATGAAACACGGTGAGATGGGCCAAAACCCTCCTGAAGATTCTGATGTGCCGCAAGATGCTCATCAACATAGAAGAGGTTGTGATCATACATCCGACATAACACATGATGTGATCAACATGATGAT